>CM055265.1:155092576-155655076 GCA_029237695.1 Conchocele bisecta | reverse complement strand
TACTACTACTACTTTACAGATACTACTACTACTACACTATACTACTACACTTACACTATACTACTCTACTATACACTACTACTACTACTACTACTACTACTACTACTATTACACTACTACTAATGATACACTACTACTACTATACTACTACTATACAATACTACTACTACTACTACTACTACTACTACTACTACTGACTACTTACACACTACTAAATACACTACTATACTACAATAACACTACTAACTAAATATACTACTCTATCTACTACTAACACTACACTACTACTACTAAACTACTACTACTACTACTACTACTACTACTACTACTACTACCACATACTAATACACTATACTACTACTACTACTACTACTACATACTACACTACTACTACTACTACTACTACTACTACTACTACTACTACTACTACTACTACTACTACTACTACTACTACTACTACACTGCACACTGATACACTACATACTATACTACTACTACTACTATACTACTACTAACACTACACTATACTACTACTACTACAAATACACTACTACACTATATACTACTCTACTATACTACATTCACTACACTCACTTACACTATACACTATACACTCTACACTACTACTACTATACTACTACTACTATTTTTACTACTACTACTACTACTACTACTACTACTAATACTACTACTACACATACTACTACTACTACTACTTACTACTACTACTACTACACACTACTACTACTACTACTACTACTACACTATATACTATACTACACTATATACTACATACTACTACTATACATACTACTACTACATACTACTACTATACTACTACTATATACTACTACACTACATACTACTACTACATACTACATACTATATATACTACTCTACATATACTACTACTATATACTCTATACAACTACTACTACTACACTACTACTACTACTACGACTACTACTACTACTACTACTACACTACTATACACACTACTACTATACATAACTACTACTACTACTACTACTACTACTACTACTACTACTACTACACTAATACTACACTACAATACTAAACTACTACTACTACTACTCACATGTATACTACTACTACTATACCACATACTACACTACCACACTTATATATACTACTAATATACATACACTACTACATATATACTAATACTCTACACTACATACTACTTCTATACTACTATACTACTGCTTCACTTACTACTACTACTACTACTACTATACTACTACTACTTCTACTACTATACTATACTACTACTACTACTCAACTACTACACTGCTACTGTACTACTACACTACCTATACTACTACTACTCTACATACTACTCATACTACTACTATATACTCTACACTACTACACACTACTACTACTATACTACTACTATACTACTACTACTACTACTACTACTTACTACAAACACATACTCAACTATCTACTACTACATACTACACTACTACTACTACTACATACTACTACTACTACACTACTACTACTACTATACTACTACTACACACTACACTACTACTACTACTACTACTACTACTACTACTACTACTACTACTACTACTACTACTACTTACTACTACTGACTATAATACTACTACACTACACTACACTAATATATATACTATACATACTACATATACTACTACTACTACTACTATACTACACTACACTACTACTACACTATATACTACTACTACTCTACTACTACTACTACATACTACTACTACTATACTATTCTACTACTGCACTACTACTACTACTACTACTACTACTACAATACTACTAACTAACTATAATACTAAACTACTATACTACTACTGCACATGTACTACTACTACTACTACTACCACACTACTACTACTACCACACTACTACTACTACTACTAATACTACTACTACACTACTACACTACTATACTACTACTACTACTACTGCTACTATACTACTACTACTACTACTACTACTACTACTACTACTACTACTACTACTACTACTACTACTGCACTATTACTACACTACTGTGGCTCATACTGTCGATTGGCATATTTTGTCATGTTAAAAAAGTTCTTGTCGCGTCAACATGAGAGATTTAAATTAATTTTCGATGATGAAGCAAACATGCGAACTACACCAAAGAGTGTCCTGAAGAAGGAACTTGCTGTCGAACGCACAATCAGAGAGCTGGAGAAGCATAGTGCCGTGTTCTAGATGGCTACTGCACTCTGGGTTATGAAGTTTCCACCTGAAAAGGCGACGGTGCAGGCTTATATATACGCATTTCGGAAACACATCAGACCTAAATATATGCATTTTCTTCAGATTGTAGGGTTGGAAAGTGGCTCAGGGGTAGAATACATACATTCAATACTGAAGGTTGTGGGTTCAATCCTACCCTAGCTGTTGCAAGGACGTTCAACACAATTAATTTCAGTTTTCTTTCGTTTTCTAGTTTGCCCATCATGTAGTCGTCGTCGTAGTGTCATTTGATGCAGACGTGTTTGCACTGCTGCTATACTTCCGTCACAGAGGGTCAATAAATGCAGGCAACGTGTACAATTTAAGAATGAGCCTTCTTTTTATTTTGTGATATCTGGTCAAATATTGATTTTATTACGAAAAATTTGTTTGTCTATGTGAATTTAACATGGTGAATTTAACAGGAGCTGTGGGAGGAGTAAAAAAAACGATTGTTTTGGAAATTGACTCCGAAACCTGGATAGCTTCGAAATGATCTAACTAAGAACATCAAAATCGATCCACTATTTCTGAAATTAGAAAACATTCCCCATGTACAATTTGGGCAGGTTTCATGAAACGGACAGTAGAGTCGCCGCTGACGGGTCGAGCCGTTATTGACCTCGATGCAACTGTGCAACAAAATCTGTCCATTGTTCCTGGACTCCTCATCGGACACGCTCTGATGGGATGTGACATAGTTGCAAGTCATTATGGAATTGCATTGAAAGTTCTGTAGCCGATTTCACCAACATTGCAAAGCATACTTTTCTTGCAAAGTATACTTTGAGGGAGAAAGTTTCAATTTTAGGATAAATTTATTAATTTTTGTTATACTGAATTTATTACATTATCACAGCCATTTTGGCTGTGATAATGTAATAACTTTAGTATAATAATTCTGCATACTTGTAATCATCAAATATATGCAGTGGTTAGTTCTATATGAACCAATGCATTTCAGGAAAAATAAATGATTACTCCCTCAAAGTATACTTTGCTAGATAAGTATACTTTGCAAGTTTGATGAAATCGGCTACTGACAGCATGATATGTGGCTGTGCCTGGAGAAATGGGGCTTATAGGATGTATGACCAGCGCAGCTCTTGATCAAATAGCACACGCCTGTATACTGGTACTGATCGGCATAACATGTTGAAAGCATGACGGGTGTTTCATTGATGGAATGGCGAACAGTGCAGATCCAGCAGATCAGACTGTGCGGATGCACAGGCTGATCCGCTGGATCTAGACTGTTCGCAAAACCAATAAGTCCCATTTTCCCAGTCACAGCCACATATCCGTTTTGTCAAATAATACACTCCTGCAGCCTGATAATGATATATATTGCTTGATAGTAGCACGACGGATGTTTCATTGATGGAATGGCGAACAGTGTAGATCCTGATCAGACTATGCGGATGCACAAGCTGAGCTGGATCTACATTGCTTGCAAAGCCCATAATGTCTATTTCTCCAGTCACAGCCGCATATAAGCTTTCCTGACGAGCGAAGCATGAACAAGTAAATTTAACAATAATCGAACTGCATCTTAACAATTCAAAGTGCCGATTAACGTATGTGACATCACTATATATATATATATATCACTGCAATTTAAATCACAATAGAAAACTGAAAATAACATGATAAAGCTATACTTAGCAAAACAAGAAACGTCCCCCTTTTAAATGCGAAATTATTAGTGTCTACGTACATGTACTATGGGCAATGTATATATATGTGAGATCCTGGCGATGTTGAGAATACGACTGTGTACAGTTTACCACGTGTCCGCCGTGTATATTTCGCTCTCGAAGCGGAACGCTGTTAAAAAAGCTTATCATTGATTCTCTGTTTTCATTATGCCACGGCTTTGTGAAAAGGACAGACATTAGGCAATTGGAATGTTGAAGGTTGGCGTGACGGCACGTGCCGTTGCACGTCGGTTTGGGTGCTGCAGGAAAATGATTGAGCGACTTGTGGCACGCTATAGGGACACTGGAGACGTTCGAGACCGTCCTCGAGCTGGTAGGCCTCGTGTGGCGACGGCAAGAACGACCGTTACATTACATTGACGCACTCGCGTCCACGCCTTTTGCCATCCACCGTCACTTAACGATGAACATCATGGACCATCTCAACCATATCGCTGGGATGTGTTCGGTCGGAACGCTAGGGCAAACCATCAGATTAACAATGCTCATTGCAGCGTGAATCATGCGTTACGTTAGGTCAATGAGTCGGAGAATTACGTCAACCATTAGGGCGCAGGGTGGGCACACTCGCTGTTAAGGAATTTCGCACAGACTGTACATTTTAAATAAAAATGTATCCTCTGAAATTTAACAAACGCGTGACAAACGATTTTGTGATTTTTGATTTCGACCCCTACCAACTTCGCAGATGAATGTTTTAAGAACTACGCATGCGATCAACATTTCAAAAACTGATGTCGATCCAGAAATGAATGAAGTTTATTTTCGTACTGGTCTTGGCCCTGTGATTTCTGACAATCGTCACTTAAATAGGGACGGACGTTTCTTTTTTGGCTCAGTATAGTATGCACACTTTTGCTTTTGATGCGACTGGAACTGGCAACTGACCTTATCAGATGGGATTTATTGTCCATTCATTATGCAAATCAGTCAGTACTAATAAATAGGAGATGTGTTTGCAGTGACATATCTAATTAATTATTTCTTGCAAGTGTGGTAACGTTTAGTGCTCGGTGATAGCTCGCTGTCTATGGAACGATACGACACGTTGCTATCAGAAGCAAGGGTGTTCATCTTGGCGTGCTATATGAGGAGTTACTGCGACACGGTAAATGAAGCGCGGGATCAAGTATGGCAGACAAAAATGAGGCGGATCACGCTCGAGCCTCCGAAAGTTTGCTCTCTTCCTCTTACCGATGCAGCTTTCAGGGAGAATGCCCTACGTGGTCACCTGACGGTGGCTACCTGTAGCCGATTTCACCAACATTGCAAAGTATACTTATCTAGCAAAGTATACTTTGAGGGAGAAATTTTAAATTTTATGATAAATTTATTAACTTTGATTATACTGAAATTATTACATTATCACAGCCATTTTGGCTGTGATAATTTAATACATTCAGTATAATAATTCTGCATACTTTTAATCATCAGATATATGCAGTTGTTAGTTCTATATGAAATAATGAATTTCGGGGAAAATAAATGATTACTCCCTCAAAGTATACTTTGCTAGATAAGTATACTTTGCAATTTTGATGAAATCGGTTGCAATTTTGATGAAATCGGTTGCAATTTTGATGAACTCGGCTACTGGAGAGATTGCCTCAAGGACGATGCACATACACTCGACTCACTTGATCATGGCCGGTACCAATCTGATGGAAGCACTATTCTACTTCCAAACACTCCTTTGGCACATTCGGAGTTGCTAAAACTTCTCAAATGTGGCTGCAATAGTGTAAGGCCATACAGCACGAAAAGGTGCAGCAAGGGCAACGGACTTGCTTACACACTTTTTCTGCCATTGCAGGGGAGATGATGACTGCAACAACAAGCAATGATGAAACTACAGTGAAATCCCATAAACCACATCGAGTTCAATGCCAATACATGTAATTGACATGTGGGCTTTGGATGCGTACTGCTTATCGTTCGATAATTCTGAGTATTCTGTCCATTAAATCTTCAGTTTGTTATTCTTTTGTGATATTAACTTTCATTTAACTTCCATATATCAATGGCAAAATATATAAAAATATTAATTAATATGCATATCAGTTGGCTGATAACGTGGTATCATTCTTGATTACAGCCATTAAAGAAGAAAACTATTTTACTTTTATGTCCAACAGTGGCCATCTTTGTGGTAATCTTGGATTTCAACCCACTTCTATACATAAAACTGTAATATTAACATAAACAATGAATTTAGCTCACCACAGTTAGTTGGAAAAGTGGTATTACACTTGTGTATGACCCAATAGGCTACACAGTTATTTTTCTCTGGCCCTCGGCGGCCATCTTGAATTTCTCAAATTGCTGAAGGATATCCGCTTGATATCCGCCTGAAAGTATTAATGGAGATCCTAATGATGTATAATTCACTGAGAAAAAACTTTTACAGGCGATGCAGGGCTAAGCTCAAAAACCAGCTTTGGCAACCTGGCCATTAAAAATACATGTACTTGTGGTTTTGAAGTACAGTCGAACCTTCCCGAACGGCGGCCACCTCTCTACAACAGTACCCTCTCAGTAACAGCCGCTATTTTATATCCCAAATGGATGATTTCCTCTATATCTAACCCTTAGACGGCTGATCATGAAAATTGTCGTCTGATGTTGATTTTGCATTCTTTCTCAATAAAAACATGTTTTGACAGCACTTTAGAATCATTTCCTTTGCCTATTTATTATCATTTGAAGTACGTTTTGACCATAACTCACACTGTAGACACACTGTAGACCAGCTCACATACCCTGAATGTGTAGACACTTAAATGGACATTCTCCAATTTTTAAGAAAATGATTTTCAAAATTACATTTTACAGCCATATACATTTACACCCCACTCTATCATCTTTGGGTAATGCTGATGACAAATGTAGACCCTGATTACATAAACCAACTGCATAGATTAATCGGGAGTCTATAACCATTTCCGAAACTTACTGTTCAGTATATTTTAGGGGAGTGTTTTCAAAATAGTCCGACTAGCCATTTTCAAAACACTCCCCTCAGTGCATCGAAATGGAGTGTTTTGAAATGGGGGAGTGTTTTGAAATTCCTACACCTGCCGGTACGTGGCGTTATTTGAGACAAGTCGTGTGATCTTTTGTACCTAAGGTGGAAGACATCCGATATATTTTTTAAAATATTTACGAAAACAGTGACCCCTCGTACTGTTGTTGTGAAAACAAACACCCAGTGTTTTAATATTATGTTACGCAGATGATATTATCGAATATAATCACGCGACTGAGGGTCATCGTCCCAGACAATAGTTACCGTGCAATTCGAGCCAGATATCGTGTATGCAAAGAAAGTCACAAGTCCAACGTGAACTGCAAAGTATGACAAAATATTTGCACATGACGGAAGAGCAAACTTTTAATTGGAGATACTATGCGAGCCATACACGAACACAACGATTTTGTTCATGGAAACAGCGTGAGTGTCTCAATTCACAATACAATTGTCTTTCATTTTTCTATGATGTCCATGCAATAGACTATTAGTTTAAAAAAACGTATCTTTATTCACTGCTTCCTTCTTTCTAGGCAGCGGCGACGACGTACACGACGTAATAGTTATAGTTGATATATATTGTTGAATGTTTACTA
Source organism: Conchocele bisecta (assembly GCA_029237695.1). Lineage (NCBI taxonomy): Eukaryota > Metazoa > Mollusca > Bivalvia > Lucinida > Thyasiridae > Conchocele > Conchocele bisecta. Next base: position 155,647,457 of record CM055265.1, on the reverse strand, counting down.
ATTAATTGCGAGAGAGCGTACCGGTCGAAGAAACAAGGCGTAACCTCTTATTATAAATATAACTTTCTACGTATTGAAATATTAATGATTAATTTAATTGGCGTAACGTGCACCTTTTGCACGGCGCATAAAAGAAGTTCTTTGTACCCTCGCGTAGTATCGGTTTATAATTACCAAAAATGGCTGCTGAATAAGGAATCGAATGGAATGGACTGGAATGGTGCTTAACGGCCCACCAACACAAACGAGTAGCATTTAGGGCCAAGCAATGTAGATGAAGAATACAAATAATAGTAAAATATTATGTTAGATGTGGTAGGCAATCAGACGATTAGGCAACAATGAATATGATGAGCAATAGAAATGAAAAACATGTATACACTGATAAAAATTGGATTTGTTTTGATACAAGCCGGCCTCACGGAGAAAGCTAAGCAAACCTTCAATGTTCTCACTTGGAATATCTCCGCAAGTGAAATAACATGTAAGTGTTTGCGCCGAATATCAACAAACTCGATAAAGTCCAGTAGGATGTGTTTCACGGTAAATGCGCTGTGGCATATACGAATGCGTTATGCCCCCATAACACCTAAGGAAGTTCCCGCTACGTACTTGAAGTTCTGAAAAATTGCTAGGACGCAGTGCCAACTTCGTGGTCTTCGAGAAAATGTGAAATCGTCCCGTTCATGCTACGTCCGCGCCACGTCCTTGCTAAGTTCCTGTTGCGTTGGTGGAGTTCCGATGGAGTTCTATGTGCGCGCAGGTCGCGGTGCGTGCGGCGTCGGAAGGGTTCCCGCTACGTCCTCGCTACGTCCGCGCAGATTGTGACTCGTTGTACCTACGTCTATACTGCGTTCACCGGGCGTCCGTCACGTGAGTATAATGATCATGCAGGTCAACAATCGGTCATAATGGCCATATCAATGTCTTCTTTCGGCATGCAGCCAAGGACGCACCCAGCAAGATCTTCGTTGCCTTCTATTTCTGAGTCTTCTCATCACCAGCAGTGCAAATTGCTCGTCTTGAATCTGTTGATTCGCAGCCATTTGATGGAGAAGAAGCACATTATGCCTGTGCATATCCATGCCTTGAATAGAACTGATGCCAGTGGTAGTTGGACTTGGAATTTATACTATTTTCCGTAGACGTGGTAAGGACGTAGGTCTGTCGGTGTGTTGACGTTCTGTGGGCGTACTATAAACTTCATCTTAAAGAGGATGTAGCGACAACTGAATAGGTGTAGTGGCCGCGCAGTAGACATGGACGGAGTTGTCACTGAGTTGTTGCTAAGTTCTATCCGTGTCCGTTACGTCTATGCTACATCGCTGGAGCTGTTAGTAGGTCATAAGAAGGTCCTTACTGCGTCCTTACTACGCCCTGTCCAGACGGCGTTCGTGCTACGTGGGTTTCGAACATGTCCAAAGTCCACGTAGCGGAAAATCGGTCTCCGGATACCATGGAGACCATGGAGACCATGCCACGTCAATAAAAGTTCCCACTACGCTCTCAGTACGTTGTAGGAGTTCCCACAGCATCTGGCCTTTTTTTCTTGGTTATGCAGCGAGAACTTCATGGACGTAGCGGCGGTGTGATGGGGGCATAATAGTCGTGTATGTCCAATGAATAACCGACTAAGGACAACTTCATCCCGGCATACATGTCTGTAGCCAGGAGTCCATTCGCCCAAAGTTGGTTTCACAGCATGAAGTGTGTTATCTGTGAGCAGATCCCACCGGGTCTGCATTGTATCAGAGACGAATGAGTTAATGGATGATTTAAAGTCATGATAGTAAACAGGAAAATTTGCAGTCGGTAGCTCCAGTGCGGCTTTGGCAGCACTATCTGCGCGCTGTCATTGCCATGTCAGTATGACTGGTAAGCCAACAGAAAATATTGTCTTTGCCAGACGTAAGTAAAAGATGGTGTAGCTCAATAATTTGGCGCATAAGTGTATGCTCAAGCTTTATGTTGTACAAAGCTTGTAGTGAATATAATGAATCGGAAAATAAAATGAATTGCTTTCTCCAAGATATTTTCGCAAAATCAAGGGCGTGTAAAATTGCCTTTTTTATTATCGAAGTTGTATCTGGTAGTCTGGATTGAAGACCTTCCTCGGGGACAGCTGCAGCAGCTGCTACCCGGTCGGCGTCCTTTGAGCCGTCAGTGAAAAGTAGGATATATATAGTGTACCTGTCTTTAGCTTCAGTAAAATTGGATGGATTTTAAAATGGATGGATCAGTTATTGCTTTCGTGTGCTGATCACATTGGGCTGCCCCAACTGCCACGGCCGTATCTGTAGCCGATCTCACCAACATTGCAAAGTATACTTATCTAGCAAAGTATACTTTTAGTTGGTGACATAGGCTACTGGCCCAAATCGTTAATTTTATTGAGGCTTAGTTTGTAACATATTAGAAAACCATCAACATATAACGAACAGTCAACACCTGGTTGCATTTTACAATGTTATTGAGTTTAATGTTAAAAAGAGTAGCAGACAATATACTTCCCTGTGGCACACTCATTTCCTGTTCGTGGGGATCGGAAAGGGTTGTACCGATTCGGACTTGGAATTATCTATCTTTCACAAAATTATAAATAAAATCAGGGAGACGATCCTTCAGACCGAGGTAAATTACACGCAATGTGATGTTTAATAAGCTTGTTTTTTTTTTACAATTATTTCAGCAGAATTTTGCATGAAGCTTAAAAATAAGTTTTAGAATACGATATTTAGGTAACTCAATATGAATTCGAAGATGGCCGCCAAAACCATTGTCTCGGCTTTAAAAAGACAGTGAACTTCAATTTTGTACAATGTGGTCCACAATGAAAACTACCACTATTGAGAATTCGAGCAGTATGTAGTCTGGCCAGTTATGTAGCCTATTTCACCAACATTGCAAAGTATACTTTGAGGGAGAAATTTTAAATTTTAGGATAAATTCATTAATTTTTATTATACTGAATTTATTACATTATCACAGCCATAATGTCATAAATTGAGAATAATAATTCTGCATACTTTTAATCATCAAATATATGCAGTCGTTAGTTCTATATGAAATACTGCATTTCGGGAAAAATAAATGATTACTCCCTCAAAGTATACTTTGCTAGAAAAGTATACTTTGTAATGTTGGTGAAATAGGCTACTGACCCGTCATCATCCAGATAAAAGTCGATATTGAATAACTGAAGTATACAAATTAGTCCTCTAGCAGACAAGGTAACACATGCAGGCTGGTCTGAGAAAATACATTAAACACCTTTGTTCAGAGTGAATCCTATTTTCAGTCGAACCTCCCCGAACGGCCACCTCTCTACAACAACACCCTCTCTGTAACAGCCGCTATTTTATATCACAAATGGATGATTTCCTCTAATCTAACCCTTAGACAGCTGAGCACGAACATTATCGTCTGATGTTGCTTTAGCATTCTTTCTCAATACAAAAATGTTTTTGAAGCACTTTCAAATCATTGGAAATGATTCTAAATTGTTATCAAAGCATGTATTTGATGAGAATTCTCGAAGAAAATAAAAAACATCAGACGACAAAATGTAATTCAGCATTGACCTCCCTACAACAGCCACCTCTCTAAAACAGCCAGTTCTGCGTCTTCCCATGAGTGGCTGTTGTAGAGATTTTGCACTGTATATATACAAGGTATATCATCACGTGGTACTAACAACAACAACAAGTACTGAAGCTTCCAGAATCCATCTGATTCAAAGTACGTATTATTTTATATTGTCCTTATTACGTAACGGATTTTGATGAAATATGGCGCATCAAGCGCGTCTTGTTAAGCTGCATGTTGGTGGTTTCTGTACGTTGGCCCAAACTTATGTCGTTTTTGCGAAGAATCGATTTCCGTGTCTACCGACACGGAAATCGATTCTTCGCAATAACGACATAAGTCTGTGCCGAACTCACTGGACGACCAAATACAGCTAATGAAGACATCAACAAATAAAGAAAATACATAGTAATTTCCGTTAACATTTTAAGGAAACACTATTATCGCCCCTGATATCAGTGTGGAAATTTAAGTCTGATATAAATTGCATAGTAATGCCAATCAGTACGTGGGGTTTTATTGTGAAATTAATGTTTATTTTGCCTGAAAATGTCATATCTACAGAATATACAAAACTGTCTATAAAGTGTGTGCCTACTGAGTGACTATGCACCTTTAATGTTGAACGTATTGTCCTCCCTATTTACAGGTGTATTCCCATCTGTATTTGCTGAGCTGTCGTATAGCCCAATCCAACCAGTTAATTAATACAGAAATGACATACATGAACAGTAAATATTACTGTCTGTTTCATATACTTCTGTGGTTTTCTACAATTATAAATTATTAAAACGCTCAGTAAACAGGACGTCAAAAAGAAGAAATCTGCATACCGAATCCACCGTACACGCGTACACGTTTATACTTGCTGGTATAGGAACTTGCCGGTTTGTCTTTGTCGCTTTTCACTTTCATGTATCTAGAACCGGTTTAGGTCACTGACTCCAGGAATGGAAGTAACACATTTGATTTTGCCGCAGGTAGTTGTCATGTTTGTGTGAATGTGGGTCTATGGGAAATCAATGACATGCCTTTCCTATAGATAGCATGTACAGTCGAACCTCCCCGAGCGGCCACCTCTCTACAACAACACCCTCTCTATAACAGCCACTATTTTATATCCTAAATGGATGATTTCCTCTGTATCTAACGCTTAGACTGCTGTACACGAAACTTGTCGTCTGCTGTTGCTTTGCCTTCTTTCTCAATAAAACATGTTTTGACAGCATTTTAGAATCATTCTAAAATGTTGCCAAAGCATGTTTATGATGAGAATTATCGAAGAAAATAAATAAACAGCGGACGACAAAATTTAAGTCAGCATTAACCTCCCTACAACAGCCACCTCTCTACAACTGCCAGTGTTGCGTCTTCCCATAGGTGGCTGTTGTAGAGAGGTTGCACTGTATGTACATGTGTATACCTTGTCGCATATGAGTGTGATGAAATTTCGATTCGGCGTGATGCTGCGAAACGCAAGCGCTGAAGACAAGGGGGAGGGAGGTATAGAGAATAGTAGGTTAGTGCCGTTCACCTACAAATTGCTGTAAAATGCAAAAATATTATTGTCTGGATATCAAAAATGTTTCACGGCACCGTGTTTCACGGCACATACGCACTGTGTTGACGGGATAAAAAACAAATGCTTTATTTTTTTTTTATTATGCTCCCCGAAAAAATGTTTAATACGTTGAAGTTTTTTAAATTGCTATATTTCTGTGACTCCTTGGGACATCAACTTGAAACTTCATATACACATTGATCACCATCTATATTTTCATTGTATACCCTACCCATGCTGCACAGGAGCCCAAGTTCAAGTCAAATGACTTTAAACATTTTGTTAAAGTTTTACATTAAAGTTTTTAAAATTGCTATGTCTCTGTGACCGCTTGCGATATCAACCCCATCCCATCGAACAACTAGTAGCGGCAGCGGGTTACAGACTTCCATCTTGATTGGACATTTGACCTTGTTTTATCATTATAATACGAGAAAACGAGCAACAGTGATGCTGTAATCAACGCAATTTATGCCAGCTGGCTCTGAAAAGAAATGTGCGACACACCGTATCTATTTTGTATCACCTGTAAAAACCGTAGCTTGTTTTCGCGCAACACCGTATCATTGTATGCAGTTGCTTACGGCAACTCTACACCATAACAGGCGGTACAAAACATGTCATATCCTGCACTTTCCACGGATCATTTAGACTGTATTTACTCGATATCGTCACCGAAAAGGGACAATAACACGTGTTTGTTAGCCAGAAATTGGCACTTTCATCACGCTCCATCAATTCAAAATTCACGTACACAAAGGGTATCATCTTTGCAAGCGGATTATTCAGAAAATACGTTGTCATTAGTATTGTGAGCGTGATCGTTGGACAGCATACTTATTTCTGCGTCTGTACATACCAGATACGTTGCTGATAATGTCCTGTAAGCTGTAAAATATTTAATTAAACTGACTCTTACCTGCTGTCATCCCACGACGCCATCTTGGCGATATGTATATACACTGTCTGTACCGTCTGCACCGTATCACGGAAACTCTCCACCGTATCTTAATACCGGCAGTGATAGTAAGAGTTAATCCTACTTGCTAACCAATACTGCATTGCCCGACGACTTGCCAACATGTTTGCAAACCGATATTACATCGCTATTAAAGTGTACACGTAATTAACTCCGCCATGGGACACGAACGAGGGTATTTGCACAAATACATCATACACCCGGTTATTACAGGTAATATGTACATAGGCGAATGTACTTGTATGTGACATCCGTTGTGTTCTCTTTTTTGTTTCTTTCATACATTATTTATCATTTAACCTTCATTGTTGTCCTATGAAAACAGATACCACACATAAATAGGAGCGGTTGCATGCATGATAGGGCTACAGGCATGGTTTATTCATTCCTCAAACATATCAACATAATTTTAATCAACAACAACAATGTTTAATCGTCCAGCACCACCACCGCACTGTCGCTCACAGGTAGGACACAGCACGTTGGTAAGGTACAAACTCAATCATGGACCATCTCGTCTGCAATGAGAATACCAGGAGTTAACAACTCATTTCCACCCCTTTAATCAAGGGCGGGTGGGTGTGAACATAACGTGTCAACATGCCATATAAACCATGTGCGAACCTCGAGTTCTTTTGTGTTTTTTTATTTTCTATTTAAGGGTTGGAATTAGCTCGAGGACCTTCCAAACCCAGGCATTTGAGCCCAAAAATGGCAGGCCAATGACCGTTGGTTAATTTAACCTAGCTAGTTCATTCTCCTATCGCACGAAGCCGGTATGTAAGACCGTGAAAAAGGCTGAGTGTGAATGCATGTGATATATGGAGACTCAGCCGTAACAGTGTTATCCTATATAATGCTGATATTTGACGGTTGGTCAGGGCACAACAAATCAGGCAGGGAATGATCGATATTTGGTTATGCAAAGTATGATGTAATATGTTTTCAGGCCCAGCTACTGTCGTTTCGCGGCGTATCGTTATATATAAGTTGCTATTATTCGAGTTCAGATGCGGCGTTTATCTGTTGTTATTTGGTTAGATGACGATGTGTTTCACATATTCTGAAGATGAAAGAAAAAGAGAATACACGGCGGTATAGTAATTGCCCATATATTAGTGAGTGGCGTGTGTGTGCAAGTATCAGGCTAACAGTTGTTCTGCCAGTTTATAGTGGAATTGATAAGGAAATGGTCACGTACCATACTGCCGGTCATGGTCCAAAATTTTAAAGTTTGATTTCAGACGATGCAGATTACAGTAAATAATGTTTAAGCAGAGTAATGCGGGCGGCCAATTCCACTCTAAACTTCATTACTCCGTGAGATGAATGGTGGGGAAACCGGAGTACCCGGGGAAAACCACCTCCTCCGGCAAGTAATGACAACTTCACATACGTCGGTGAAGAGGTGAAGAGCTGTGATCGAACAGCTACCGGGGACCTCGAGTGAAGTGCTGATATATATATGCCAACACGGACTTCAGTCCGATACGCTTCGTGAACACAGCTGTTCACTCTTGCGCATATGCGCTGCGTGTACAACGTACACGGAGCAATAATTAATATATGTATAGTCTCTTTCAATTCTTTCAGATGTACATACATCATTTATCATCTACCTTCACTGTTGTCAAAAAATAAACACAACACATACATAGGAGCGGTTAGACAGGCGAAAGGCATGGTCGACTAGAAAAGAACTGGGGCCATTTCACTAAACTTCGTACGACTAAAATGTGTAAATTTAGGATCGTCTGGAAATTTAAATTGATGGATTTACATTTATTGAGCATAGGCTGCATATGCAGCCTATGCTCAATAAATGTGAATCCAATACATCCAAGAAAACATTGTTAATGTGACATTTACAGACTATCATACTTTTGCACTTACGAACACTTTAGTCGTACGAAGTTTAGTGAAACGGCCCCCAGGATAATGGCAACTATAGTCCATAATAATACTTTCTAAAATAAATAGTGGCCCGTCCTAAGACGGTCATTGGTACTTCTAGTCACGCTATACACTGAACAAGGCGATATATCGTTGAAACATTAACGTTGGCTTATCCCACCATGCGGCGTGCCAATAATTTGGTTCCGTGAACCATTATCGAGCCGCGGTATATTAGAAGGACGTCAGAACTTACAAATCCCTGGCAATATCGTTAGCCTAGATCACATGGAATTCATGTATAAGTTCATATATAAGTCGTTCAGTATATATCACAGCATTATGTTACGATAGTAGAACGTTACCTCGTGTAACAGTGCGCCAATACGACATCTAAACTTTTTATCGTGAACATAAGTGTATTAATTCGTGTCAGTATCACATTACGATAAATATACACGATTAGAGCGATGCTCCGCGTAACTATACACCAATACGACATCAACACTTCATGTTCGGAACATGACCTCGTCGGCATAGGCAAGGGCAAAGCTTTTTTTCTACAACCTGATATGATATTTAAATGAATGTATTGAGACGTATTTGGGATTTTGAATCCTGACTGGTAATACTGTTGTGACAGCCGTGTTTCCGTGCTGATTGTGAATTTGAGGGGACCCTGCGAATTTGCATATGACACAAATAATAGTGAGACAATGAAATCAACAAATACAAATTTATTTTTGAAAAATGTAGGAAATCCAGTCTACATTCTACGGATCCCTGCAGGGGACATGGACTTTTTGTTATCAATTCGTTCCCACGAAATAACAATTCGTTCCCTCATTTTAACAATTCGTTTCCTCGAATTAACAATTAGTTCCCACTATATAACAATTCGTTCCCTCGAATTAACAATTCGTTCCCTCAATTTAACAATTCGTTCCCACGAATTAACAATTTGTTCTCTCAATTTCGTTCCCATGAATGAACGAATTGTTATTTCTTGGGAACGAATTGTTAAATTGAGGGAACGAATTGTTAAATTAAGGGAACGAATTGTTATTTCGTTGGAACGAATTGTTATTTCGTGGGAACGAATTAATAAAAAAAATAATTCTACTTCCCCTGCGGGTCTCCGTAACATTAGCACATTGGGAGTGTAGCCCTTTAATTAAAGCATATAGATATACATAATTGCAAATGATATGACATCTGCTGTCTATAGAGCAAGTAATTCTTAGAGAATAGTAATGGTGCAATCAACATCTATAGATATATATATATATTCAATGTACCTCAAGAGCCCAGCCCCAAAATATAAGTTTTTCCAGGTCTGCGTGCTAGTTTTGGTTTGACACTGCTAATACCTTCTTTGGGACCCTGGTAATACATTTCAACTGTATAGACCTTCCATTTTTTTGCTCAATGCTCAGGAACGGAAATCCAAAATGGCCGCCCGCATTTCGAGTGGAATACCATTTGTGCCGCAGGAATTATTTTAAATGTCATAAATATCCATATATTGTGGCTTACCCATACATTTATATTACATGAAATAGAAACTGTTCATATGAAATTTCGATTTTATAGGATACTCCGGGTTCCTCACAGAACAAATCACACTTGCAACTCATGTAATGTTTATATGCTAGCAATTGTCTATCACACATGGTAACACGTGCATATTGCCTATGTGGAAACTTGGTCAAATTGCAAGAAGTTCGGACATATTTGGAGCATCATTAGGCGATAGCGTTGGTCTGCCAGGTTTTCCTGCATTCTGCGCTAGACTTTCAGAACAGACACAAGCCAATACAATTGGTTACCAATTGGTCTCCCACCAACCCAGCGATTCTCATGGAGAAAATGGTCCATCTTGTTAACATTTCACATGCTCTAGATCATGAATGGACTATCATTACTGGCAATCAAGCCACGTATGAACTTGCAACAGTCAAAAGCACGATTACCTATTCGGAAAGGCTGTCCTCCTCCTTGGTGGGTTTCATCAGACACACAATTTCATCAATACCATATGCAAGAATTTACGTCACAATGGTGCGGAAGAACTCATTGCAACAACAGGTCTCTGCTCTGAAGGAACAGCCAATAAGATAATGGGCGAGAAAGGGGATTACTACCAAACACTTCATGCTATTCGAATACTTAGTGAAACATTCACTCACTTGCACTGGCGAGCATTCGAAAGCTGGGTACATGAGCACCACGAAAACGTTTTCAACACTCGTGTGACTAGGGTCATTGACGCCATTGTCGACAATGACATCACAGCTGATGAACAAATTCAACTGATCCATGATATTGACCAGGAGCTGACCTATCTACGCAGGTATCTTGCTCAGTTCAATCAGTCATTGCAAACTCACCCCGCAGCTTTGTTCTGGTTGACCTTCCTGGAAATTACAGATATTCTTCACGAATTTCTGCACAGCCTTCGCGAAGGAATTTGGTTGGGAAACCTGAAGCTAACGGCAGACATGCACCATACATGGCCGCTACTGGTCACCACAAGTACGCTCTGCAGTCTTACATGATCTGTTGATGGCAGGCGAGCCGATGGGTGTCACAATGCTTTCTCGCCCGATATGCTTCTAGAACAAACATATAGCGCAGACGCAAAGGAGGTGGGTGGTCTAGCTGGAATCACAACAAATCAATCTGCCCGAAACAAATGGGCATATACGAAACATCACACAGCTGCTGTTTGATCCCAGTTGAAGCAGATGATTGACACTGACACGGATACAGCAGATGGTATCCATCATGAATCCGGTGATACCAAGATTATTCGCAGTAGAGAACAAGTGTTAACGATGATCGAGGCTGTAGATGAAAATCCATTTATGTCAGATAGCGACCATATCTTTAACATCGTCACACGAGAACATGCTCAGAGAGATTAGCCGCTGTGCCTTAAGCAATGTAATCGCTGGAAATTACAAAAACGATTGTGAAGCTAAACACATTCTACACTCAGCACAAACAGTCCAAGAAGTCGACCAAGACCCAAAGTAAACGTCAAAACAATGACCATGTTGAGAATGACACAGTTAATTGTATATGGAATAGAAGTTGATGTTGTCAACACTGATGGACATTATGAATGTAGCAAAGTGCCACCATCATTATGTCAGGAAGACGGCACCATGAAACACATGGTACAAAGTCAAGTCCAGTAAATGTGACATTGAAATAAACGAAAGTGGACCCTGTATCCAGTCTTCCTGATGGAGAACTGAACACAACCGTCATTATTGATGCTATGCATTCTGTGAACAAATGGTCATTCAAGAAAGTTGAAACGTTTGGCACGATTGGCGATCGTTATCTTGAGAAGCTGCTCAATGATGCACCAACTCGGACCAAATGTATCCACCTTTGTTGTGACAGGTATCGATCAGTTAGTCTCAAATCAGCAACGCGTCAGAAACGAAAGCGAGATACACATACAGCCAAGGAATACGAGGTGTGCAAGCACTATCTCGCCCCTGACGCTAGTGACTTCTTCGCACTTGATGAAAACAAGCTGCACTTCTCAATTACTTGAGTGATGATTGGTCAGCAAGGCCACTAATACGGACAGATATAAACCTGTACCTCAGTGGAGGATTCAAAGAAAACCATATTAGTGTACCCTGTTCCTCAGCTTGAATCCACACAAGAGGAAGCAGATACACGCATTATATTGCACACAGTTTATGCCGCTGAACATGGTGCCGATAGGGTAATCGTGCATGCCAATGACACAGACGTCGTGGTACTTTGCATTTACTATGCAAACACAGATAAACTGGAGAACTTGAAGGAATTGTGCGTTCGCACTGATTGTAACACATATCTACCAATCCTTGACATTGCATCAGTGATCGGGCCTTCTGTGTGTGACAGACTGCCATTTGTCCACAGTCTCAGTGCCAGAGACATCAACAGCTACCCATATTTCACTGGGAAGAGGGCATGGTTTGGTGCAATGTTGACGGTTGAGACACCTGCCATGGAGCTCTTCGGCGAACATGACAACGATATCGGGTCAGAGATCACCAAAGAGGCAACACAGTTGTCGATCAAGGTATACAGCAAGAGTGACGATGACTTAGCTGATATTGCAAGTTAACGAGCACACAAGTTCCTTAATCAGAAATAAGCTGTCCTTCTCAAGTTACTCCCACTGACGAATGCTGCATTCAATCCGCATGTAAAACGGTCTGCACTTGCCACTATGATTGACAAACGTGCCCACCTTCAACAACTTCGGCTGGTGTGACGACGTCGCTGGAAAATCACCCAGTCCTGTATATTCAACCTCCAATCATTGGCCCGAATTAATGTCACAGTCTCTGTCATGCAATTGCAAGACTGGTTGTACAAGTAAAAGTTGCTCGCGAAAATGAGTTTCTATTACATCGGTTGCAGATACACCGGAACTCAAGGAAAGTGCCATCGTATTCAAGACTACTAGATTAGTATCAGTATTATATTAGTGATTGTAGACATACATACTATATTGAAAACGACGCCAACATTCAAGACACATGTACATCATCATTATAGTGTGTAACGAACACGGTTAAGATGATAAATACAGCCAGTATGTGGCAACCATTTTGAATGATGAAACAAAATGTGCACTAATTGAAACGGTCAGTAGACATTTAACTGTATCATATCGTGACGTTTAAACTGACATTGTTGAATCTCGTTAGAAAAAACACGTATTTCGTGCATATATAACTGTTACTGTTAGGTATCTGTAGGTTCCACCAAAATTGGCGGCCATCTTGATTCTCGTATATATTGATACACACAGTTGTTGATATGAGGAAGAGAAATATAATTGTCTTCTATCCATTCAATCGTCATATCCAATCCGTATAAAGCGTGTGTACACAACTTTCACCTATACATCTCTTTTTATTGTCTATTGTCAGCGGCCATCTTGACTATAATTTATTTATTTCGATATAGGTAAGTGTAGAAAGTTTAAAGTGTCATTATCTGCATAATTGACATGTTTCGGATTATTACTGATGCAGGAAAATAATAAAAAATACTACGTTTATTATCCCAACACTTTGGCAACATTATGCATACGGGGTACTGTCTTGGAATGGTCATTGGAGACATTGAGCAAAAATTCCAGAGGTCTATACAACATTTTTTGCTTACTATAACCCTATAGATGACGTACACATGGTCAAACCAAAAATAGCACGCGGGCCCGGAAAAAAATCATTGGCGCCTTAAGTAATGTGTACGGCGTCTGCCGGATGGCACCATTATAGGAATGAATGGCCTTTTTGTGGAATCTATCGGGGTATATTTTTTTTTTTTTTTTTTTTTTTTTTTTTTTCGAAAATTGTAATTTTTGAAGGCCTCGTCCAGTATTCCCGCGACTTTTCCAAGTTTATATCCCCGATAAATACCACAAAAAGGCCATTCATTCCTATAATGTTACTTTGTTTGTTTGTTTATTATAGGAATGAATGGCCTTTTTGTGGAATTTATCGGGGTATAAACTTGGAAAAGTCGCGGGAATACTGGACGAAGGCCGGAAGGCCTCGTCCAGTATTCCCGCGACTTTTCCAAGTTTATATCCCCGATAAATTCCACAAAAAGGCCATTCATTCCTTATAATTCCAACATTTTAAATAAATTCATCAAGAAAATGTGTTTATTTTCCGTTTTAGTATTAAGAATTATTTTAACTGTGCCTGACGGTTACGGAAAGTAGTTCGGCATGGAGTTTACTGGGATATAAATTTTGGACGGAGACTTGCAACGGACCAATCAAATGTTAGGGAATTGTGTAAATATTTTTGTGCTGGAATTATCACTTTTTAATGTGGTGTATTGTGTGTCAATACTACTCTGAATTGTTAATTTATCATTCAAAATGTGTTAGGGACGGCGTCATCTTGTATTTTCATATTTTACGACGAAAGCTCCCCTCGGACAGTTTGGGAGACCTGCCTATGTTATTAGGAGGCTCAACGCATGTTTACTACATATATTTAATTTCTTTACTATTTTTGTTCGAACTTTGTCAAATGTTAGGTTTCTTGGACTACACGGTGCACTGGATGTTTTAAACTGCACATTGATCAGGTTTAACAGCACATGTACACAGTTGTCCTCATCGTCCATTCCAAGGCGGTATATTTGTTGGCATCCTTCAGTGTAGCCAATGTCGATATGTTATTGTGTTTCATTCGAATACAGTAGCCTATTTCACCAACATTCCAAAGTATACTTTTCTAGCAAAGTATACTTTGAGGGAGTAATCATTTATTTTCCCGAAATGCATTATTTCATATAGAACTAACGACTGTATGTATTTGATGATTAAAATAATGCAAACTTATTATACTGAATTTATTACATTATCACAGCCAAAATGGCTGTGATAATGTAATAAATTCAGTATAATAAAGATTAATAAATTTATCCTTAAGTTTAAAATTTCTCCCTCAAAGTATACTTTGCTAGAAAAGTATACTTTGCAATGTTGGTGAAATAGGCCTCTGGTTTTCTTGATGACTCATTTTGGGCTTGCGCTGCTTTTCTGCTATACTGTGTTTCATTTTGTGTGCCACTTGATTTAGGGATCATACGCTGTTTTTTAGTGCGCGTTGTGCCACGTTGAAGACTGAAGATTTGTACAGCTTGTCTTGCACAGGTAACTGAAAATCAGCGTCAACTAATACGCTCCATATCTGTATTCAATATGTGATAATGCGGTGTCGTTTACCATGTTTATCCCACTGACGTAATATAGGCAAGTTTGATACGAGGTCTACTAACAAGGCACACACAGTCAGGCGACGCCAGATGAGTTGCAGGTACATGTATAAACATTTTCATAAATAATATGCTTCTTTACTTTGCCCAGAAATATTCTCCCAGGAGTTCAATGTTGTTTTTGAAATACCCCAGAATGCTTAGTTGGCTTCTAGAAATAAAACTAAAACGGTGGAGCATATCCCTGGGCCCGCTACCGATTTCCGACGTCTCGCAATCAAGAATCAAGTCGTACCTCCTTTAAAAAAAAAAAAAAAAAAAAAAATGGCGACGCACATGGGGAGGTTCAGAGCAAATTGGTTCATTTGGCAATATCCGTTGCCTATTCGGGCATATAATATATGGAGACTCACATTGTCGATGTTGCACGAAACCGCCAGGTGGCGCATCAGTATCTGGTATTTAAACCGCACCCCGTCATAATACGAATGTGTGGAGCGCCGTGGAATATGGTTAGACACTTTATCCACACTGCTCCAGTTCACTCAGCTGTAAATGGGTACCGATAATTCGTAGTTGCTCTGTAAATACGAATTACCGGCTTCTCTCAAAAATCTCTACCTCCGTTCTTTGTCCAATTCTTGGGAGACGGCATGCAAGGTCCTAGAGCCAGTGCCGCCGTTAAATATAAGCTAAACAAAAATACGAATGTAACCTGGTGAGTTTAGTAAGTGAATACATTACGTAAGGACTGTTCACAACAGCTGGTTCTTGTTAATCACCGTTTTCAGGTAAGCTTAACCCGAATTTTCTGGCTGTCACACATGTTGCGTTAGAATTCATTTAGGAGTTGTTCCATTTGGTGAATTCATTTGGGAGTTGTAAGTTCTATTTGGTGATATGTAACATAATGTTTTCTGTTATGTCGTTATTTTAGGTATTGTGATTTCTTTTGCTACATTGTTTGAACCAAAGTTTTTTTTTCATCTGTAGACCACATACAACAACACTGGGATTGGTTCCATTTTTTCTATGAGCCATATGGCCGCCATCTTGAAATTCAAAATGGCTGCCATTGAAATTTGTATTTCGAGGTCAAAGTGATTATGTGTGTTGTTTTTGCAGCGAAAAACACATATTATGGACAATACATATTAGCAGAATGCGTTCAATACATTTTGAGATATCAGACCGTTTGGTTTTCAAAATGGCTGCTATTTCAAACTTGGAAACCAGAATTTATTGTACATTTTTGAATGTCGTGGTCCTTCTGGTTATACTCATATTTCCTTGAACACAATCTGCTGAGATTATTGCTAACTGGTATTGTGCTACGAGTAATCGTTATCTTCAAAATGGCCACCGGAATTAAATGTGTTATGTACATCGCCATATTAAAGATTTGTTACACATAGTATTTCTGTGGCTATAGTTATGTTCTTTCAAATGATATTGTGATTGGCATGTGTGTGTTTGCTTGAAAACATATCTATAAACAACATATAATGAAACTGAAGTTGGTTCCATTTTTACTAAGAGCCGCATGGCCGACATTTTGAAATTAATAAATATTTAACGTCAACGTCATTATATGTGGTGTTTTTTTGTTAGCTCACAGCTATTGTTACCGCAATGTGTCCGTCCGTCGTCCGTCCGTCCGTCGTCCGTCCGTCCGTCCGTCCGTGAACATTTTCAAACGTCTTCTCCTTGGTAACCATTGGGCCTATTGTCACCAAACTTCATGTTCATGGTCCTTAGGTAGGGGGATTACAAAATTGTTAAACTGACGTCATTACGTAATCCAAGATGGCCGACGTCTAAAAATAGCACAAATTCTTCAAAAATCTTCTTCTCAAGAACCGCAAACCGGATTTCGATAAAACTTGGTAGGAATGATCGATGTACAATGCTCTTTCAAATTTGTTAAAATGGTGACCCCCGGAGTCAAAAATGGGCGTGGCCCGTAAGGTCAAATTGTGGTCAAATTGTATGGTCATGTCATATATCAAATCGAAGGTATCAACGAGGCGATCACTCTGGTACATTTTTTGTCGAAATCGGATGGTCATGTCATCCAAGATGGCCGCCGAAAGGTTAAAATGTCGTTCTTTTATTAGAGATTTCAAAATTCTTCTTCACATGAACCGCTTGGCCCATGGTAGCCAAACCTAAAAGTTATGGTCCATGTGTGAAGCCTTTTCAGATTTGTTAAAATGGAGGTCATCGCTAATCCAAGATGGCCGCCGTCTAAAAATAGCATACATTCTTAAAAAATCTTCTTCTCATGAACCGCTGGCCGGATTTCGACGAAACTTGGTAGGAATGATCAAAGAGGCGATCGCTCTGGTACATTTTTTGTCGAAATTGGATGGTCATATTATCCAAGATGGCCGCCGAAAGGTCAAAAGGCCGTTCTTTTAATAAAGATTTAAAACGTCTTGTGCTCGTGAATCGCTTGGCCGATATTGGCCTAACTTCACGGTAATGGTTGGATCAAGCCTTTTCATTTTTGTTCAAATGGTGGTCATCGCGAAATCAAAGATGGCCGCTGTTGAAAAGTAGGTCAAATTCTTAAAAAATCTTCTTCTCGCGAACTGCCAGGCCGATTTTTACGAAACTTGGTATGAATGATTGATAGTCAACGCTGGTTCAGATTCCTTCAAATGGTGGAACTCGGGTCAAAAATTGGCGGGGCAAGAGGGGTCAAGTAGGGGTCAAATGTCACGTTTTACCGAATATGGTCATGTCATATATAAAATCGAAGGTATCGACGAGACGGTCACTCTGGAGCATTTTATTGTCGAAATCAGGTAATTACGTCATCCGAGATGGCCGCCGAAAGGTCAAATGGTCGTTCTTTCAATATAGATTACAAACGTCTTCTTCTCGTGAACCATTTGGCCAATATTGGCAAAACTTCACAGTAATGGTCAGTGGGTCAAACCTTTTTATTTTTGTTAAAATGATGGTCATCGCGAAATCCAAGATGGCCGCCGTTGAAAACTAGGTCAAATTCTCAAAAAAATCTTCTTCTGACGAACCGCCAGGCCGATTTCGACGAAGCTTGAATAGAATGATTGATAGTTAACGATGTTTCAGATTCCTTCAAATGGTGGCCCCCGGGTCAAAAATGGGCGGGGCAGGAGGGGTCAAGTAGGGTTCAAATTTCACATTTGACCGAATATGGTCATGTCATATATCAATTCGAAGGTATGGAGAAAACGATCACTTAAGAGTATTTTTTGTCGAAATCAGAGGATTACATCATCCAAGAAGGCCGCCGAAAAGTCAAAATGTCGTTATTTTATTAGAGATTTCAAACGTCTTCTTCATACAAACCGCTTGGCCATTGGTAGCAAACTTCGCAGTTATGGTCCATTGGTAAAGCCTTTTCAGTTTTGTTAAAGTTGCGGTCATCGTTAATCCAAGATGGCGGCCGTCTAAAAATAGCACAACATTTTAAAAAAATCTTCTTCTCACGAACCACCAGACAGATTTCTACGAAACTTGGCAGAAATGATCGATGTACAATGCTTTTTCAGATTTGTTAAAATAGTCACCCCTGGGTCAAAAATTGGGTCAAATAGGGGTCAAATTTCATTTTTGACGGAATATGGTCTTATAATATATCAAATCAAAGGTATTGATGAGGCAATCGCTGTGGTGCTGTTTTCATCGAATCGGATGATTACATCATCTAAGGTGGCCGCCGAAAAGTCAAAAGGTCGTTATTTTATTAGAGATTTCAAATGTCTTCTTCATACAAACCGCTTGGCCATTGGTGGCAAAACTTCGCAGTTATGGTTCACTGGTAAAGCCTTTCCAGTTTTGTTAAAATGGCGGTCGTCGTTAATCCAAGATGGCCGCCGTCTAAAAATAGCATATATTCTTAAAAAATCTTCTCACTAACCACCAGACCGATTTCGACGAAACTTGACAGGAATGATCGATGTACAATGCTTTTTCAAAGCTGTTAAAATGGTGACCTCTGGGTAAAAAATGGGCATGGGGGGTCAAATAGGGGTAACTTTTTTTACGGAATATGGTTATATAATACATAAAATCCAAGGATTGCAATAAAAAGTAGGCATCCTGTTGTGGTCTCCAAACCTCTCAAAGTTGTGTAAGATATATATGTACATATCACAAGACACCTACCCTGGTGACTTCTCGAGTTTGTCGCATTGACATTTTGTGCCTGTCATGGGCTTATTTTGATGTATATGTAGTGACAACTTTACATACCAGTATTTGCTTGATGTTTGTGGCATTACACAGGTGAGCGATATAGGGCCATCATGGCCCTCTTGTTATTATTTATTATGGATGCCAAATATTGGCATAATTATTTTAGTATATTTTGAATGGCGGCAATTTTATTTTTAAAATGGCCGCAACTTTAACTTGACACTCTAATATGTAGTATACATGTTTAATGCAGTGGTGATATTTTGTATGTTTCTCTGCTTATACTCATAATACAATGAACACAAACTGTTGAGATTATTGCTGACTAGTACTGTGGTACCAGAAACCATTATCTTCAAAATGGCTGCAGAAAATAAATGTGTCACATATATTGCCACTTCAAGGAAGTACATGTATTATGTGTGTTAGTATTGCTGTGGCTTATAGTTATGTTTCTTCAAATGATAACTTGGTCAGCACATGTGTTTTCCCTTAAAATAAGAAGATAAAGAATATGGAAATTCTTTCATTTTATCCAATAAAGTGTATATCAATGTCTTCATATTCACCCTTGCTTTCATGAGAAGGCGTCTGTTACGGTGCTATGATGCACCATCTGGAGTCTGTCCAATATAAGATATGCCATTGCGCTACAGACTGCAACTGGTCTCAAAAGTTTGCTGTCTTTATGGAGTCCAACTTGGTGCCCATTGTTTAGCTCTTTTCATTTTAAATATACTGTGTTTTTAGCTGCGGGCCTCTGGCAGCTTATGTAACCGGTTCTCACAATACAGTCAGATATCACGGCGCTAATTTTTCTTGTGGCGCGTATGCATATATCTTGTATCTAGGTCATTGTTAACGACTCGTTTTATTCTATTTTACATTTCACATTTATTAGAATGTATATCTTTGGTACATAATTAATTGAAGAAAAACCAATGGAACCTAAGATTTAGCCGTTAATTTTCCACAAATAAAACGGCCTATTTTGGTCGCGCATTAATGGTGTGTAAACCCGAACCACATCTGTCTGGCACCTGACTGGATTTTTACATTCACAACTACCGCGTGTACAAATTTGCATAAAACAAATTATAACCACAGGTGTTTGAAGTGTGAATCCGGATATGGAATTACTACCCTTATCGCATCGCCGTATTTCGCCTATATTGATTTCGAAAATCAGTTATATTTTCGTTAAATGATGTCGAAAATTGATAACAATTTCAAGAGCTCATGCGGATGTGTATGTAATGCATAAAAACAAATGCTAAGCCTTACTGGATTCTTCCTGTTTCTATACAGCTCCTTCCCCTCTCCATATACAAAATATGTCGAGTGTTATACAGTTTCCCATAACACCATTTACTACAATTACTCTATTTTAAATATTTAAAGGAGAATATACTAAAACACTGTTTACCACCATTTCAGTTTGGGCTTACCAGTTCAGTACTTTCAGTACTTTGATTATCATAGCGTGTATTGCTTTGTTTGCTGACTGGATATGATTTTGTCACAAATAGAAACAAGTTTTGGCAATACCTGCTCACAAGAGTAAACTGTATGGCACGCCGTTTTACTATTTATTCCCAAAACAAGATATCTCATAAACTTTAGTAGATATCTAATATATTATATAAGAGATCTACTAAATAAATAAGATGTCTCAATTAAAAAGCACTTATATAAGATATCTACTAAACTTTAGTAGATATCTTATAAACTATAGTAGATATCTTATAAACTATATGAGATATCTCATAAAGTTTGTAAGATACCTTATATACTTTAGTAGATATCTTATATAAATTTTCTTATCAATTATCTACTAAAGTATTTAAGATATATCATAAACTTTAGTAGATATCTTACATAATTTATAAGATATATTATATAATATATAAGATATGTACTAAAGTTTATAAGATATCTCATATACAATTTTATATAAGATATGTACTAAAATATATAAGATATGTACTAAAGTTTAGTAGATATATTATATATTTTAGTAGATATCTACATTAATAATGTAAATAAGATATCTACTAAACTATATAAGATATCTTATATATTTTTAGGAAATTTTAATTAAATTAAAAAATAATGCATTCTCCCCAATAATTTAGCGCCGCAGCAATTTTCTTTGATTAAAGGGGAATACTGGTGATTTTTGTCCAAAAATTGAAAATGTGTCGTTCAGTCAATATTTGCATTATATGTACAAAAAAATAACATGGTTTGCCAATAATAACGATGTTAAAAGTAAAAAGAATTTTATTAACAAACATGTATGCCTCAGGTGGGGCTCGAACCCGCGACCTTTTGGGATGTGCAGCAACATGAAATTATGAATTTGTTATTACGCATGCGCAAAGAATGCACACATTTTCCGCAAATGTTTTTTAGCATTCACTAGGGCGGACGCCATACAAAAAGAAATAGTTAATATTTTCGCAAGACCAATGCACTTTGATCCGGCCCTTTGACCATGCATCACAGTTGCCCGGATGTTCGATATGCAGACAGCTTGTTCAAACTTGTGTTTTCTTCGTTTCAACACATAATCTAGATCTAGTATATTAGAGATAAAAATTATAAAAAGAAGTTTCGCCATTTCTTACCACAATTGTTCTGTAGCTTAGCAGCTTCCCGCCAATTATTTATGTAGAGTTGTCATTGGTTGAAATTCAAATTTTAATCAATTAGTCAATTTAGTGCGGCATCAAAGGGAGCACTCAGTATTTCCTACTTTTTATAAGATATCTCATATAGTTTAGTATATATCTTATATAAGTTCCTTTATAAGATATCTACTAAACTATATAAGATATCTAGTAAAATATATAAGATATCTTACATAACATATAAGATATCTCATAAAATATATAAGATATCTTATATAGATTATAAGATATCTTATATACAATTTTATATAAGATATCTACTAAAGTATATAAGATATCTACTAAACTTTATCAGATATCTTATATACTATATGAGATATCTTATATAGTATATAAGATATCTTATATACTTTAGTAGATATCCTATATATTATAAAATATATCTTATAAACTATATAAGATATCTTATAAACTATATAAGATATCTCATATAGTATATAAGATATCTAATAAAGTTTAGTAGATATCTTGATTTGGAATAAATAGTAAAACGGCGTGCCATACTTATGGGATTTCTGGCAAGTGTTGGTCTCGATCATTATAGCACACTCATGTAGCCTGATATTGCTTGTTAGAAACAGGACGTGTGTTTTCTTGATGGAATGGCGAACATTGCAGATCCTGATCAGAATGTGAGGGTGCACAAGGCTTATCTGGGTCAACACAGATCAAACTTAAAAGACGGTCATAACAAGCCCGGCGTTAAGTTATAACTTACGTTGAACGTATATCTGTTGCACATTAATATCCTATTAATATCAATGTAAAGTATGCCGTACGGTGTAGGTTAAAACCCATATATTTGAACTTTGTTTTAGTGCTGTTTAGTGTTCTATGCAACACCACGTACTGAATTACATAGCGGTTTAAGTTACTGTTGTCAGATAGTTATATTCGCTCGCGATACTTGCAATTTCAAAATTTTGGCTGTGACTGGAGAACTTGGGCTTATGGGTTTTGCGACCAGTGAAGATCCATAGCAGCCTGTGCATCCACACAGTCTGATCAGGATATGCACTGTTCGCCATTCCATCAATAAAACATCCGGCATGTGTCTAACAAGCAATACGTATATATCGTTATCAAACTACAGAAGTGTGCTATATACTCGTCAGGAATTTATTTTGTTATTATTATATTATGTTTGTTGTTGTTTTTTTCTTTACATATTTCTATAACAATAGACACCATTTGGTCTGATCAAATCCCAAGGACTTTATATTTTATTTTACTAGTGCTATAGAGATATATTATAATCGACTGTGATAAACAGGGGAGATAATTTCATATTATACATGAGGTGAGTTTCCGATATTAGTATGTCAGGAAACTACGGAGCCCCGCAGGGGACATGGATTATTTTTTAATTAATTAATTCGTTCCCACGAAATAACAATTCGTCCCTCGAATTAACAATTCGTTCCCACGATATAATAATTCGTTCCCTCGAATTAACAATTCGTTCCCACGAAATTAAATGGAAGAGTATTGTTTCCAATCTGTTATCTGGCGTGTTTGATATTGGTTATTTTACCATCTCAATGTGTTTATCTGACATTTACATGTATATCTTGTAAATTTAAAAGCTTCATTTCGTTATGTTGAACAACAATTAGAGAAAAGATGGATTCCATGGGAAAATGAAATCCCTGTTCTATAATTTTAGGCAATTTACTAGTTCTACATCAAAGATTATTTGTTTAATGGTATAAAATGTACAGTTAACTAAATGTTGACATGTTTGAATGGGTCAAATTGTAGCCGTAGATAACATATCCGGGGCGAATGTTTGTAGCTAGCTCCGTGCGTACTGTCCCGTGAGACATAACAAATAATAGTAGCTGTATTTATACGCACGAAATGTCTCGATTCGTATTTTCCAAAATTTAACTGATAAACTGAGCCCAAAACTGTGAAAACTATAGAGAATAGTATATGTAGAGTTTTAGATACACAGCAAGACAGACCAAAACTCCATAAGAGAAGTTGGCACAGGGCACTATTTTCTTGGTCGTACTCGCCGTTTAGGCACAGCACGACAATGGCTGCCCCCATAGAAAATTGCGTGACATAATATGCTATCTTCAAGGGAGAAAACATATAAAAACAAAACCTGTCGAGGTAGGAATTTGACAGTCAAACACATATTTGTCATGTGATATTAGATGTCCACAGGTCTGCCTGTATCAGCTGTACAGGGAAACCCATACCCGGGAATCAGATACAGATTTATTTCTGACAGGCATGGGTTACATAGCTTTACTATATCGAGGGTTCATCGCAATACGGTCGTAACTCACTACAAATTCAATTAAATAAAAAAGTGATATTAGCAGATATTTGAGTTACGACCGTATTGCGCTGAAAATAACAGCCAAAATGCTGAAATAGTTCAGCGAAATACGGTCGTAACTCGGAACCAATTTTTAAAAATCTGTTGTAAAACTTGATATTTTTTCAGCTTCAGCAATTTACTTGCAATGAATGAAAATATCCTTGATGTATTGTTTTATCTGAGCATAACATGTTATTAGCATCAAGGTCATGACCTTGACCTTCAGTGGTCAGGTGTTTAAGCTGAGTAAAGCATGTGTCGTGTACAAGTCTGAATTTAAAGTTTTTCACTAATGTCAGTACATACACAGATGCAACTAGTACTGCTTATTTATGCGCTGCAGATATACACTTTACATAATTACATTATCATTAGGGTCATGACCTTGACCTACATTTACATCTTTAATTGTCATAAAGATATGATAAAAAATAATTGATAATGGGTCTTTCTGTTATCTTGAAACAGTTTATTGAAATCAAAAGTATTTTTTTATTTCAACTTGAAACAACTGACAAACTATTTAAATTATATTGAGCCATTCTGGAGGTTAACAGACAACTATCATCAGTAATAATATGTACAGTTATTAAAGGTACTGTGTCTCAGATGATGTTTCAGATACTCAATATGTTGTGTGATGTACATAACGTTTACCAATCACACCATATAATTTGCTAAAATTCCAAAACATTTTCATTATCTTCTGGTATATACTCTCAGAAACTGTGATTATTTGGTTGTGCATTTTCACTATACAATGTACATGTACCAGTAAGGAGAATTTGTGAAATAAAAGTATGTATTGTTCAGACATTATTATACTATTACACAACTTTGAGACACTGCTGTAATGTTTTAAAATTAAATGAAACTAGTAACCATTAATTATGTGACTGAAAAAGTAGCATTCACAATGCTCGTTATACATGTATTTTCCTTTTAGAAAAACAGAAAAATAAATTATGAATCTGTTTTCTGTGCACATCTGATACCCAGTGCCTTTAACCATAATCATGACATTTTATATTTACTCCAAGCTTAAAAATGGCAGATTAGTTTTGGAAAAATACAATTTTAGCTCAACTCAGAAATGATTTGGCTTTCTCGCTTTTAACTCCTGATAATTTTAAATGACACATGACTATTCCATATAACCTTCCGGCCTTCGTCCAGTATTCCCGCGACTTTTCCAAGTTTATACCCCGATAAATTCCACAAAAAGGCCATTCATTCCTATAATAACGCCGCCAAAAGTGCGGTCATCATCGTATTCGGAGGATCAAAGCAGAAATATGCAAACCATACACGACACTGGGCATACGGATCACTTTTCTCAGGTCCGTAAATCGCATGTACACCGACTCAAAAAGACTATAATTTTTTTATTATATGTTTCGGCCAATGAGAATGACTGAAATACTTAGTGATACAAAAAAATGACTGAAATACTTAGTCATACAATAATATCAAATATTGTTTCTAAGACAAATAGAAAACCAGTCAAAACAAAAAAGAAAGTGAACTCCCTATTACTTGAGGGAGCTGGCTAAGTCACAAAAGTTTGTCTCCTATCTTAAATTAAAACACACAATCAGAACGAAATAAACATCGAAATAAATATATATTCAGCCATGAAATTAGAATAACTTGACCTGGTGTCAGGTCCATTCCCACACCAATGTCACCTGGCCCCTTTCAAAAATAAAACATTGAAAAAAAAGAAAAAACAAATGTTGACGATTTCAACAAAGAAATGTAGCACAAAATGCAATACAAAATTATGAATTTACATTTCTGTCAAAATAGTATTACTTGTCGGTTACCATGACAACATGGAATCATTTCAAATAGTTATTTACAACTATTTTATTTGTGAATTATATCGAAAATATGCAATAAATATAACGCCGCATCTTGAATTTTACCTTTTCTTGAAATCTACGTTTTCATAAGCCATGCTCGTATATAGTCATATGAAACTGACAAAAAATGGCGGCCATTTTGAAAAGGTCAGCCATCTTGAATTGAAAAGATGCTTAGGCTCATACAATTATATTCTCTTAAATCATGACAATACATTATTTCCTGCGAGTGTTATGATGTTTATCTCATATAATGCCCATTTTATTTCAATATCAAAATCCCCCGATTCCCGTAAGGTAACTTAAACTCTCATGTTTTAACGTCAAATTAACGTTGCAGCCTTTGAAATGTGCATTTGGGGTGTATCATTAAAAACGATATTGTTCGGAAAATGGTTAAGATATCAGATCGAAATTGTCAACATAGCTTCCTGACATATTGATGTATACTACTACACTGTTATTTTCCAATTTAGGTGTGGGCCGATTTTTGGCCTTATTGCCTTTATTGCCTTATTGTCCTTTGACCGTTTGTAAGGCATTTCTTGAAGCTGACCAGAATTCCCACTGTCACGAGGCTGAAATAACAGGTTGTGATTGTCAGATTTTCCGGCAACTGTTTTCCTACAATCATTAACAGTTGTTGTAAGATTAGGTAATTCACCTGGGGCCCGTTTCACTAAACTTCTTACGACTAAAATGTTTGTAAGTGCAAAATTATGATAGTCTCTAAATTTCACATTAACAACATATGCAGCCTATGCTCAATAAATGTAAATCTATAAATTGACATTTACAGACGATCTTAAATTTGAACTTACGAACATTTTAGTCGTAAGAAGTTTAGTGAAACGGGCACCTGGTACGTCATGTTGCAGAGCAAGAACAGAACATTTATTAATAATGGACTTGACAAAGCATAATAACAGGTAAAGATTTTAAAAACAGGCCCAGCACTGGAATTGCCTCTTGTCGCTATCACGTGGTCGCCATGCCATAAGACATACATTTTCACCGATTTTTTTAAATGTAGTTCGTCTTAAAATTATATTTTCACAGTTGAAAACCGTATTTTTCAGTTTCAAACAGGGCAATATCAAGTGATATTTCACTAATAAATCCCGGTAATTGACAGTTAGTCATAAAATAAACTGCATAAACACATGTTCGTCTAGTAACCGGCGCACAAATGTGCGCCGGTTACTAGACGAACATGCGTTTATGCGATATCTCAAAGTCGAGCTTAGTATCATCTCGTCAGGAAGCCCGGTGTATGTTTTCCACATTAAAGGTACATGCCCACTCAGTAGGCACCACCTGTTCTTTATAGGAATTAAATAAGTGTATCATTGTGTCACTATTCCACGCAGTTATAAATTATACAAATTCGACTGCCCGCTATACAGATATGCTCATTTAGTAATATTACTTTATTGATAGTGACGCGCGTTGGTATCAGGCTATTTTCATATGCAAATGAGGCATGACATTTTTTAATTATTTATACTAATTAAATGTGTCACCTGAAAAAATAATAGTAATATATAATTATAAAGTATGATCATTGAACATCAAAAGATAGAGAACAAATAGTAATGTCCGTTAACCTTTTAGTGAAACACGGTTATCGCCCCTGATATCAGTGTGGAAATTTACGTCCGATATAAAATGTATAATAATGCCAATCAATAAGTGGGGTATGGTGAATGAATGTATATTTTGCCAGAAAATGTGTCAGATGATGTCTCTGATATACGAACAGTTTGTGCCTACTGAATGGGCGCGTACCTTTAAACATCTTACGCCGGTGCGGAGTGCAGTACCAGTGACTGTGGGCACAGACTTCCATTTATCTACATGTGGGCCATCACCATTGATTGTTTCCCGTATTACCCAACTATTTACCACATATTTGGATATTCTCTGCTACTTTCATCTTTAGTATGGATGTTGCGGGACCTATTTCCCCGTTGCCTGCATACATCCTGCTCTGAATATTCATTAATTAAAATATAGGCTTAAATATTGTTAAGGAAGTTTAATTAAACCTCCTGTGAAAACACAGGGCGATGGCCCAAAACAGTCATCGGCTGGCTTTGAAACTACGTCACGTGACAAACATGTGCAAACTGAAATAATAAACTTAACAAAATTGGCTTGAAAATGATGTACAAGGTACAGTAGCGTGCGTGTGATATAAATTAGTACATCAATTGACTACTGTCTGTTTCACGAAAGTTGCCCAAATTTTACGGCCATATAAACAATTCAAAAACAATATTTGTTTCGATAGTATTAAATTAAAGGAAAATTTAAGAATGAGCCTTCTTTTTATTTTGTGAAATTTTGTCAAATATTGATTTTATTGCGAAAACAAAATTTCCCCATGTTAAATCCCCATAGACATCTTCACGGAGTGAAGATGTCTATGGGGATTTAACTTGGGGAAATTTTTTAGAATTTCAGTAATCCTGGACCGATTTTCAAAATTTAACTTTTGTTTCCTTAGTTAGATCATATCCAAGCTATCTAGCTAGGTTTCGGAGTCAATTTCCAAATATTTGCGTTTGTTAACTCCTCCCACACTTCCTTACCACTTTTTCCCCCATGTTAAATTCCATATACATTAGTACATGACCATATACATTAGTAACTCCAACCATTACTCCACTGATGGAATGGCGAACAGTGCAGATGCTGATTAAACTGTGCGTTTTAGACTTTTAGAAATTTAGTAATATTTTAATCGTATTTTTTATTTACGTAAATAAAATATGTGACTATTATATGACTACCTTCTTTTGTTGTCTACACGTGTCAAACAATGTAGTATACTGTCCTATCCCCAAGCTGACAGCATGTGTCCCGGATAGCCTCAAACTGACAAGTATATCACTGTACTGTAGTTTCCACACAAAAAGCCCGTGAAGCGGACCCTCATCCACTTCAGGAATTGCTTTG
This sequence comes from Conchocele bisecta, assembly GCA_029237695.1. NCBI lineage: Eukaryota > Metazoa > Mollusca > Bivalvia > Lucinida > Thyasiridae > Conchocele > Conchocele bisecta. The sequence goes on along the minus strand of CM055265.1, from coordinate 155,618,635 downwards.
TTCATTATGTGTTTTCAATATGTTTACTGTTAGCTGTTATTACCCTCTTTTCATTGTCACCTTTGATAACAGTTATTTGCATATTGTATGCACTATTACCTTGTTAACCGACATCCCTAACCCCCTTCCACCCCAACCCCACACTCGCCGGAGGAGGGGCATTTCTCTAAAGTTCATACGACTAAAATATTCGTAAGTGCACATTTATGATCGCCTGAAAATTTCAATTAATGGATTTACATTTAGTGAGCATAGGCTCCACTCAATAAATGTAAATTAAATAATTGTTCACAAGAAAACATTGTTAATGTGAAATTTACAGACTATCATAACTTTGCACTTACGAACACTTTAGTCGTACGAAGTTTAGTGAAACGGCCCCCAGTTTACGTTCTGCTCTGACGACGTCGCCAAATCGTATGATGCATGACGTCAGTAACGTCAGTAACAACGGATGTTTACGTTGTAACGTCCATTGCGAAACAGGGACGGATGTCGGATAAGACGTTTCATACGTAATAAGATGGACACCGACAGTTTGTACTACCGACTGAAGCTATCTGGGGCTGCATGTTCGTCTCTAGTGAAGAAACATCTGACCGAACCGCTGTTTCACAAGCTGAAGAACGTGTCCACAAGTTATGGAGGAACCCTTGCTGATTGCATCCGGTCAGGTAGACAATAATTTGCGTTCTCTTTCAGATGTAGCAAAATGCGCAAACGGTGCAATCTCTCTACAACACCCATGAGCAGACAGAAAACTGGCTGTTGTAGAGGTGGCTATTGTAGGGAGATTAAATATATCACAGGCGATTGAACTCCCCACCCACATACACCCTTTAGATAAATCCATCTGTAGCCCATTTCATCAACATGTCAAAGCATACTTTTGAATCAAAGTATACTTTGAGGGAGAAATTTTAAATTTTAAGATAAATCTATTAATTTTTATTATACTGAATTAATTACATTATCCACAGGCAATTGAAGTTCCCTCTCCACATTCAGAGCCCCCCCCCCCCCCCCCCCCCCCTCCCCCCCCCCCCCCCCCCCATACTATATAAATATATATCTATATACGTACTAGTCGGACCAGATTGATTTATCTAAGGGGTTATGTGGGTGATTTCAATCGCCTGTGCATTATCACAGCCATTTTGGCTGTAATAATGTAATAAATTCAGTATAATAATTCTGCATACTTTTAATCATCAAATATATGCAGTCGTTAGTTCTATATGAAATAATGTATTTCATGGAAAATAAATGATTACTCCCTCAAAGCATAAATCCCAAAAATATTTAGATCTATAGTCTGTTTCACGAAAGCTGCCCAAATTTTACGGCCATATAAACAATTCAAAAACAATATTTTTTCCGATAATATTAAATTAAAGGAAAATTTAAGAATGAGCCTTCTTTTTATTTCGTGAAATTTGGTCAATAATGAGGGAAATTGTGCTTATGAGATGTGTGACCAGCGTAGCTCGTGATCTAATAGCACACTCCTGCAACATGCTAACGAGCTTGTTTGAAACAGTTTTATTGTGGGAACGGCAAACAGTGCATCTCCTGATCAGACAGTTTTTATGGACAGTCTGATCTGGACGCAAAGCCCCATTTCTCCAGTCAGTGACATAGGGTAGTCTCTGGTTTACCGGGCTCAGTTTATTGTGTCACCACAATTACTGTCTGTTTCACGCAAGCTGCCCAAATTTTACGGCTATATAAACAATTTCAATAACAATATTTATTTTGATAATATTAAATTAAAGGAAAAATTAAGAATGAGCCTTCTTTTTATTTCGTGAAATTTGGTCAAATATTGATTTTATTGCGAAAACAAAATTTCCCCATGTTAAATCCCCATAGACATCTTCACGGATTTTAGATCATATCCAAGCTATCTAGCTAGGTTTCGGAGTCAATTTCCAAATTTTTTCGTTTTTTCCCTAATCCCACACTCCTTTACCTCTTTTTCCCCCATGTTAAATTCCCATAGAGAAATCAATTTTTCGTAATAAAACCAATATTTGACCGAATTTCACGAAATAAAAAGAAGGCTCATTCTTAAATTTTCCTTTAATTTAATATTATCGAAAATAATATTGTTTTTGAATTGTCTATATAGCCGTAAAATTTGGGCAGCTTTCGTGAAACAGACAGTAGGAATAAGTAAGGGGTTTAAGTATTTGTTATTAATATTTCCTTTTGCAACTGAGCATTATGTAACTAGCCGGGGTCGTAGGGGGCCAAGCAAGTAGATAATAGTGACAAATAGTGACACAACTCTCAGATAACTGCTTGCATGCCACTGGATTCGATACAATATTTATGGTTATACCGGTCTATATCTACAGCACGTATTGTTTTTACTGTTACACAGTCTCTACTGAATTCTCTACTCATACATTTTAACAAAAGGTCAACAAACCTTTCAGATATCAGACTGTGTATATACATTTGATGAAAACACATAGCATGCTGTAGTCAGACGGTTCCCCATTATGTTGCACTAAATGTTATTCACGTGTTTGTTATATTATTAGTGGTATGTGTCAAACGCAATAAGAGGTAAAACTGGCCGATGGCTTGTACACACTAAGATGCACTGTGTGGGATATAGCAAGAAGGAAATGTTCACATGTATGTTATGCATATATCCCGTCACATTTACGAAGCAATTATGCATGAAACAGTACATGATCAGGGGCCCACTGTCTGTGTATATATTACTTAAACTTAAAACATCAGTAACAAACTGTCTGTGTATATATTACTTAAAGACAGACACTTTAATTGTTGGTAAGTTTCTATCAATTTATAGGTATTTTTATTAAAATCATAAAATTGTGAAAATATTAAAAAATATTAAAATCACAAAAATAATATATATGGATAATTTTTTTTATACCACGTCGAGGTTTGAAACCCCGACCCTTTCGGGAATCGGTAATTAAATCATTAAAGTCGGCGACCTTAACCTCACGACTGTTGCGCCATTTATGACAATCACAGTTATACAGAAGTGCTATCAGTATTACGCCACCATTTGAACATAATAATTATTAAATTATTTGCAACTCCATCTACAACAATACCGTTACAGAGATACGCTATTGAAACAACATGTATTAGTACCCATAACATAACAAAGTAATGTATCATTATATATCACAGGAGATAGCTTAAAACTATATATCCTAATCATAAACAGAACAATCCGCTTGGCTCGTATGAAAATAGTTCGCGTGATATTGATTACCCCCCATTCCGAAAGTAGTTCAGTGATTTATTAATTCCAAATAAGACGTGTTTGCGTAATGCCACGGGTCATTAGGCAATTGTAGCAATGCCATATTTTTTATTTGAAGGACATCTGTGAGCATATACATGTATACAGAAGTTAAACCCACTAAGCAATATTTAAATGTACTAAGTATTTTTTCATCAATACTAAAACTAAAAAATGATAAAACTTTCCATCACATATTGATTATATTGTGACCGAAACAAAAAGTCTATAAATTTAACATGGGACAATCTGAAGCTGACTTCGCTTCGGTTCGCCTTTTAGCTCCAAATACCTGTATCGTGATTTCCTGGGGTGATAGTAGTATCACAGGTAATTGTATTCTTATATATTTTCTCACAGGTAACATTATCTGGGGTGTGCGCAATATTATTTAAATGAAATGCAATTTGCAGCTGCATTCTCAGTCATTAGTTCAAACCGATCCATTTCCTGAATAATCAACCGCTTATATGGCACATAATACAATGTTTACATCGTTAATATTGGATAACAAACACTTAAACACAGTGAGTAATTGGCAAATGATGTTGTTGAAGCTTGCTCTGATTATTATATAGTGGAACCTCTATAAACCGAACACAAGAAAAGCATCTGTGATCTTACTGTTAATGAGTTTCTTGGTCATTTATCTCGGGGGATAATATGTGTTTATGATCGATTAGCACACAGCTATGGCTCTAAATGATCAAATGCATGATTTACAGTGAAACCTCTATAAACCAGACACCCTGGGGACCTCCCAGGGTGTCCGGTTTAGAGAGGTTTCACTGTATAGGTATGGATTTTACAATAACAGCTCCGCTTAATTTACATGTATAAATATATAGAGGATATTACATCGCACATTTTAAATATCGGGAAATAATACACGAGTGTACGTCGGCTTCCGCGTAAGCAACGAGTGAGCGTAGCGAACGAGTTGCTTGCACGGACGCCGACGGACACGAGTCTATCATTTCCGCTATTCAAACATGTACGATGGAATATCCTATTTATTACACTTCCACGGCGGATATATATGCACATTTAGTCTATTTTGAGATTATAATCAATGAATTGTGATGTGCACATGCATAGTTATACAATGACGTGTTTTCCCGCGTTTTGACGTTACGTTGTGTGACGTCAAATGTCAAATGTGACGTCATGTAAACTTTTTGAAATCCAAATCCAAAGACAATAAACGTTTAATAGATTTTGAAAATCTATCCACAAATTCCAAAAAAAAAATTAAAAATCTATTCTAATGCACTCTATAAATATCACGCAATCTGATTGATTGATGGTCATACATTACAGGTTGATGAACGGTCGCAAATTATTTCAATATGTATTACTACGCCAGTAGGGTGCATTAGAAATAGGTTAACCGCATTGTAATTTTGAAATTTGCGGCGTATATCAGAAAATGATAGGTCGGAAAACATGTGTAATGGCTCCGCTAGCGCGTCGCCATTAAACAGATTTTCCGACCTATCATGTTCTGATATACGCCGCAAATTTGAAAATTACGATACAGTTAACCCTATATTGTTAGCCCTCATGTTAAATTCCAATATGACAATTATTTTCCGCATTAAAATCAATATTTCAAAGAATTTTATCAAATACTTTGTTTTGAGGAGGGGATATGTCATTGATTAAAAAGTACTTACATTTAAATATGTTTTAGATTTAATGTTTACTAGACAAAAGTACGTCGGCAGCAAAACATGGAATAGACAGTAGAAAACATGCATGCGAGTTTTTATGACCTCTGAAGAAAGTAGCAAGAAACTCCGACTAATCGGCCAAATCGGACAAATCGGACCCCCCCCCCCCCTCCTGTGGTACATAAGCAGACATATTTCTCTGATAACTACAATCAATTACGAGTTTAATGCAACTTGTCTGCGCTCTGTAACCCGCTGGATGAATGTATGGCACCATTTTGAAGTATACCACCCAGCAACTTTTTGCCATATTAAAATATCACACTTTTTGTAAAAATGTGACAAAATTATATTGTTAAGCACGGAAACTGCTGTTGTTTTACAGGTTTTGAGAGATGTTTATAGCAATACTTTGCATTTAAGCACAATTAAGGACCGTCCGGTCCTTTTAAGCCACTATTTTGCATATTTAATTACCCCACCCACTCCATTTCAATGGTAACACATGTATTGCCACACATCTCTTCCCATACGGTATTTATATATTGTAACTATGGAAAATATACATGCATGTGCTCATGAAACATGTGGAAACTATAGTTCCTGTTTTTCTTATGCTTATTGCACATGATACTAAGTTAACCACAACTGAATTTGAAACTGTTACCCCACCCCCTAAATCTACAATGTACATTTTACACATATTGAGTTTCATTAGCTGTCTCCACTTACATTTACTTTTAACTGGTACATATGAATAGTCAATTACTTCAACATGACACTGGCGTCATTGCATACACACACATATCGTGAGTTGGCATGATGAAAGTGCATGGAATGAAGTATGTATAGCAGCAAGCGTGAAGAAAAAAGAGAATTTCCCCACATTATCGGGCAAGAAATGATTCGATATTTACAACAAGATCAATGCTATATTGTGAAATAGAACATGTTAAATGTGAGTATCGATATAATGCACAACAACAGTTATAGACATGCGTAGACCGATTTGCGTATGATTATACAACAAGGTAATTAATTTTCAATCAAGATTTGAAGCAACGCGCCTGTGGCGGGGACAATCCCCACAACATCGTAAGAAACTATTCATTATTTGCATCGTCACATCAAATATGGTTCATGAAATCATTAACATATACATAGCGTCACATATATATAGACATACATACATACATACAGTTACATACAGTTACATAATGTGTCCAGGGCTTTCATTGTTCTTGATTTGTGCATGATTATACAACAATATAATTAAGTTTGCATTCGTTGTTCTTGCACCTGTGGCGGAGTCAATACCACGGCATCAGGTACGAAACTCTTCGATATTTTCTGACATCAACAGCGCTCAGGTATTATCCTAACATGCTGTACAAATCGTAGATACATATCTGGTGAATCCGGCTTAAGAGAAGCAACTTAGTCAAATGCTTCATCCGTATCAAACATGCTATCTAGTAAGCTGTCAGGCTCAGGGGCATTTGTTTCATTAACATCCATCGTATCCACTTCTTCCTCTTCTTCTACCAGTAGATCTATCATTTCAGTTGGCAGGTAATCCCCCTCTGTCCATTTGCACTCCAGTGTTCCGTTTATGACCTCCCACCCACGGCCATTTGGTGGCGGTATGCATGCATTCGATTGGTCAGCGCTGCACCCAATGAGGGTTTGGTGATTAACTCTCATTATATACATTCTCAACGATGACCTGCATGGTGGCAGAATGCTAAGATCAGCGCCATTGTAACTTGACAGCAGCTCTCCTGACTTGGGACTGAACTTTTGCAGGAATAGCTCCATGCGCAGTTTGTTTATGTCTGTAATACTAGTACCAGTACTCCTGTACATCAGACACACAAAGTGTTCAAGGTCTTCGAAGAGTTGTGGTTCTACAGAAGGGGACAAACCCAACTGCATGAATGTTTCAGTGAATTATGGGTGCCTCTGAAGTAGTTTTAGCGGTGTCACCTTTCCACGACGAACGAAAGCACTCGTGCTGTCACAACCGGTGAACGCATGAAGTGCTGGCAATGCCAAACACATCTGCGTACCAACCTCAGCAATGATACCGTGTATGTCAAGCAGTCGTCGTTTGTTGCCGACACCGGTGTCAAACAGCACACGCTGTTTCACCAGCTGTGTAAACCTGAGTAACAGTACAAACACGTCAGTATCTGGAGATCTGACAACAATTGTATTGTTCTCCGATACTTGCGATGCATGGTGCAAACAATTCAATACCAGCCGTGTGTCTGCTTCCTCTTGTGACGAATTCAGTTCTGCTATTTCGTCAGTGTGTGTTGATATGCCATCCATACTAGTTAATTTGACGAATTTGGTTTCACACATAAACATAATTGTTCTTCCCTTCACCTTGTGTGCGTATTTATCTTGCATCCATTCATTAAGTAGGAGTTTGCACAATTGTGTCTTGTTCACATCGTTCGAGAGGAACTGGCCAGTCACGTGGAACCTTTGTCAGCGGTCCCTTGATCAAGTAGGTATTTGTGGTACCTCTTCGTTGTCGTTCATTGGTTTTAATTGACAGAGGATGGTACGTGTCTGTTACAAAATCCACGCGTTCTGCTTTCGGCATTTGGTCATATAGACTCTCCGCCAGATCTGCAAATGTGTTGGGCAAAGCAGTTTGCATATGTAGAATTGCATTTCCGTCAATGATGTAGCTCACCTGTTCTAGCGGAGGCCTGTCAACCATATGCGTCTGCCCTTCCAGTTGGTGCATCAATTTGGCTTTGTCAGTCCTTGTCGGTGATCCATCAGCTGTTGCAAGCGACCATGGAACTGGACCTAACGGGTAACTGAAGACCTTATCCATGTCAATGTTGTTCCTGAGTGCAATGGAAACGATCTGTCCAAATACATTCCGTTCTGCTACTAGTTCATATACTTTCGCTGTGGACTCGTAAGTGTCACCGATTTTGCAAGCGTTGCAAATGTCTTGAGTTTTTGTTGCTTTATTGGCGCATGGAAGCTGGCAGATCTTTCTACAAACAGACTTCAGTCTGCACCTGGCAGCTAATGTGTGACGTTGACTGACACAATGTACCGAAAGACATTTGAGACCAGTGTAACGCCAGATGTGACAGTATGATAATGGCACATGCTGTTCGCTATTCAATCTATATTATGAAGTGTCATTTCTATTGAATATATTAGATCCAGAACAGACTGCATGTCAATACATGTGTAAGTGAAGACATCCATAGGTCGTATATGTCATAAGATTAGGCCATGGGCCAAATATGGAAAACCTACCCCTGCGTAAAACACACATGATATTACGCAATTAATGTATATTGATATCCATCATGGCATTAATTTGCGGTGTAAAAAGTGGTTCAAATGCCACTTATCATGGAAAATTGTTAACAAGGACAATTGTTGAAAAAACGCCTTTTTTGGCGGCCATTTTGAAAGTTTCCACCATTTGTATCATCCTGTCAAGTCAATCTGTATTACATATTTGATATGCATATTGATATGCATTACAAGGTACAAATTACAATGTTAATAGCGGTTCCAAAAACATTTAACAGCAGTTACAGTGCAAGTTTTTCGCAAAAACACACTTTTTGGAGGCCATTTTGAAAATAGCGGCCATTTGGTAAAATAAATTTATTTTGAATGTATCACACACTGTTTTATATTCAATTAGGGAGTAGATAAGAACGATTTAGAAAATTTAAATCGGTCCTAATACCGGTTAACAGGCGATAAAGCTAGTCCTGTAAACCAAAACAATTGTTCTTGGAAAATGGCCCCCATTTGTTCATCCAGCGGCTTTTTAATGGCAGACCTTCTGGAATGACAGACAATTGATTACTGAATTTGAAAATCATAGTGACGTTATGTACCACAGGGGAGGCGGGGGGGTTATTGGTGGCCCAAAGACTACTAGCCTGATATTTGCAGGAAGCTTGCACCTGAAAAGTCACTGTGGGCTATACGCTTCCGACCCCGAGGCCTATGAAGTGTTCGCCGACCTGTTCGAGCCGGTCATCAAAGACTACCACAAACTAGACACTCTCAAGCACCCCGCCCCAAACTTCGGCAACCTCAAGAACCTTGGATTTGGTGACCTTGACCCCTCGGGAACAATGATCAACTCGACCAGAATCCGAGTTGGGAGGTCGCATGCGAATTACGGATTCCCGCCAACCACGTCGAAAGATGTATGTAATGTCCATTATTATCTTATCCGCAAAATAGCAAGTTGTCAGGGAATTGCTGGCATGCGACTCTGCAAACAAAATCCCGTAACGTACAGAATACCACTTCGAGCTTTTTATGTGCGTTTCCTCACGTTTTGATGAACATAGTACATGTATTGGCGTAGGAATATATTCATCTCATCGCATGTGGGTAAAGTGTAAACTTGGCTGACGGTCATCTACAAGTATATACTTGTAATGTATGACCATCATTTATCTTAGAAGCCAACGGACGCCTTCAATTCTTTTTCAGTGATTGGACATATTTATGATACTGGTACTTTGATAAAAAAAAAATTTGACCCAAAAAGCATTTCTTTTTGCAGAATTAAACACATGGCCACATCATAATGAGTGTAAGTGTATTCCGTTCCGTGTGCATGTGTTTCTTTATTCTTCTACACTTAGGGACAGTTCCTATTTCTAAATCAATTATTGCTTGTTTTATATCTGCAATCGTACCCACATTCAAACTTTGCGCCATTTTTAACAATTGTTATTGTGACTCGGCCGCTTAGAGCGACAACAACATTTAATGCATTTACTGGATTAGTAATAGCTTCTACTGTGTAGGACCGTATCGAGATGGAGCGAATGACGGTGAACGCCCTGAAGGCTCTGCGGGGGCCGCTGAAGGGCAAGTACTACCCGCTACAGGGCATGACGCCCGACGTGCAGAAACAGATGATCGAGGACCACTTCCTCTTCCGGAACGATGACCCGTGCGTATATTTGTTACGATTTTTCAGATTAAGAACAAAATACATTGTAACATTGTAGCCTCCACCAGGTGCATGTGTTACGTTTGGAATGTATAATAATCTCGCGTTGGTGCTGTATGACGACAGCACATGCGTTTCGACTGCGAGGAGTTTTATGGGAATGGTCTTTAAAGGTACATGCCCACTCAGTAGGCAGAACATGTTCTTTATATAAATAAAATAAGTGTATAATTGTGTCACTATTCCACCAGTTCTAAAAATTACGAGTGCCGGCTATACAGATATAATCATTTGGTAATATTTATTTTACTGATAGTGACACGCGGTGGTATCAGGCTATTTTCACATGCAAATGAGGCATGACATGTTTTAATTATTTATACTAATTAAATGTATCACCTGAAAAAAATAATATTTTCTACAAATTATAAAGTATGATCATTGTACATCGAAACATAAATACAGAGAATAAATAGTAAAGTCCGTTAACATTTTAAGGAAACACGGTTATCGCCCGTGATATCAGTGTGTAAATTTACTTCTGATATAAAATGTAAAATAATGCAAATGACATAAAGAACAGTTTGTGCCGACTGAGTGGGAATTTACCTTTAACATCTCCTAGCTGTACTGAAAATGCATTGAATGATTGGCAGCGTGGTGGCAGGAGGTGACGATAGTTTACCACTGTAACATAAGCCATATAAATAACTGCCAATGAGAACCATTTGATCCACCTGTTTCTTTGAACCCTGGCACCTTCCCAAGTTGGTGACATTACCAAATGTCAAGGATTCCATCATTCTACTTTAATCACACTGAATGCTATTCTTGATAATACGGGCGACGAAGTAGCCCGCTTTATGCAACGCGTTTATGAACACTTACCATTCAACGAAACTATGTTGAACATATGATTGAAAGTGTAAAATTTGTTTTACCGTAAACCAAGCAGGAGGTTTTACGACAATTGGTATTTTACTAATACGAGCGACGAATAATTTGGCCCAAAGGGCCAAATGCTTCTAAAACAAAATGTATATCACGTCGGAAAGCATACTGAATATAGCTTACGAAGTTACTGAATTTCAAAATAGTTCTGTTATCGTGCTATAGACTAAATATGCTTTTATCTCAGTGCTGAAGAGTGAGTCCCCAAGGGCGATAATACAGGAATAAACAGCTTCGGAATTATCCGTACTTCCATACACAGATAAATAATAAGTTTCTATTTGTATAAACAGTATATATTATGTTTCTATTATACAAACAGTATATATTAACTAGCCGACATCGGTTTTCAAATACAATTTGTTTGTGGGGGGGGGGGGGGGTGTTATTTAATAACAATGTAACAAAGTAGGCACAAATTTTACCGAACCTGCTTCGGAATTCTCCGCTGTTGCAGCAGCCGACAAAACGCGGAACTGTGCGATTGGGCCGAATGCAGCGAAAGTAACGGAAAGCAGAAACAATCGTTGTATCTTTAGTTTTTAGTTTTTAGCCCCGATTCATGCAACGTCAGAAAATATAATGAATATAACAGACGATTAGTTATTAAATTCAAAAATAATGTGTGTTATTGTCATTAACAACACTCGAGAGACGCTTGAAAATGCGCGTTTGTATGTCTGCCTGTCTGCCTGTCTGCCTGTCGGTCTGCCTGCCTAGCCTTGCCTGCCCGCCCGCCCGCCTGCCTGCTTGCTTGCCTACCCTCTCTCCTCTCTCCTCACTCCTCTCTTCTCCTCTCTCTCTCGCTCTCTCGTCTCTCCCTCCTCTCTCTGCCTGTCTCCCTCTCTCTCTCTCTCTCTCTCCTCTCTCTCTCTCTCTCTCTCTCTCTCTCTCTCTCTCTCTCTCTCTCTCTCTCTGTCTGTCTGTATGCCTGTCTCTCTCTCTCTCTCTCTTTATCTCTCTATGTATGTATGTCTGACTTAGTAGGTGTGTTAATTGACTTTTTACTTCACTTTCTGATGCAAACATGTCTTTTGGTATGGAAGTTCCCTAGGACAATAGAAAACCTTTTATCCAAAGACACACGCTCTATCTCATTTTCAACTCCCGGTATATAGTTAATGTATTTATAGATATTGGTCCGTTACTTCAACATGCGTGTTCAATATGCAGTGCTCCTTCTTACAAGGTGCACTCCCGTCTATATACGATGTGGTTGTTCAGGAGGACATCATTCATCAATTTGAGAAATCCAAGATGGCTATCAAGATGTTCACCGTTTGATATAAAAATAAAACTCTTCAACCTTTCGCCATAAACTGATGCGTGATGCCGCCTTTACCAGTTTACTTTGGTATCATATACATACCAACGTTAAATGTCATGATCAGGGTCACAGCTTTATAGTAAAAACATCGTAAAATGCAGTACCTTTGCAAGTACAATGTAATTTGATAATGATGTTTGGTAATAATTAATATGTAGTCGTTATCGCAGGGTTATAATTAAGGGACAGCTTCATTGCAGTTCATGGAATAGGCGGTTTTTTAGTAGCATGCGCAGGGTAAATTTAACAATTTGTTTCATCCTTAACGGAATTCTGATATCCCTGGTTTAGCCCCCATGTGCATGTTTTGCTTCCTTGTTAGTTGAGAGTTGAATCTGGTTATACCCATTATAAAAGTAGTAAGATTTAATAATAATTGTATTACTTTTAGGTAGTGCGGCTAAATGACTCTGGTGTGGTGAGAACCTGGCACCAGGTCAGGTTATTCTAATTTCTTGTCTGAATATAAATATATGTTTGTTCGTACATATGTAGTTCTGATTTGGGATTTTCCCCACAATCACAACAGGTGAAATTTGGGATTCTACCATGTTAGTCCGGCCTAAAATGGCCTTATATTAGCTGTTTACAGGCCGTTAAATACCATTAAATAAATTAAAATTCATGACATTAGACAACGCCAGATTTATTTCATTATTAATTACTGTCCAATTTAGAAATCCTGATCAGACGCAGATGATACAGCCTAAACATCACTCAGTGTTTGCTGAATGCAAAATGAATCACTGATCGATCAAATTGTGAACAGTATAGATCGTCACCAGACTGTACTGAAAATGCAATAAATACTGTGTTATCTGGTTATAAGGTAACATATAACACATGGGAAATGTGCAGTTTTTGTTGCGCCTGCTTTAGCAGAACTATAGTCGCCTCTTTTCCGTCCGTCGTCTGCGTCAACAAATGTCAAAACGTTTGTACAAGTTTCTTCATCAATATATAACTTTAATAATTACTTGACGGATTGCTTCAATATGTGGACATTTGATACATGTGAGCTTTTGGAACACACTCGTGTCCCAATTAACATGACCTTGGCCTTTTTCACCTTCATATTTTTTCGGAAACACTTTGTTCAATTGGCAAATAAGTTCAGCGTAATTTTTTTCATTTACCTTTTCTTGGCATTTTCCATTTTATTTTGCATTAATAAAGCATGACGCCATGAGCACATGTAATGTAATTTAATTTCAATATTTAATGCTAAACATGATCATGCTGCATATAGCTGTAGCATTTAAAAATACTTACGAAATTTAAAAATGTTTAACTGACAAAGCCAAATAAGTTCAGGCAAAAAAATAATATTTTCATTTGTTTTGTTTAATTAATAATAATATAATATAATAATATATGCAAATAAAGGGAGAAATAATTGGTTCTGTATATAGTTGAAGATGAGGTTGACCTCATGGTGAGGAAAATAGATTTACACATTAATTGTGATAATCTTAAATGCGGTCTGAAAGGAATATGCCAGAAGTTGTATGTACCGTATTTATGAGAAAATGTATTACTTGTTTTAACCTCGGACAGTATTATGTTAGTGTGTGTATCTTATAATGGATACTTCTAATTCAATTGGAGGAGACTGTCACATTGTAATCCAAAGAAACCAAATAATTGTGTCACCGGTAGGTGAGATTTCACTGGCCGTAGTTGCACTGACAGTTTCCTGCCAAAGTTTTAGCAACTCCTGTGCTGAGAATACGATAGAATTGTCATATTTTCTAATACATTTTTTTTTACTTTTAGAGATCTAACAGTCTAGAATTAAGTCACTTAAACATGATTGAAATAGTCAGCGTAACTTGTTTCAGATGAATATGTTATGACTTCACTGCCTATTTTGCTTCTAAAGGTTAAATTGTTTCGTCATAACTGTCATGTCTGTTGAACGATAAACATAAGACAGTCATTTATATAATATAAAAACAATATATTATATGGTCATAAATGGTGTTGTAAAAATAAGAATGCAATGTTATACAGAGTACTTGAATTATGTGAGTAATTTGGCGCCAAAATCTAAAATTACTAGGCTAAGTGTATGCCTGCGGCTATATCACACGGTCTTACAAAGCCGCTAATTCAGTGTCAATTGGTGACTGATGACGTCATGAAAAATGATTGTTAATTCAAAGATGGCATATGTTTCACATGATGCAGACCACATGAATGGGTATTACCAGATACATACTCCGTTACTTTCTAAAATATATTATGTTTCATAATTAGACTAGTTGACTATGTCTTTCTCAAACCGTGTTTTCATATAATTTACTGTTTACATTCAATTTGTTTTATTACACTCTTGCAAATTATTTGCACGGGTTTCGCTGTGAGAAAAAAACCCGTAATCAACTCCTTACATTAATACAAATAATATACCGTGAAGAGAACACCCCACCCGTAATTGAGCGCCTGTTTTCTTGGAAACCAGGAGCTACCATGCAAAATGTTTACTTTTTATTACAGTAAGAAAAAAGTTATTTGAAAACTTGGAAAGGGTTTCGACTAATCTAGAATGTTAATGTGATTGAACACATCCCAAAGCATGCAGTCAAATATATCTGCTTCATAGAAACAGCTGTGTAATTTGGATTTCAAAAAGTTTATATGACGTGGTAATGTTAATTTTAACAATTTTATTTTCCAGCGACAACGTTTTTATATGCGAAATTTAACCCGCACGTAAACTGTGAACAGTCCAATTTTCACTAGTCTGATCAATCAGGCACTGGTCAACACTGTGGTTTGGACACTTCTTTGTAACCGCGTATGAATTGTGATTAGGTCGTATTGACAGGATATCAACTATGTTTCACGGCACCGTGTTTCACGGCACATAGGCACTGCGTTGACGGGATAAAAAATATTACACGAAGAAAAAGAATATACAAAAAAATTGGAGATCCAACATACACATCACAATTTCTTTGCAGATAATAACAACAAAACTAAATTATCAGATGACAATAAACAACTATGTGAATATCTGAATACGAATGTAGTATGTCCTTGAAAGAAATGAATAACAATAAAAGCCCGGGTTCAGGTCCAGTATCACCTTCCCTCATCATTATTGATATTGAAATGTTTTCTAGAGAAATTTGAAGATTAACGAAAAAGATATAACTGGAGTGAAAATCGGTTAAAAAGAATTGAGAAACACGATGTTTGCTGACGATACAACTTTGATGACGGATGATACACAATAATCTTTTGAAAAGTTAATTTACATAATAGACGAATTCAGTAAAACAGCAGGCCTCAAGCTTAACACAAAAAAATATATTGTAATGCGAGTGGGTGCTATAAAAAATACAAATGCTTCCCCAATGATAATTGTCAATGGACTTCAATCAGTGGAAACCTTTAGGATATTTTTTTTTAATGACAATACTGCTATTCATGAATACAATATTATGCCAAAAATAATAGAGTTCAAACAATGCATTGAGAAATGCAAACAAAGAAACTTAAGTTTACTAGGAAAAATTACTGTCATTAAAACATTTGCCGCTCCAAAATTGATATACCATTTAACAGTATTACACGATCCTCCTGACAATATGATTAAACGAATTAAACATAAATTATTTAACTTTTATGGGACAATAAGCCACATAAAGTTAAAATAATTTGCACTTACGAATATTTTAGTCGTACGACATTTGGTGAAACCGCCCCCAGTTATTTAGGGTGAAATGGTAACTGTACATTTTCTAACATTACGTTCCGCTTGTAGCGTGCTGGGCGACGCAAACGGCTACGACGACTGGCCGACGGGCCGCGGCATCTTCTTCAGCAACAATAAGAAGTTCTTGGTCTGGGTGAACGAGGAGGACCATCTGCGTCTCATCTCCATGCAGCAAGGCGGAAACCTCGCCGAGGTCTGGTGCCGGCTCGTCAACGTAAGTTTCAGTGGCGACAGACGCCGAGCCCCGCGTTATAACGGGGTGACCACTGTCCGTTTGCCTAAGTCATATTTAACGCCATTGGAGGCTCTAAACCAGTAACATGGGAAACAATGTCACTGGTATGCAATTTATTGTACAGCGGTTCGTGATGATGCGGCCCAGGTATGGTGGTATCCCTAACAGTACTCAAGATAGGAAGGTTTACGCAGCGAAAATATCGTAAATCTTGTAAATATAAGGTACAAAATCGCAGGGCTTGTCTCATAAGTTTATCCTATTATTTCCACAGGGCATCACCACACTGGAGAAGAAGCTGACGTTCGCCCACCACCCCAAGTACGGGTACCTGACATTCTGCCCGACCAACCTGGGAACCACCCTCCGGGCCAGCGTGCACATCAAGATCCCGAAACTGTCTCAGCACAGGGACTTCAAGACGATCTGTGAAAACCTTAATCTGCAGCCAAGAGGTAGACTTACATTATTCAAATACATAGGACACTAACCGTTGCTTTGCAAAGGTGAAGAGAGCGATGGGCGGAAACAGTAGAATACCTTGCTCTACATTTGCATGTGACCTTTACAGGGCAACATGACATTTAATTCACCTCCAATTGAAGGGGCAAGTTAGCCCCATTATTCCACTAGCTCCATCACTTATTCTTCACGTAAAAAGTGTAACGCCCCCGCCCCCCCCCCCCCCACCCCCCCCCCCCCCCCCCCCGGGTCTTGAACCCGGGAACTTCTTTTTCATAACTAGCGATGCGCGTTGTCGACTGCGCTGGCCGACTGTGTGATCCATAACTTAGCCCCCTCCTTGCACTTACCCCTTCCTATATGGAAGTTCAAATAATCTGGAGCTTGTTTCACTAAACTTCGTACGACTAAAATGTTCGTACGTGCACATTTAGGATCGTCTGGAAATTTCAATTGATGGATTTACATTTATTGAGCATAGGCTGGAGCCTATGCTCAATAACTGTCAATCCAATAATTGTTTACAAGAAAACATTGATAATGTGAAATTTACAGACTATCACAATTTTGCACTTACGAACATTTTAGTCCTACGAAATTTCGTGAAACGGTCCCCTGAAATGTATTGTTTTTGTTACAATATAGGCATTCACGGCGAGCACTCGGAGAGCGCGGGAGGCGTGTACGATATTTCCAACAAGCGCCGCCTTGGACTCAGCGAAATAGAGGCTATCCAAGAAATGAGGAGGGGCGTCGAAAAAATCATCGAACTCGAGAAAAAGCTGTAATCTGGCAGTAGAGTTTAAACACATCACTAGACTTATTGTATTCAAGTCTCCGACAGATTGTTGACTGAACATAATGTGCGATTTTTATTTGGATCTGGGTAAATTATGATATTCAATCAAGGTTTGATTGTACATGGGTTTTCGCTTTGATTGACGAGATTTTTGGATTGTTTTTTTTTTTTTAAATAAACACTGATACAACAGTTGTGTTAATTTTATAATAAACCGTACAGTGTAGTACGTGTAGATAGATACATTTAGTACATAATCCTATAGTCTGTTTCACGAAACCTGCCCAAATTTTACGGCTATATAAACAATTCAAAAACAAGATTTCTTTTGATAATATTAAATTAAAGGCAAAATTAAGAATGAGCCTTCTTTTTATTTCGTGAAATTTGGTCAAATATTGATTTTATTGCGAAAACAAAATTTCCCCATGTTAAATCCCCATAGAGTGAATATGTCTACAGTATGGGGATTTAACATGGGGAATTTTTTTTTGATTTTAGAAATACTGGACCGATTTTCAAAATTTAACTTTTGTTTTCTTAGTTAGATCATTTCCAAGCTATCTAGCTAGGTTTCGGAGTCAATTTCCAAAATGTTTCGTTTTTTGACTCCTCCCACACTGCTTTACCTCTTTTTCCCCCATGTTAAATTCCCATAGACAAATCAATTTTTTGTAATAAAATCAATATTTGACCGAATTTCACGATATAAAAAGAAGGCTCATTCTTAAATTTTCCTTTAATTTAATATTATCGAAAATAATATTGTTTTTGAATTGTCTATATAGCCGTAAAATTTGGGCAGCTTTCGTGAAACAGACTATAGACCGCATGATCGCGGTCTGTATATCGAGCCCGCCGAGGCATTTGATTGTCACAGGGTGTATTGATAGTCCCAGGGCGTATTGGTTGTCATGGGATGATGCACACTAAAATATAGTTCATAATTCACTATATTGTTATTGACAGACAATTCTACAATATAACACAAAAGTGTTACAATAAACTTACCAAATAAAGTGTGTATTAGCAAAATTCTTTGGTCACACTTCGCGAAGTAGAAAGTAAACAAAGAACGCTTCAAACGCACAGTTGGAAGGACTACTCCGTTATAACGCTTATGTAATGCTGTGTAATGAAATGTAATTAGAGTTATATACTCATAACTTAGCCTCGGACCAGCTTGCGCATATGCGTAGTCTGACCAGGAGCTACACTGTTTGCCATTAAGTCACTCGGGCATGCTTACTGCTATCAGCAAAGGGAATATAAACTGATACAGCTATGGGAGGAAGAATACTGATCAGAACCAATATCTTATTTCAAATGACAATGTAATTTTGTACTTCGGACATCTGTGTAATTTCATTAAATACGTTTACAAAATTCACAATAGTTTTCATAAAGTCAAAAGTTGACCAAATAAAGTACATGCGGAACATTCTGTCAACATTTGACGCCATTTACGGAAAATATTGTACATTTTGTAAACGTATTTCATGAAATGACGCAGATGTCCGAAGGTACAAAATCACATGGCATGTTTCATTTAATGACGTAAGGTACATTGTCTCATAGTTACAGGTTCAATATGTTCACACCTAATAGTCATAGAAAGGGTTTTATCCCGTCAACACAGTGCGTATGTGCCGTGAAACACGGTCCGTGAAACATTTTTGATATCCAGTCAATAATATTTTCGCATTTTACAGCCATTTGCAAGTGTTCACGGGATAAATAGAATAGTAGGTTAGTGCCGTGAATGGGAAAAAATATCTGGCGCGGCACGGAAACGGGATGTGCTCGGCAGAGCCTCGCCCATCCCGTTTCCTGAGCCTTGCCAGATATTTTTCCTCATTCACGGCACTAACCTACTATTCTCTATAATTGTCTCAGAAAATCAACTCCATAAACAGGGACAATCCCGAAGATGCCTCATAACAAGTTGGCTCATCTGCATGTTCATTATTTGCAAACATGATTTATTGATTGGATTGGAGCTTACTTCTATTCAACAAGTATCACTAAGCTAATCCCCTCGCTAGCAGCCTTGATAATAAAACAAGTTATTGAATAAACGAAAACAAAACTTTAACACATTTGCCTTACAACAAGGTGAACATAAGTCCTCAGTTACCTTGACCTTGGACGGTCGGACATGGGTCGTATGCAAAACAAAGCACCATCCCATGACACACATTGTGGTCGAATATTATCAAAATCGGTGAAGCAGTACATAAGTTATTGAACAAGAGTTGTCAGAAGACAATGAAGTGCACCTGGTGATTCTTGACATTGGGATTAGCGGAGACCAGTAGCCTATTTAATAAAAATCGCTAAGTATACGTGTATAGCTAAGTATACTTTGAGGGAATAATCATCTTTAACGATTCCTGCCATCCGATATATCATTTTAATAGTCTTGCCGATATTTGGCCATTTTGACCGAACCTGGACTTGGCGTATATACAATGCTTTTTTTGGCGACTTTGCATCTACAGACCATAATATTATATTATTGGAATCCATGATCTTTCATCCTTGAGCATTTCCCAAAATCCAAGATGGTGTCCAAGATGGCTGCAGAAATTCTGAAATTCAAAATGGCGGCCATGCGGCTCTTAAAAAATGGAACCAACTTCAGTTTTGTTACATGTTGTATATTATTTTCAAGCAGATACACACATTCCAATCACAATATCATTTTAAAGAACATAACTACAGCCACAGAAATTCTAGAATGTGTAACAAATCTTTGATGTGGCGATGTACATAACACACTTAGTTGCGTGGCTATTTTGAAGATAAAAGATTACTCGTAGCACATTACCAGTTAGAAATAATCTCGGCTGACTGTGTTCAAAGAAATACGAGTATAACCAGAAGGAAAATACAAAATCTTACCACAACATTCAAAAATGTGAAATAAATACTGGATTTCCAATTTTGAAATGGCGGCCATTTTGAAAACCAAATGGCTGGTATCTCAAAATGTATTGAACTCATTCTGCCAATATTTCTTGTCCATAATAATGTGTTTTCCGCTGCGAAAACACCGCACATAATGACTTTGACCTCGAAATATAAATGTCAATGGTGGCCATTTTGAATTTCAAGATGGCGGCCATATGCCTTATAGAAAAAAAATGTCACCAAACCCAGTTTTGTTGTCTGTGGTCTATAGATGAAAAAAAAACCTGGTTCAAACAATGTAGCAAAAGAAATAAGCAAACCCTAAAATAACGACATAACCGTATACACTATGATATCCGTCCCTCTATCTAACCCCTCGACTACATAAGGCTTGGTGACATATCTCAAAATCACTGTTGAAAAGGAATGCAGGAGTGAGTGAGTGAATAGGGTTTAACGTCCGCTTTTCTGACATAGAGGTACAAGCCTCAGGGAGTCTACACGCAGACGGGTCAACGGGGTCGAGTCCCATATCCACCTGTCCAAGGGGGGTAAATCCCAACTTCAGAACTCAATATTTACAATCAAAATATATATTCAGTCCTGAAATTAGAACAACCTGATCTGGTGCCAGGCCCTCGCCACACTAGCATCATTTATCCCATCCCCTAAAAGTAATAGGATTAGCGCTAATCTTACTTTTATATATGGGGCATAGCCCGACTCAACTCTCACATACAAGAAAGCCAAAAATGTACATGAGGGCCAAATCCGGTATAGTGGGTTCCGGAAAGTATGAACCCAATCGTTAAGCCAGTTTAGTCGCCTTTTACGACAAGCAATGGCTACTGCAGCAGTATTCTCAGGATCAGTTGATCCCGCCCCGGTGCCTGCACGGGGCATAAGGAATGCAGGAACGGGTATACTCACATATTCTGTATTTTGTTTATGACCGGTTTGTTTGTAAACAAGCAGCAAGTTATCGTCTGCGGACTATAACATGATCATGGGCATGTGCAAAAGTTAGCATCACAAAAACCGTCAGAGAAGTGCATGCTTAAAACACGGAAAAGGTCAAGGCTGAAGAAACGTTTTGACATAAAAAAATGGCCAAGTTTTTTCCACAACCATGTGAAGGTCAAAATGATCAAGGTCATGTTAATGGCGACATGAGTGTGTTCCAAGTGCTTAAAATAATGAGGGTCAAGTGTCCAAATAGTGAAGCAATCTGTCAAGTAGTATTAGTTATATCATGATGAAGAAACTTGTTCAATTTTGTTGATGCAATGTAATGGCTAAGTGTTTCCGCAAAATGTGAAGGTAAAATAGGCCAAAGTCATGTTAATGGTGGCATGAGTGTGTTCCAAATGCTTAGTACATGTATCAAGTGTCCAAACAGTCAAGCAATCCATCAAGTAACATTACTGTTTTACGATGATGAAGGAACTTGTAGACTACAAACTTTTTGACTCAAAAAAACAAAATGTGAAGATAAATGTTTGTTTTGTTTGTTGGTGTGTAACGGCCTATCAACAGCTAAAGTCATTTAAGGCTGGGTCCCATCACATATTCAACCTGCTGCAATGAGGGGTGGGGTCCCAAAATCAGAACGGAATATTTACATCGA
This sequence comes from Conchocele bisecta, assembly GCA_029237695.1. NCBI lineage: Eukaryota > Metazoa > Mollusca > Bivalvia > Lucinida > Thyasiridae > Conchocele > Conchocele bisecta. The sequence goes on along the minus strand of CM055265.1, from coordinate 155,596,657 downwards.
AAAGAAAGATATAGTCAGCCCTGAAATTAGAATAACACGACCTGGTGCCAGGTCCATACCACACAAAAACAAATTGGCTCCTTCCCTTAAAAGCAATAGGATTATGAGTAATCATATTACTCATATAAGAGGTATAACCAAATTCAACTCTCACATACGAAAAATCCAAAGACGTACATGACGGCCAAACCAGGTCTCCGTTCGGAATGAAGTTATTGTTAAGGATGAATCCCAATAGTTAAATTACCCATCGCATGTTCCGAATGATCATATGCATCAAGTGTCTACATATTGAAGCAATCTATTAAAGGTACATGCCCACTCAGTAGGCACAAAATGTTCTTTATAGGAATTAAATAAGTGTATAATTGTGTCACTATTCCACCAGTTTTAACAATTACGAGTGCCCGCTATACAGATGTAAACATTTAGTAATATTTATTTTACCGATGGTGACGCGCGGTGGTATCAGGCTATTTTCATATGTAAATGAGGCATGATATTTTTTAATTATTTATACTAATTAAATGTGTCACCTGAACAATACTACTTTTTACTGATTATAAAGTATGATCATTGCACATCAAAAAATAAATAGTAATGTCAGTTAACATTTTAAGGAAACACGGTTGTCGCCCTTGACATCAGTGTGGAAATTCATGTTTGATATACGAAGTATAATAATGCCAATTATATCGCCGGGAAGTGGTTAAAGACTGTTTATTTTACCCAAACAATGTCATATCTAACGAATGGACGAAAATAATATGCCTCCCTATATTATAACCTGGCACGTGGGCATGTACCTTTAATATTAAGTTATAGCATGATGAAGAAACGTGTACACATTTTTTGACGCAAAGTAATGGCTAAGTGTTTCCGCAAAAACTGTGAAGGTAAAAAAGGTCAAGGTCATGTTAAATGGTGGCATGAGTGTGCTCCAAATGCTAATATATATCAAGTGTCCAAATATTGAAGCAATCCGGCAAGTAATATTAATACGATGAAGAAGCTTGTACAAACCTTTTGACGCAAAAAAATGTCTAAGTGTTTCTGCAAAAATGTGAAGGTAAACAAGAACAAGGTCATGCTAATGGCGTCATGAGTGTGTTCCAAATGCTCGCATGTATCAAGTGTCTAAATATTGAAGCAATCTGTCGAGTAATTTTAAAGCTGTAATGCTTTTAAACGACGACGCAGACGACGACGGAAAAAGCGGGGCGACAATAAACTCGTTAGGATGAATGTACGCTCCTATCCCCCCCCCCACCCCCCCCCCCCCCCCTTGTGCACTTGGACAAACAGATGTACAGCACAAGGCTAAACTATTATTATTAGTATCTCCAATTTTTGTTTTCAAAACAGTTACAGACAATACACCAAGAAAACAGTAGATATTGCAGATTTTATTTATGACTGTCTTATATTATAAACTTAATACTCCTTTACACAGTGTGATAACAATTACAGTTACTATTGATTGTGTCTAGCACACCATCATATTATAACTAGACATTATGTTTGTAAAACATGGATATGCCCCCTTGCCATACCTGACTGTAAACAAATGGTTAAGTGTTTCAGCGACGTTTTGATGGTAAAAAAGGGTCAGGGTCAAGTTAATGGTGGCAAAAGTGTGTGACAAATGTTCAAGTGATTCAAGTGTCCAAGTATTGAAGCAATCCTTCGCATAATATTGAAGATACAGTCGAACCTTCCCGAACGGCCACCTCTCTACAACAGCCACCTCTCTGTAACAGCCGCTATTTTATATCCCAAATGGATTATTTCCTCTATATCTAACCCTTACACTGCTGAGCATGAACATTATCGTCTGATGTTGATTTTGCATTCTTTCTCAATAAAAACATGTGTTTTTATTGAGAATTATTGAAGAAAATAAATAAACATCAGACGATAAAATTGTATTCAGCATTAACCTCCCTACAACTACCACCTCTCTATAACAGCCAATTTTGCCTCTCCCCATGGGTGGCTGTTGTAGAGAGGTTGCACTGTATAACACGTTAGAGAAACTCTTACAACCTTTACGACGGAACAAAATGGCTAAGTATTTCAGCAACATTTCGAAAATGACATAGGGGGCATAATAACCATACTATGTGTCATGATAACAGCTATGGTGACTATTGCATGGTATGAAATAATATCACTATATGGAGTTATGTCTCTAATATAACCACACAATGCAACATGATAAACAGTTCCAGTGACTATTGTACGATATAATGTGTCTATCACACTATGATTATATTCATTTAAGTCCTAATATAACCACACCACATGACAAAATAATAAATTACCTTCACTATTGTCTGCTTCTGTCTACTATCATTATAATGATGTAAATCCAAAAAATGACTATTGTATGTGTCTATTACACTATCATTCTATTACATCTTCAAGTCACTAATACAATTTGGCATGACAACATGTTACAGCGAATATTGTGTGTGGGTTCAATGACTATTGTATGTGTTTACCACACTCGCATTATACCGACTGAAGTCCTAATATAACCACACAATGTGACATGATTACCGTCAACAATTACCGACACGAATGTATGTGTCTATCAGACATTATAATTTTTAAATACTTAATACAGTGGCACCTCTCTAAACATATGTGATCTTATTTTTGAACAGCTGCTTGGTCATTTATATCGGGGGATAAGGTCTGTTCATGATCGCATAGCACAAAGATATGGCTCCGCATGATCAGATGCATGATTTACGGTGAAACCTCTCTAAGCTGGACACCCTGGGGACTTCCCAGGGTGTCCGGTTTAGAGAGGTTTCACTGTATTTCCGTACAATGTGACAACATATCAGTTACAGTGGCTATTGTATGTGTCTATCAATGTAGGAATGAATGGCCTTTTTGTGGAATTTATCGGGGTATAAACTTGGAAAAGTCGCGGGAATACTGGACGAGGCCTTCCGGCCTTCGTCCAGTATTCCCGCGACTTTTCCAAGTTTATATCCCCCATAAATTCCACAAAAAGGCCATTCATTCCTTATAATTCCAGCATTTGAAATAAATTCATAAAAAAAATGTGTTTATTTTCCGTTTTCTTAAGAATTATTTTAACTGTGCCTCACGGTTACGGAAAGTAGTTCAGCGTGGGAGTTTACTGGGACATAAATTTTGGACAGAGACTTGCTACGAGCCAATCAAATGTTAGGGAATTGTGTAAATATTTTTGTGCTGGAATTATAGGATCATTATAGTCCCTAATATGTATGGAATAAATGCAAAATGTGCAGAAAATATCAATTTGATTTACAGGTGGTCAGCTTAGGTCATTTAAAGCTGGGTTAACGCGTTCAATCCCGCATTTAACAGAATACATGTATTTACATTGACAAAAATATATATTCAACCATGAAATTAGAAATACCTGACCTGGTGCCAGGTCCATATTACACCAAAGTCACTTGGCCCATTCGCCCATTGGGATTAGGAATACTCTTATTACTCATATAATGGAGATAAGCAGATTCAACCCTCACATACAAGAATACCAAAGACTTACCTGAGGGCCAGACCAGTAGCCGATTCCATCACAATTGCAAAGTATACTTTTCTAGCAAAGTATACTTTGAGAGAGTAATCATTTATTTTTCCTGAAATGCATTATTTCATATAGAACTAACGACTGCATAGGTTTGATGATTAAAACTAAGCAGAATTATTATACTGAATTTATTACATTATCACAGCCAAAATGGCTGTGATAATGTAATAAATTCAGTATAATAAAAATTAATAAATTTATCCTAAAATTGAAAATTTCTCCCTCAAAGTATACTTTGCTAGAAAAGTATACTTTGCAATGTTGGTGAAATAGGCCCCATGTCTCCGGTTGGGATTCCGATAAGGATGAATCCCGATCATTAAGTTACCCATCACATGCTCCTACCCAACCACAACACTAGAAAATATCAAAGTTTAACCACTAGTGTGTGAAGTATTTTGCGTTAGCAAACAAGACTGCAAACTGATTGATTGATTGGTTGACTGGAGTTTTGTGTCAGTTGAACAATAGGATCATACACAAACAGGTTGCAGAATAAAGCACAGTCTGATCAGGATCTGCACTGTTCGCCCTTTCACCAATGAAACACCCATCCTACTGCTAACAAGAAATACACAATGTAGATGGTTATCAGGCTACACGAGTGTAATATTTGATTAGGAGCTATTCTTAATGACCCGTTATATGTGACTGTGACTAGAGAAAAAAAAGGGCTTAAGGGTTTTGCGACCAGTGAAGATCCAGATCAGCCTGTGCATCCGCAGTCTGATCAGGATCTTCACTGTTCGCCATTCCACCAATGAAACACACGCTATACTTCTAACAAGCAATACAGATCGTTATCATGGTAGAGTAATGTGCTATTTGATTAGGAGCTACACTGGTCACAAATCCCATAAGGCCCATATCTTCAGTCACGGCCACATATCATAATATAATTATTTTGTCTTTTTTTCAAAATCCAGCAGAAAAAGTCACCTACCTGGAACGGGCATTTTTCGGAAGGAACCAAATCTTGCCATTTGCTATGCAAGATATGCATGGGTTCCTCCGTTTCACTAAACTTTGTACGACTAAAATGTTCGTAATTGCAAAATTATGAGTGTAAATTTCACATTTACACTGTTTTCTTGTAAACAACCGCTGGATTTACATTTATTGAGCATATGTTAAATCCAGACGATCCTAATGTAGAACTTACAAACATTTTAGTCGTACAACATTTAGCAAAACGACCGAACCCACCCCCGGACCACAACTATGTCCCAATGGTCGAATAGAATCACAACACTTTACTAAATGACACAAACACCTCCAAAGTGTATTAAAACAAGAGACGAGGCAAAGCCACAAAGGCCGGGTTTTCTTCATGGAATATACAATTGGATAACATATAATTGGCTATTAATGTTATTATGACCACAATTGAAAGTGACAACTATCAGTGACCTAAGATGGGAAAAGAAGCCAGTGTATGAGAAAACCTACATGCAGTTGCAGGCTGGCATACATGTATTAGATTATGTAGAAAAAATAGGTCAAGGTGAAGGTAAAAAAAAAAAAAGACCACATGTTGGATAGTGGTATGTGGTGGGCACCAGTTGGTTATGATGATGTTCAAGTATGATGGTCCTAGGTGGTACAGTAACAGAGAAATGCACTTAAATACGAAAACTTAACATTGGAAACGGCAAAGTCGACTACGTGGAAAAGAAATAGGTGAAGGTCACATGTTGGATAGTGGTATGTGGGCACCCGTTGGTTATGAAGTTGTGCAAGTCTGGTGGTCCTAGGTGGTACAGTTACAGAGAAATGGACCTAAACACCAAAACATAACATTGAAAATGGCAAAGTCGATTACGCGGGAAAAATAGGTCACAGTCAGAGCGCCATGATGGCCCTATATCGTTCATCTGTGCAATGTCATAAAATCAAGCAAATACTAGTATGTAAAGTTGTCACTAAATAAACACCAAAATAAGCCCATGATAGGCACATAGTGTCAATGTGACTAACTTGAGAAATCACCGGGGTAGAAGTTGTCTCCCTATATGTACAGATATATCTTACACAACTTCGCGAGGTTTTGAGACCACAACAGGATGCTTCCAGCCTACTTTTTATCACAATACATCTTTTCACAAATGATATCAGAAGCAATTGATTAAATGGAGTTCTACATCCGTTTTAGTTTTTATAACCAAGTAATACACGGTAGAGGGGGTGGGGGACACTACTGGTTTGCACCGAGATTACAATATCCATTCAGCATTGAAAACAGAATATCCTGATATGATGCCCTTACCCAACCAAGATTGCTTGGCACCACATATCACGGATCTAATTCTCAGAGAGCAAAATCCCAGCATATCAGTAGCCGATTTCATCAAAATTGCAAAGTATACTTTTCTAGCAAAGTATACTTTGAGGGAGCAATTTATTTTTCCTGAAATGCATTATTTCACATAGAACTAACTACTCCATACATTTGATGATTAAAAGTATGCAGAATTATTATACTGAATTTATTACATTATCACAGCCATTAAATGGCTGTGATAATGTAATAAATTCAGTATAATAAAAATTAATAAATTTATCCTAAAATTGAAAATTTCTCCCTCAAAGTATACTTTGCTGGAAAAGTATACTTTGCAATATTGGTGAAACGGGCTACAGACCATGTGTGAATCCCGATAAAGGATGGACTTCATCATTACGCATGCCTTTCCATCCTCCATTAGATTGATTTTTTGAATGGAGTTCTACATCCGCTTAACCTTTAACAAAGTCATGTACAGATGGGAATACACAAGTACACTACACCAAGATCACTTGGCCTCATATATAACTAGATCTCGGTGTGAATCTCGGTAAGGCTGGCCTTCACTATTAAGAGATGCGTACTCTCTCATCCTCTCTTAGAATCAACACACATCGTTATATGATGGTGAAATTCAATCAAAAACAGTCGGTACTCGTTTACTCAAAGTCCATGGTACCAAGGCAAATACGTTGAGTTAACTAAAATTTGAGCAAACGAGAGTCATTATATAGGAAAACATGTACTTGGATTAACGACAACCTATATTTTAACAATTCTGAAAAGGCTTCACAAATACATCATCCCTGTAGAGTTTGACCAACATTGCCCAGCGGTTCGCTAGAAGAAGAAGTCTATTACGCGGAAAAAATAGGTCTAGGTAAAAAAAAAAGGTCACATGTTGGATACTGGTATGTGATGGGCACTCGTTGGTTATGAAGTTGTGCAAGTATGGTGGGTCTAGGTGTTATAGTAACAAAGAAATGGACACAACGCGAAAACAGTGTGGACGCCGCAGCCGCCTGACGCCCACCAGGCTTTCGCTAATCCAATAGCCGGTATTTCTTTTTTTTTAAAAACTCAGCTAAAAAACAGTTAAATGTGTCCCATCACCTAGCAACAAACATTACCTGATGAATAGAGCACCTCGTAAATTCTACATGTTTACTCACCTGATAAACTTCATACCAAAAAGAAACTATCCTGGTACAATCTGTTTTGACATCTGACAGCACATGAGAATTGTCTCCAATGGACAACATTTCTCATTCATCAAAAGTTGTCAAAAGATGATTGTCTTCCGAAATATACATAACAGCAGACAATAGCTTTTTATTTAACTTGTAAGGGTTAACGTTCTTAGAATGAGTCGGAGCTCCAGATAAGGTGAGTATTTGCAGAATACGCATTGATTTTCAAATCGAGTCGTGAAAATACTGTAATAAAAGTTGAAATTTACTTAGTTGAGCTGCAAAAAGCAAACACTATTTGCTTTTTTGCAGCTCAAATAAGTGTTTATTTTAAATGTGTTTTCTTTTTTTTATCATTTATAAGGAAGAAAATCAATAATACATTTGTAAAAGTAAAATACGTATTGAATTTGAAATCTGCGAGTATAATACTCTTTAGATACAAAACTTATCTGTAGCATATTTTACCAACATTGCAAAGTATACTTTTCTAGCAAAGTACACTTTGAGGGAGTAATCATTTATTTTTCCTGAAATGCATTATTTCATATAGAACTAACCACTGCATATATTTGATAATTAAAAGTATGCAGAATTATTATACTGAATTTATTACATTATCACAGCCAAAATGGCTGTGATAATGTAAAAAATTCAGTATAATAAAAATTAATAAATTTATCCTAAAATTTAAAATTTCTCCCTCAAAGTATACTTTGCTAGATAAGTATACTTTGCAATGTTGGTGAAATAGGCTACAGGGGCCCGTTTGTAAGTGCAAAATTATGATAATCTGTAAATTTCACATTAACAATGTTTCCTTGTAAACAATAGATGGATTTACATTTATTGAGCATAGGCTGCATATGCAGCCTATGCTCAATAAATGTAAATCCATCAATTGAAATTTCCAGACGATCATAAATAGGCTACTGGAGCTCTGAAAGAGTATGATTGGTATGGAAGCACATGTCCTGGTACATGCACATGACAAGGAAATAAAGGGTGTATTGGCAAGATGTCCGTTACTGATGATCTGTAATGGTGAAATTTGAGTGACATAACAATTGATTACATTTACTTACACAACATTTTCAAAATCAATTATAGGCAAAAATAGCATAATGTACAAGAAAACGAATTGATGAAAACGTAGAGGTAAAAATACATTGTAATAAAAGAAGAAAATAAATGCAACTACAGAACTCCAGATAATTTTTGTATCTAAAGAGTATGCCCCCATATTTCAACTTCAAATGCGTATTTTACTTTTACAAATGTAGTATTGACTTTCTTATTAAATAGGGAACAAATGATGAAAAATAAAACAAATTTAAAAATTCACTTATTTCAGCTGCAAAAAGCAAACCAGCGCAACTAAGTAAATTTTCAACTTTATTACATGATTTTCACTACTCAATTTGAAAATCAATACATATTTTCATATTGCTGCGCGTAGTTTGTACTCCCAATTTTGATAATCAACGCGTATTCTGCTAAAATAAGTGCGTAAAATACGCTCCTTATCTGGAGCTCTGACTATCAATGCCTTATCCACCTGGGGAGGGCATCCAAGGTAATTTTACAAAGTCTAAATCTTGACTCAGTCTATGTATCTATTTTCTGCGGGTGGGAGTAGTTTTATCACGATATAGCAGTATTGGTATACATGTACTTGTGGATAGCAAATATCCCTATTGGAAGAGTTGTTTAACAGTCTAGTTCCTACTCCAGTAGCCGATTTCACCAACATTGCAAAGCATACTTTTCTAGCAAAGTATACTTTGAGGAGGTAATCATTTATTTTTCCCGAAATGCATTATGTCATATAGAACTAACGACTGTATATATTTGATGATTAAAAGTACATGTATGCAGAATTATGATACTGAATTTATTACATTATCACAGCCAAAATGGCTGTGATGATGTAATAAATTAAGTATAATAAAAATTAATATATTTATCCTAAAATTGAAAATTTCTCCCTCAAAGTATAATTTGCAAGATAAGTGTACAAGATAAGTGCAATGTTGGTGAAATGGGCTATTGTATATGAAGGAGCCAGTGAAGGGGGGCTAGGTCCATAAGGAGTATGCTAAAATGGATAAAAACCTTATTATATACGTACTTTCGATTCCCATTGAAACACAATGCAACGCAAGACATCAATATTTTTCCATATTGACGTCTCGTGAGTTCATATTGGCCAGTGCCGGAAATACGCTTCATCTCGCAAAATAGTTCCTTCTAAATCACCACTAATTTGTTAATTTTATTTACAGTTTGTATATGTTTTGAAGCTCATATAAATTGCGCATGAAGTATGTATATGATAAAAACGTTATTTCATTTGTATGTGGATATATGCCACTCGTTACGCCGCGCAACGATATTGCGCTCCTAAAGTCGCGCAATATCGCACGCTGCGGAACTCGTGCATATATTCACATACAAATGAAATAACCTATAAATACAACGCGTTTCTGTGACCAAGAATATGTAAAGGGAATATTGCATACATTCTACCATGGCTTCCACCTTGCAAAAAGGTAGCTTTCGAAATTTCAACAAGTAAATGAGGCCTGTAGGCACACAAATGCACAAGGTGGAAGAATGGAGAAACTTAAAACTTAACAGCTTGACTGAAACTGCCAAGTATTGAACCCAAGGTGTGAAGGTCAAAAGGTCAATGTCATATTCAGCCGGAATGAAATATTGAAGTACATGTAATACTTCAAGGATATTATGGCAGATTGGTCAACTTCTTAACCAGACCCACCGACACACACGCACGCACGCACGCATTCACGCACGCACGCACGCACGCACGCACGCACGCACGCACGCACGCACGCACACACGCACTATACGAGACACGCCATGTGATTTTGTAACTAAGAACATGTGCGATATCTCATGACAAATATTTACAAAGCTTACAGTATTTTCCATAAATTACGTCAAAAGCTGATGAAATTGTCATAGCAAATGCAAATTTTGTCATCTTATGACGTCATTTACAGAAAATATCAGTTTCAATAAATATATTTCATGAAAAATCGCACACATGTTCTTAGGTACAAAATCACACGTCGTGACTCATATACAGACTCCCGGCTCTAACAAGACCAGGGGGCATAAACAGGTACTATAAAACTGTTTAAAAAGATATCTTACGACACATGCAACGAGCATAGCCTCAGATGAGCCTTCAAATCAGCAGTGTGATCGAGGTGTACGTTGTTTGCCATTCAATCACTGTACATACTAGGCACCCTGCCATCAGTAAAACGAGCAATCCTGCACGGAGACTGCATAATATGACCGATGCAACAAGTGTTGTACTTACATAGGGTCCATTATTCTAAACCATTAGAACGCAAGGGTTAATTGGAAGAAGGGGGCTAATTCCGTTACGGACTTAGCCACCTTCCTGCACTGACCACTTCATATGGAAATATACTAAACAATATGTTTTGTTTGTTTATTGGTGTTTAACAGCCTATCAACAGCTAAGATCATTTAAGGCCCGGCCCCGTATTCAACCTGCTGTAGTGGGGGGGAAGATCCCAAACTCAGGACGGAATATTTACATTGAAAAAATATATATTCAGCCTTGAAAATAGAATAATCTGACCTGGTGCCAGGTCCATACCGCACCAAAGTCACTTGGCCACTTCCCCTAAAAGTATTAGGATTATGAATAATACAATGCTGCTTGAGTAATTTCAGTACAGATGATACACAAAGGGGTAAATGGAAGAAGGACCTGAAAATACAAATGAGACACGCCATGTGATTTTGTACCTTCGGACATCTGCGTAATTTCATGAAATATTTTCCGTAAATAGCGTCAAAAGTTGACAAGAGGACATGCGTAATTATATTCCGCATGTTATATTCCGCATGTACTCTGAAACTTTTGTCATCAGTTGAATTTATTCTTATATTCCGCATGTACTCTGAAAATTTTGTCAACAGTTGAATTTATTCCGAAGGTACAAAATCACATGGCGTGTCTCAAATGGAAATTGACTAGACAACATATACATTTTTGAAAATATGCATATCTTAATGAGACGGCTTATTACAATCCATTTAGTCTGGATATACACAGTATTGACAGTATTGAAATAGTTATATATATGCCCATGGTTGAGTTGAACAAATTACTGAAATAAATAAATACATAATTGAGTAATTACATCGAGACAATGTGGCCGTTACGCACACAAAAGCCCCTGGGGGCCATTTCACTAAACTTCATACGACTAAAATGTGCGCAAGTGCAAAATTATGATAGTCTGTAAATTTCACATTAACAATGTTTTCTTGTAAACAATTTTTGGATTTACATTTATTGAGCATAGGCTGCATATGCAGCCTATGCTCAATAAATGTAAATCCACCAATTGAAATTGCCAGACGATCCTAAATTTGCACTTGCGAACATTTTAGTCGTACGAAGTTTAATGAAACGGGCCTCAGTATTTCTTATTTAACATGTTCAATACCGGTAAATGCATATCCATCAATTGAAATTTCCAGACGATCCTAAATTTGCACTTACAAACATTTTAGTCGTACAAAGTTTAGTGAAACGGGCCCTGGTCTATTAATTTACTGTCACCAACATTGGAGCTTGTAATGGTCTGCGTGTCTCAACCCCAATCAATCAATCAATAAATCAATCAAGCAAGCAATCAATCAATCAATCAATCAATCAACCATCAATCAAGTTCAGTGAAACGGTCCCCTGTTTAGTGAAACAGTCCCCTGCTGGCAGCTTGGAGAGACTCAGGCAAGCTTCTTAACCGAAAGTGTTAAGTGTTAAAAGCAAAGTTAAAAAGGCAATAGCATGTTAAGGGCAGCATGTAAAATATTAAAGTAATCCTTCAATGGTTATACAAATATTGACAGAATTGATAAACGTGCTTTGACAGCACTTTAGAATAATTTACAACATGCTTTGACAGCACTTTAGAATCATTTCCATTGGAAATGATTCTAAAATGCTGTCAATCCATGTTTTTGATGAGAAAAATGGAAAATATACAGCAAAATTTAATTCAGCTGTGTAAGGGTTAAATGTAAAGAAATCAATTAAACAATTGCCAACATCAACTGCCTGTGGGAATGATTTACTTAAACTCTGGAATACTTTTTCGCAAAGTTGTGAAAGTCAAAGGATCAAGGTCATTATGAGGACAGAATGGATCTGTGGCAATTGTGCACAAGTATGATGTAGCAGTACTGAACTATTGAAGTAAACTTCAAAGGATATAGAAGTTATGACACAATTGATTTGATTTATTGGTGTTTAACAGCCTATCAACACATAAGGACATTTAAGGCCGGGTTAACAGGGACAATTCCCATGTTACCTGTTGTGACGGGGGTAAATCCCAAAATCACAACTGAATATTTACAGAAAAAATATATATTCAGCCCTGAAATTAGAATAAAGTGACCTGGTGCCAGGTCCTTAGCACACCAGTGTCACTTAGTCCTACTTCCTAAGAGTAATAGGAATATGACACAATTGAGAAACTCTGGTAAAGTTGTAGTCAAAAAGTCAAGGTAATATTCCATGTGGTATGGATGTGTGGCAGTTGTACACATGCATAATATATTTCAGAAATAGAAATAATAGAAAAGTTATGACAAATTGGAGAAACTCTGTCAAATTTCTCAACCGGACCCACGGATGGACACACAAACGGACACACAGTCCAAACTCCAAACACTATATGCCTCCTGGCTCCACTGAGACCGGGTGCATAAAAATTATAATGCCTGTCGAATCTGTGAGCCTCTGCTTACATGCTCTCATTTATTTCAATATCGACAGTGTCGATATTGAAATAAATGAGAGCATGTAAGCAGAGGCTCACAGAACCCCCCGGCTGCCGCCAGGACCGACAAACAAAAACTTTAATGCAAATCATACGGATGGACAGACGGAAATAAGAAAACCATACACGCCTCAGTGCGTGTCCAAATCATTACCAATTGCGTATAAGGAATATCAGATTGTTTTTATCGTTAATAAAATTATTTGCCAAACATGTAAACAACGACATGGTGCACTAGTTGAACTAATTGGTTGTCTTAGTCTGGGGGCCGTTTCACTAAACTTTGTACGACTGCATGTGCAGCCTATGCTCAATAAATGTAAATCCATCAATTGAAATTTCCAGACGATCCTAAATTTGCACTTGCAAACATTTTAGTCGTACGCCCCCTGATGTGTACATGTATTAAATAAATGTAAACATCTCCACAGGAAAGTGTGTGCATAAAAAACAATGAACATGTAAATAAGTTAAAAACAGATGTGACAAAAACCAGAAAAAGGGACTTACTGAATTTTGTATGATAAAAATGTTTGCTAATTTTTTTTCCTATGCAGCCTATGCTCAATAAATGTAATCCAATAATTGTTTACAAGAAAACATTGTTAATGCGAAATTTACTTTACAGGCTACCATAATTCTGCACTTACAAACATTTTAGTCATACAAAGTTTACTGAAATGGTCCCCTGGTCCCCGGAATGTTTCCGTGGCTCAATAGAGAATATTGTAGGCCCTCATTAGACTGCACGGATGTACAGTACAGGCTGATCAGGGGCTACTGTGGTCACAATCTCAGAGGTTGATGAAGTCATGCAAATATTGGGATAAAATACAATACATGAGAGAATGGATCAGATCAGGGTCTCCAGTATTTGTCATTTTGTCAGTACAGTTTTCTAAAATACATTTTGAATCCTCGTTAGGCTACAGGCAAAGTAAACTGATCAGGAGCTATGCTGGGGTGTGTTTCACTAAACTTTGTACGACTAAATGTTCACAAGTGCAAAATTATGATAGTCTGTAAATTTCACATTAACATTGTTTTCTTGTATAAAACAATTATTGGATTTACATTTATTGAGCATAGGCTGCATTTGCAGCCTATGCTCAATAAATGTAAATCCATCAATTCAAATTTACAGACGATCCTAAATTTGCACTTACGGACATTTTAGTTGTACAAAATTTAATGAAATGGTCCCCTGGACTTTAGCATTTTACACTGGTTAACACGGTCAAATCCTATATTTCACCTGTATGAATTTGGGGAAAATCCCAAAATCAGAATTTAATATTTACAGAAAAAAACCTCAAGAACGGTGGCAGATTGGAGAAGCACAGCTGTGAAGGTCAAATGGTGAAGAGAATATTATGGACAGCATGGATGTGTGGCATTTGTCCTCAGGCTTGATGTCTCGAACTATTAAAGTAATCCATCAAGGGATATAGAAGTTATGACAGAATTGAGAAACTCTTGCAAGACTTATTAATGTGTGAAAAAGTTCAAAGTTGTCAAGGTCAAAAGGTCAAGGTCATATTAAGGACAGCATGAATGTGTGGCATTTGTCCACAAGTATGATGTACAGCGGTATTGAACTATTAAAGTAATCCTTCAAGGGATATAGCTGTAAGACAGAATTTCGAAACTCCGGCGAACTTCTTAATGTGTGAAAAAGTTCAAAGTTGTCAAGGTCAAAAGGTCAAGGTCATATTAAGGACAGCATGGATGTGTGGCATTTGTTGAAATATTTTGAAACATACTATGTTGAAATATTTAAGTAATCCTTCAAGGGATATAGAAGTAAAAACAGAATTTTGAAACTCCGGCGAACTTCTTAATGTGCCGGACACGCGGACGGACACACAGACACACAGTCCAAACACTATATGCATCAGGCTGTACTGAGACGGGGGGCATAAAAATATATACAGCCCTAAAATTTCATTAACCTTATCTGGTGTCAGGTCCTCACAACAGCAGAATCACTTAGCTCCACTCACTAAGTAATAGGATTAGTACTAATCTTACTACTTTTATAATGGGTATAACCAGATTCAACTCTCAAGTAACAAGAAAGCCAAACATGTACCTGAGGGCCAAACCAGTAGCCTATTTCACCAACATTGCAAAGTATACTTTACTAGCAAAGTATACTTTGAGGGAGTAATCATTTATTTTTCCTGAAATGCATTATTTCATATAGAACTAACAAATGCATATATTTCATGATTAAAAGTATGCAGAATTATTATACTGAATTTATTACATTATCACAGCCAAATTGGCAGTGATAATGTAATAAATTCAGTATAATAAAAATTAATAAATTTATCATAAAATTGAAAATTTCTCCCTCAAAGTATACTTTGCTACTAAAGTATACTTTGCAATGTTGATGAAATGGGCTACAGGGATATTGGGATCCAGTAAGGATAAACCCCATTGTTAAATTTACCCTTTGGTTGCTCCTGACCAGCCACCTACTCCAAAGAACTTTATCAGTACTCCCATTTCACCAACATTGCAAAGTATACTTATCTAGCAAAGTATTCTTTGAGGAAGAAATTTTAAATTTTATGATAAATTTATAAATTTTTATTATACTGAATTTATTACATTATCACAGCCATTTTGCAATGTTGGTGAAATAGACTACTGGAAACAAGTTATGCATCGTCGAGGATGTCTTTGTACAGAATAGGCTCATCAGAGCTCCAGGTAAGTTTTGTATCTAAAGAGAATTATACCCCCAGATTTCAAATTAAATGCATATTCTTTTTTACAAATGTATTATTGATTTTCTTCCTTATTAAATAGGGAACAAATGATAAACAAGAATTCCGCGAAATCAAATGTCTCGCCTTGTCCCGCCGCCTTGACCTCGAGCCTGGGCCAGAAAGCAATTTTCACTGGCCCGAACATATTATACAATTATTGACTAGTGAGCCATAGAATATCAGATTATATTCTATGGCTCACTAGTCAATAATTGATTTAGTATATGATAATAGTCGGTATATAGCACTTACGACCTTATGCTACTAGACAAAAATGGAAAAAGAATTTGAAAAAAAAAGAAAAAGAAACGAGGCCACTTTTTGTAGACTAGATGGCCGTGGCCTGCATGTCGCGCCTTGGGGCGAGGCATGGACACTAAAAAAAGAGATATAGTAGATGGAAAAACTTTAACCGGACACACGGACGGACGGACGGACGGACGGACGGACGTATGCCAAAATGCTGACTATATCGCACTTTCCGCAAGCGGGCGCGACAATGATGATAAACACCCATGTGAAGTATCAAGGTAATGGGTGAAGCAGTTGCAGAGATATAGTACACAACAAGAAACGAGGCAAAGCCACGAAGGCCAGGTTTTTTCCAAGCATGGACACTTGGATAACATAATTATACCCACTTTTTGTAGACTAGATGGCCGTGGCCTGCATGTCGCGCCTTGGGGCGAGGCATGGACACTAAAAAAATAGATAAAACCTGGCTAAAAAAATCAAAGTAATTTGACCTTGACATTGGGCACAGGGGCCGCACGGTTGGGGGGTAGAATGAAAATATGGATGATGATAAACACCCATGTAAAGTTTCAAGGTAATGGGCGAAGCAGTTGCAGAGATATAGTATAACGAAAAACTTTAACCAAAAAACTTTAACCAGACGTACGTTAAAAAGTTAACATTGAAAATGGCTAAGTCAATTACGTAGAAATAATAGGTGAAGGTAAAAAAAATGGTCACATGTTGGATAGTTGTATGTGGTGGGCACCCCTTGGTTATGAAGCTGTGAAAGTTTGGTGGTCCTAGGTGGTACAGTACCAAAGAAATGGACTTAAACACAAAAACTTAACATTGTAAACGCGAAAAGGTAACATTGACTGCGCAGAAAAAATGGGTCAAGTTCAAAAAGGTAACATGTTGGATAGTGATATGTGGTGGGCACCCCTTGGTTATGAAGCTGTGAAAGTTTGTTGGTCCTATGTGTTACAGTAACAAAGAAATGGACTGAAACACGAAAAGTTAACATTGATTGTGGATGCCGCCCGCCCGCCTGGCTTTCGCCAATCCAATTCCAAAAAAACCTGGTTAAAAAAGGAACAAAAGAAGTTTAAAATGATTTTTTTTTCCAAAAAAACCTGGCTAAAAATGGAAAAAAAGTTTAAAAAAAAAAAGTTTAAAAATTAACAAAAAAATAATGCTCGCTACTGGAGCCCAGAATTTTTATAATAGTCCTATATTTATCTACATATCATATCTGCACAGGTCCACATATTGCCACAATATTGTCAACACAGTTTACGGAAATGTCATACCCAGGTATAATAATTTACCTGTATAAATTACCTGTAATAATTTAGCTGGACATTTAGTGGTCAAGCTGGAAATTTGCACATGCTTGCACATGCAGAAGTGTTCAACTGGAGAAGGCTATGTTGTCTCTACAGGTAAGGTGTACAGAGCGCACGAGAAAACGGGTCTTCATGCATTAATGTTCAGTTTGTAGCATAGAAAGAAATAGAGTTTGACCTTGACCCTGGAGCCCGGAATTTTTTTTAATAGTCCTATATTCATCTACATATCATAGTAAAGGTATGTATAAAGTTTGATGACTGTAGCTGATAAGGTGTTGAAGTAATGACCGTAACACGAAAACTTAACATTGAATGATGACGACGACGACGACGCCGACGCCGACGACGACAACGACTCCGGAAAAGCAAAACCTATGTCTCGCTTTCCGCTACGCGGGCGAGACAAAAATAAAACAAATTAAAAAATTCACTTATCTGAGTTGCAAAAAGCAAACACTGCTTGCTTTTTGCAGATCAACTAAGTAAAATTTCAACTTTATTACAGTATTTCCACTACTCACTTTAAAAATCAATGCGTATTTTCACATTGCTGTTAGTATTTTGTACTTCCACTTTTGATAATCAATGCGTATTCTGCTAAGATAAGTGTTTAAAATACGTCAATACGTACCTTATCTGGAGCTCTGGCTGCTCATGCATGAGAGTCTAACTTTAACTCTATACAGCCAACAATGTGCTTATCAAAGAAAGGTTTACCTCCACAAGTCCATAATTCCGGCACAAAAATATTTACACAATTCCCTAACATTTGATTGGCTCGTAGTAAGTCTCTGTTCAAAATTTATATCCCAGTAAACTCCCACGCCGAACTACTTTCCGTAACCGTGAGGCGCAGTTGAAATAATTCTTAAGAAAACGGAAAATAAACACATTTTCTTGATGAATTAATTTAAAATGCTGGAATTATAAGGAATGAATGGCCTTTTTGTTGAATTTATCGGGGATATAAACTTGGAAAAGTCGCGGGAATACTGGACGAGGCCTTCCGGCCTTCGTCCAGTATTCCCGCGACTTTTCCAAGTTTATACCCCGATAAATTCAACAAAAATGCCATTCATTCCTATATTAGCCCCTTCTTCAACTAACCCTTCAATAGTCATCAATATGTATATTTTGTTTCCATATTTTGTTTGTTTATCAATTACTTAGAGGCACAATATATAAATTGTGGGTACTGTATGAACATACATATATAATAAAAGATCATCTGGCGGCCGTTTCACTAAACTTTGTACGACTAAAATGTTCGTAAGTGCAAATTTAGGATCATCTGGAAATGTCAATTGATGGGTTTACATTTATTGAGCATATGCAGCCTATGCTCAATAAATGTAAATCCAATAATTGTTTACAAGAAAACATTGTTAATGTGAAATTTACAGACTATCATAATTTTGCATTTACAAACATTTTAGTCGTATGAAGTTAAGTGAAACGGGCCCCAGATTTGTATGTTGATAATAATTATTATATATATGCACATGTACCAAGGAACATGGACAATTACATTGTGCTCATAACGTCAGGAAGTATCACAGTCAACCATACACGCACACAAATATATATATACACAGGGCTCCAGATAAGGAATTAGTAATTGAGTATTGTCACTCCATCATTTCTGAAGCAATTGGGTATTTCAAAATGTTAATTGTGTAAAATAGAATCACACTACTGTGTACACATCAGCAGACCGCACTTATTGGATAGTTTGCTTCTAAATGAAAACACATCTTGGTATTTCATTAGAATTGTCTCCTTGGAGACAATTCTAATGAAATACCAAGATGTGTTTTCATGGAAAAATAAATAAATATGCTATATTTGTGGTCTGTTTATTGTTTTCTGTAGCATGATAAAGATACCACAAATTTTTCATTGCTTTTGGATACTCACTACTTCCGATTTCAATTGGGTTTTTGGCAATTTTAATTGGGTATTTACGCAAGTACGCAAATACGCACCTTATCTGTAGCTCTGTATACCAGTCATATTGCCTTCAGGTCACAGAACTAGGAAAATCAAGAGTCACTTCCCTTACAACTACCGTAATATCCCTAAATATTTGCACATAATTTATTTTGGGAAACCCGTATTTGATATCCAAAAACATTGTATCCAAATACATTGTTATTGTGATAAGCCAGTACAACCATACTAACTAATATTAGGACATTCAATGTCGTGTGAAACCATATATTTATATTTATCCCGTCAACACAGTACATATATGCCATGAAACACGGTGCCGTGAAACATTTTTGATATCCTGTCAATACGACCTAATCACAGCGTATGAATATGTGCGGTGGCTTGGGTTATTTATTTGCATTTTAAAGCCATTTGTAGGTATTGACGGGATAAATAGAATAGTAGATTAGTGCCGTGAATGGGGAAAATATCTGGTGCGGCACGGAAACGGGATGTGCTCGGCAGAGCCTCGCCCATCCCGTTTCCTAAGCCTTACTAGATATTTTTTCCAATAAACGGCACTAACCTACTATTCTATATGTGTTTCCCCCCAAAATAAATGGTGTCTGATTTATGGTTATTACCGTACTTCAGGGAGCTTAATCAGTGTTAGAATTGATGGGGAGTGTCAGTTTCACATCATGTTTGCTTGCTTAGTTTAAACATAGGTGACATTATCGGAATAAGATTTCCATCAAGATCAGTTAAAAAAAAAAAAAAAAAATTTTTAAAAAAAAAAAAAAAAAAATTTTTTTTTTAACCGATCTTGATGGAAATCTGATCCTGATAATGCCACCTGTGAGTTTAAACACAATTTAGTTTAAAATAAGCAACATGACGTGAAACTGACAAATTCCACCTATTCTAATGTCAATGATGTCCCGGAAGTTGGTCTAAGGGAAGTTACTCATGCTTTTTCAAGTTCGATAAACTATTTATAAATCTGGTTATTAGAACAAACAATAATAATGTTCTGGCAGAAATATTGGAAATCAACACCGAGTTGTATATCCTGCCATTACAAGATATGCGAGCTTGAACAAGCAGCAACATGGCGGTCACATGACGGGTGCCATAGTAACATGGCTGATGACAACACAACACAACACAATGAGGCGAGACTGCAACATGCACAAGGTATACTATAAATGTATAATGGTTTAAAATGTAGAGCCAGATTGTAGAACTGTTTTATGGAATATCGTAAATATTCTAATAGACGACCGGGTGTCTATTATAATCACCACTGGCCATGAAATCCTGGGTGGGCGTTTAATAGAGGCAGGTGTTATTCAGCAAAGGGAAAATGATAAAAAATATCCGATTTCTACTTTCTGAACAAAAACATAACAAAGGGACGTTACTCTCAAGTCTCAAACATCTGACGGACTTGGTTGTACTGTCCGTCAATTTATAAGACGTTTCGGCCCACTTTGGTCATTATGCTATACTCGGTAAAAATATTAAAATACTGGTAATGTATATAGCAAGACAGCATCAATTGTTAATGCTGATCAGATTTACGTTTCGGACTGTCACTGTTTCAGACCATGGACGTTTCGGCCCGTGGACGTATGGGTCCGTATCCGTGCGATTAATTTCGGCCCACGGCCATGTCCAGAACCAAACATATTTATTTTGTGCTCATCTCGTAGGAAATATCGGCCAACAATCAAACACAATATCAATTTCACCCATATTATACGAGATGGGTTTGAGATGCTTTGAAAATGGCGTCTCCATAACCGTGTAAATTCTGATCGCCGTGTCCGTGCAAATAGCTACTGCCGATGAGGAATTTACTGTGACACCAGAAAAATTTCGCTTCCGCTTTTGAAAGTGAAAGTAGCAGTTATGTATTTTTTTCCACGATTTTCAAGGAAGTTATCTTCGAAATACTGGAAAGAAAAGAAATCTAGTTGGACAATTAGCTCCGATTTTGTTTCAAGTTAGTACTGGGCATTTATTAGAGGCACTAATTTCGTGAAAATCAGCCAAAAAGTTGGTCATTTTCAACGTAAAAAGTGGGGGGTGGGCGTCTATTAGAGCATGGACGTCTATTAGAATCTTTACGGTATATGTTTGTTTGCAGAAAACTGACCAAAGTGGCAAACAGTGAAGACACTGATAAAACTGTTTAAAAGTGAATTTTCAATGTAACAGGTTTCATAAATCAACCTTTATTCAAAACATGATACTCTCTATCATCGTGTTGAAAATCCAAAATCTATGAATTTATGTGGCTTTGACTGGAGAAATGTGGCTTATGGGTTTTGCGACCAGCTAAGATCCAGATCAGCCTGTGCATCTGCACAGTCTGATCAGTATCTGCACTGTCCACCATTCCATCAATGAAACAGCTGGTATGCTTCTAACAAGCAGTATAGATCGTTATCAGGCTACATGAGTGTACTATTTTATCACGAACTACACAAATCTCAAAAACCCTATTTCTCCAGTCGCACCCACATATACTAGTACATGTAATTCTATCTAAAAATGCTAAAATAGTACAATTGACTTGGATATTTGAGTTTTGCATTGTTGAGGTGAAACGCAGCAAGATGTGGTGCTACGTTTGGTCGAAGATATGCAAATCCAATTTCACGACCACCTCGCCTGTTGACACCTCGTGCAGTAACAGTTTCCTGGTGATCGGGCGCCGGCCCTGGTTCCCGGTATCCTGCATGATGTCCTTCACTCGGATCTCTGTACGACCCAGGAAATCTGAAATGACCGAATGGTAACTTTCACCCCCAAGTAACTGGAATGAATTTTAATTTTGCAACCAATCCAATTGTCACAAAATGATTTTCAGACTAGTCCATTTATGAAAAGGGGGTGTTTTTTTTTTGTTCTGAAAAATATGAAAATTACTTGCAAAAAGTGCAGATCCTGATGAGACGTCTTGTCACGACCGGCTCATCTGGATCTACATTGCCAATACCACTATACAGGCCTGTGATGTTGACAGGGTTAACACTTGTATACCATATAGACAACATACATTCACTGACCCCCTCCAAATACCACCATACCATTTGGCCCGAATGAATTTCGATTGAACATAAGGACATTGCTTGTGACAGATAGACGTTCTACAAACATAACATTAAAACAGCCAACATCAATTACCATTAACTACCAATTACCATCTTACCGATTGGCGTGAATAAATTGCAGTAGAACAGCCAACAACAATTACCATTAACTACCAATTACCATCTTACCAATTGGCGTGAATAAATCGCAGTAGAACACAACAAACATAACTCTGAACACATTAAAACATCCAACACCAATTACCATTAACTATCAATTACCATCTTACCAATTGGCATGAATAAATCGCAGTAGAACACAACAAACATAACTCTGAACACATTAAAACATCCAACACCAATTACCATTAACTATCAATTACCATCTTACCAATTGGCATGAATAAATCGCAGTAGAACACAACAAACATAACTCTGGACACATTAAAACAGCTAACACCAATTACCATTAACTACCAATTACCATCTTACCAATTGGCATGAATAAATCGCAGTAGAACACAACAAACATAACTCTGAACACATTAAAACATCCAACACCAATTACCATTAACTACCAATTACCATCTTACCACTTGGCATGAATAAATTGCAGTAGAACACACAAACAACTCGAACTAATCGAATACATTAAAACATCCACACCAATTACCATTAACTACCAATTACCATCTTACCAATTGGCCATGAATAAATCGCAGTAGAACACAACAAACATAACTCTGAACACATTAAAACATCCAACACCAATTACCATTAACTACCAATTACCATCTTACCAATTGGCATGAATAAATCGCAGTAGAACACAACAAACATAACTCTGAACACATTAAAACATCCAACACCAATTACCATTAACTACCAATTACCATCTTACCAATTGGCATGAACAAATCGCAGTAGAACACAACAAACATAACTCTGAACACATTAAAACATCCAACACCAATTACCATTAACTACCAATTACCATCTTACCAATTGGCATGAATAAATCGCAGTAGAACACAACAAACATAACTCTGAATACATTAAAACATCCAACACCAATTACCATTAACTACAAATTACCATCTTACCAATTGGCATGAATAAATCGCAGTGGAACACAACAAACATAACTCTGAACACATTAAAACATCCAACACCAATTACCATTAACTACCCATTGAAGGGGCCAATGGAAGAACAGGGGCTAAGTCCACAAAGGACAAGCCTCCTTTTTCCACAGACCCCTTCAATTACCACATTACTGTTTAGTGGGAATAAATTGCAGGCGTAAACAAGAACATCGGTAGACAGATTGATGTTCTACAAGCAGAGCATTAAACACATTGAACAGTCAACACCAATTACCAATAACTACCAACTAAACGGGATATTGGAAGAAGGGGGCTAAGTCCATACGGAAATATTACCATTTGGCACAAATAAATCCCAGTGGAACAAAAGGACATGTTTTACAAACAAACCTTTGACCACATTAACCCTTACTACACTGAATTAAATGTTGTCGTCTGCTGGAAATGTTTTATTTTCAATATTTCTCGACAAAAACCTGGTTTTGACAGCACATGAGAATCGTCTCCAGTGTGGAGACGATTCTCATGTGCTGTCAAAACCAGGTTTTTGTTGAGAATTAAAGCAAAAATGAAAAACAGCAGACGGCAATTTCCGTCAACAGCGTAGGAAGGGTTAACAATCAACACCACTTACTGATAACTACCAATAGAAGGGGCCAAGAGAAGAAAAGGGTTTAGCCTCCTTCTTCCACTAACATTTCATTTACCGCCTTACTGTTTGATTTGAATAAATTGTTGAACACAAGGACATTGGTTGTGACAGATAGACGTTCTACAAACATAACTTTGAACATATTAAACAATCAACACCAATTACCAATAACTACCAATTACCGTTTTACCATTTGGCATGAATAGATCGCGGTCTAAAACTATCAATTATCTCCTTACCGTTTGGTGTGAACAGATCGCGGTCGAACACAGTAATACAGAGAACGTCGGTGTTCGCGTCGCGGATGGTGAACTGCATCGAGGAGTTCCACTTGGGGTTGAGGGTCTGGTTGATCACCTTGGTCTTGTGCTCCTGGGCCCCCATACTCACCTCGCAGTACGGGTCACTCTTTCCTGGAAAATGCAGAACACAAGGGGCCCGTTTCACTAAACGTGTACAATAACAAGTCTGTTGGAAGATTTTTTTATGAATTTGCTTCTCAAATTAACATGGTTCTCGAATGCTACTATTTTATACCAAAAACTACATTTTATTAAATGTGACCACATCTATGAAAGATATAGAACTATCAGCACTAGTTTTGCATTTACAAACTATTTCAAGGCCACCCGAATATACACAGGGCACAGGGGTCCGAAGTTGTGCTGGGAAAAGTGTACTAAGTCCGAATCAGTGGTCGTCTTAGTCGGTGGGCGTCTTATCCACCGATTCGGACTCAGTACACTTTTCCCAGCACAACTTCGGCCCACCAATTCGGACTCAGTACACTTTTCCCAGCACAACTTCGGACCCCTGTGCACAGGGTGGATAGTGATCAATGTGAGGAAGCTTATACACAGGGTGGATAGTCATCAATGTGAGGAAGCTTATACACAGGGTGGATAGTCATCTATGTGAGGAAGCTTATACACAGGGTGGATAGTCATCTATGTGAGGAAGCTACACAGGGTGGTAGTGTTAAGTAAGCACAGGGTGGATACGTGATCATGATGAGAGGAACTTATACACAGGGTGGATAGTGATCAATGTGAGAGGAAGCTTATACACAGGGCTGGATAAGTCATCTATGTGAGGAAGCTTATACACAGGGTGGATATGTCATACTAATGTGAGGAAGCTTATACACAGGGTGGATAGTGATCAATGTGAGGAAGCTTATACACAGGGTGGATAGTGATCAATGTGAGGAAGCTTATACACAGGGTGGATAGTGATCAATGTGAGGAAGCTTATACACAGGGTGGATAGTCATCTATGTGAGAGGACTTATACACAGGGTGTTATAGGGTGTATCTATGTGAGGAAGCTTATACACAGTGGTATAGTCGATCCATGTGAGGAAGCTTATACACAGGGTGGATAGTCATCAATGTGAGGAAGCTTATAGGTCACAGGGTGGATAAGTCATCTATGTGAGAGCTTATACACAGGGTGATAGTCATCATGTGAGGAAGCTTATACACAGGGTGGATAGTCATCTATGTGAGGAAGCTTATACACAGTGGTAGGGTAGTCATCAATGTGAGGAAGCTTATACACAGGGTGGATAGTCATCAATGTGAGGAAGCTTATACACAGGGTGGATAGTCATCAATGTGAGGAAGCTTATACACAGAGTGGATAGTCATCAATGTGAGGAAGCTTATACACAGGGTGGATAGTGATCAATGTGAGGAAGCTTATACAGATGTTCATAGCTGAATTGCATGGAACACCAAATCTACATATACTCAAATAATTAATGCTAGCTCTAAATAATTACAGCTAGCATTAAATATTTATAGCTAGCTCAAAATCATTTTAAGAGCTCAATAACCATTTGGATCTTGCTCTATATTTAAGGCTAGCTCTAATTATTTAGAGGTAGCAATAATTAATTGAGTTTATGTACATTTGCCGTTCCATAGAATTGGATGTATTATGTGTCAATCTAGAAACTGGGTTTTCTTCTCAAGTAAACATTTTCATTGGTCAACCCTGAGGCTGAGAAACTGGAAATTGCATGGCAAATTTACCAATCAATATAAAAGTTACTTTCATTATTTTCACTAACAGTTATCGACATGTGCTGATATTTCTTGTAACAAAAATGGAAATATAAGAATGTTTTCATAAAATTGAAGCTGCATTATGAGAATTTATTTATTGTGAAAATTTTGAAAAAGTAAAATATTTATGTGAACCCACACAAAATTATCAATATGAGAATATTAAATAACGCTTTCAACCCTAAATAACTGGAATGGACCATGATATATATATTAATTTAAGGACCGATCCAACTGTCACAAAATGATTTTCAAACTAGTCCATTCATAAGAAAGTTTTCTTTTCTCTAAAATATATGAAAATTACTTGAAAAGAGTGTAGATCCTGATGAGACAGCTTGTTACACTGTTTGCTAGTAAAGAGGACTGCAGTGTTGAAAGAGTTACTATAATGAATAGGCATCAATTAAATAGAACATGAATTGTTCTCGGTGCACGATCAAATTATGTTGTTCTTTTTTTGTGATTTTACTTTAACCCTTTCACCCCTAAGTAACTGGAATGTATTTTGACATGTTAATTTTGCAACCAATCCAATTGTCACAAATTGATCTTCAGACCAGTCCATTTATGAAAAGGGGGTGTTTTTTCTCTCAAAAATATGAAAATTACTCGCAAAAAGTGCAGATCCTGATGAGACGGCTCGTCACGAGCCGGCTCATCTGGATCTACACTGTTTGCCAATACCACTATACAGGCCTGTGGTGTGGAAAGGGTTAAAATACAAGGTTTTATGTTCACACGGTGAAAAGTTAAACTCAATCTTCCACCGACAACAACAACTATCCGCTCGATCTCTATGGATTCACATCATGTCCAAGATCAATGTCAATGTTAAATTGGTCATAATGTAAGTGTTAAGCTTTATTTAATGTGGAATCTGAAACTTATGAGAAACTGAATAGCATACAGTAATAACCTTAAATATTCAGACACAATTTATTCTGTGAAACACATATAAACATATGTTGTTTTAAAGTCACTCTTTTAAAACAATGTGTATTGAATGTGCTTCCCTTCGGAGGTTATTGGAAATTACTATAAATATATGGTTTCCCACAACAAAGAGTATTACGTGTTCGTGTGATTGCATTGGATTTATCACAAAAACAATGTATTTGGATACAATTTGTTTTGGGAAACCCCTAGGGGTTTCCCAAAACAAATGGTATTCAAATATTTAGGGTAATTATGGTAATCTACATGTGCCTCATCTATAAACAAGATAACAATAACATATATTAGCAATATCATAATATAATCATGTGAAAATGATTTTTTATTGAATAAATCTGTAATATTATACATGTATCTATAATCATGACAAAATGAGAATTTTTTATTGAATAAATCTTGTTTCTTTATTGGATTTACAAAGATGCACCATACCATTGACATCGCTGGCCTTGAGGTCAATGCCCTCTATAAGTACAACGAGTAGCCGGCCGACGCCCGGACTGCGACGCACTACAACACAGACACATGCTTCATACAACACTCATGCTGGGTATTGGTAGTTAGGCTAATAACATTCCTTTACTGAATATCATCCCCACCTGTCGCTAAAAAATATTGTCAGTTGATTTTATTTATTGGTGTTTAACGGCATATCAACAGCTACGGTTACTTAAAGCCGGGCCAATGGGTTGGACTATCCTGTAATGTCAGATTATGTTTTCATTTGTAGATAGTTGAAGAAAAATAATTAATTTTATTATATACCTACCCATGATTTACACAGTTATGCGATGTAAATAAAAGTCATATGTTCTCATCGATGAAATAAACGACTTCCGGTGAAAATACGACTACTTCCGCTATCTATATTCATAACGCGCATCTGCAGTGCCGGACTACTAAATAGGCTGCAAATACACATTCATTACCGCATACAGTCTAAAAAACTGCTAATTTCCATGGAGCGGTATATAATAAATAGAATATTCATATTTTTGCAACGAATATAACATATATGTTCATCTCATGGTGTGGAATGTCAATATTTCACTCGTGCCTAACGGCACTCGTGAAATATGGACATTTCACACCACTCGATGAACATATATGTCATATTCGTTGCAAAAATATGAATATCCTCTATATAATTTGTTAACACTACCAGTAATAACAAAATATTCAAATAAAACAAGAGTGCTGTAAGTGACAAAATGTGAATACAGGCCAGACAGCAAAGATGCAGAAATGTGAATACAGGCCAGACAGCAAATATGCAGAAATGTGAATACAGGCCAGACAGCAAAGATGCAGAAATGTGAATACAGGCCAGACAGCAAAGATGCAGAAATGTGAATACAGGCCAGACAGCAAATATGCAGAAATGTGAATACAGGCCAGACAGCAAAGATGCAGAAATGTGAATACAGGCCAGACAGCAAATATGCAGAAATGTGAAGCTGTCACCAAGGCAAGAAACCTTAATGTGAATTTGAAAAGCTATAGCATTATTTATTCCTGTTGTTGTGATAAACAGGTAAATAATTTAGGTAGAGATGTGTAAAGTAGAAAGTATATTGCATACAGAAAATTTAGAAAAAATGGCTAAGTTAAAAGGCGACATTTTTGTTAAAAAATATTTTTACGGCATAAAAACTCCAAGGTGCACATCTTGAATACGTGTAGAAGATGTGTGTAAAGTTTCAGATCGATCGACTGAACGGTTTCAGAGGAGTTGTGTACACAAACTCTGTACCCTATATAGAATTGCATACAAAAATGTAAAAGTTAAAAAGTCGGTATAAAAACACCAGGGTGCACATCTTCAATATGTGCAGAAGATGTGTGTATAGTTTCAGATCGATTGACTGAATGGTTTTAAAGGAGTAGTGTACACAAACTCTGCAGTTTTTTTGTCCGCCGCCCGTCCGCCCGCTGTGCGGTAAAAGATAATATGTACCAGTTTTTTAAAACGGTCGTATAACTTTTTTCCCAAAATGTGGATGATATTCAGTAAACTAACTTTATGGCCTTACAGAGAGGATCATACATAAGTGGTGATTTAATATGATATTTATCAACCCATTTCATGCTGAGTACACCATTTTGTTTGTGGAAAATCCTAAATATTTTCATTATATGTGGTTTAAAGTATATGTCGTGACCACCATTTGAACCGTCTCATCGAGACGGTTCAAATGAGCGGTCACAACATATCCTTTTGTTGAGAAATAACAAAAGCACAAATAAAATATTTAAAAAAAATTGTACCCATGTATTCCAAATGTAATGGGTTAAACAAGTTTCTTATGAAAGCAGTCAGTAAGTTTAGTAAATATCCTATTAATTCAACACCAATGTTAGATTGTATTTATTGCACAAACAAAGCACCATACACTGAAGCTGTACTGATCACATAACATTTTCTGTAGCAGTCTCAGTGGCATATTTATTACACTACTGTCTGTTCAACGCTTTGCTGCCGACAAACTTTTGGCTATTAAACACATTAAATCTGAAAAAAATTAACATGGGGGCTAAAAATATTTTTTTATTTGTGGACCGATTTTCCAAATATAACTTTTGTTTTCTTATTTACATCATTTCTAAGCTATTTATCCTGGTTTCGGAGTCAATTTCCATTTTTTTTTCATTTTTCGACCCTCCTTGTCACCACCCTCTGCCTCCTTTTTTCCCCATGTTAAATTCCCATAGGAAAGTAATTTTTTTCGTAATAAAATCAATATTTGATGGAATTTCATCAATAATTTTCTTTGGGGAGGGTGATTTTTTTTATTATTGATGAGAAGTACTTACATTTAAATATTTTTTAGAGTTTACATGATTAATAGCCAAAAGTTTGTAGGCAGCAAAACGTGGAACAGACACGAGTGTATTGTGAGTTTTAATAAACTGTGTTATTACACAATAATTCCAGCACAAAAATATTTACACAATTCACTAACATTTGATTGGTCCGTAGCAAGACTCTGTCCAAAGTTTATATCCCAGTAAACTCCCATGCTGAACTACTTTCCATAACCGTCAGGCGCAGTTAAAATAATTCTTAAGAAAACGGAAAATAAACACATTTTCTTGATGAATTTATTTCAAATGCTGGAATTATAAGGAATGAATGGCCTTTTTGTGGAATTTATCGGGGATATAAACTTGGAAAAGTCGCGGGAATACTGGACGAGGCCTTTCGGCCTTCGTCCAGTATTCCCGCGACTTTTCCAAGTTTATACCCCGATAAATTCCACAAAAAGGCCATTCATTCCTATAGTGGGTGCAAAGTTTTTGCAATAAAAAGTATGTATGAGTCATAGAGTGACTCATTTGTGGCTGTGACTGGAGAAAAGAGGCATATGACATTTTTGGCTAAATTTGTGGTCTGCTAGCACACACCTACAACTTGATATGGGTCAATCCTGTCTATTAGAAGCGTGACAGATGTTTTAGTGACTGAACTGCAAATGGTGCAGACCCTGATCAGACTGTGGATGCTAGGCTGATCTTGGACTACACTGGTCACAAATGCCATAAGCCCCATTTCTCCTGTCACAGCCACATTTAGTAGCCATGCTCACATTCTAGCATTTTATTTTCAACAGAAACATGTATTGGTATTGAGATAATTCTCATGTGCTGTATAATCATGTTTCTGATATGAACTGAAGGATATCTAGTTCAACCACAGACAACAGAAATACGCTCCTGCTGTTGAGAGTTAGGGGAGATAATTTAACCCAGTTCATAGAGGATACTAATTCAGAGATATCAACATTTACCAACATTTGTAAATTCTACATTTATTTTATTTATTTCGCAATGTTTAGGTTTTTGTTCAATGTTCGAGCCTAAATAACTACAATGGACTGTGATATATTAATTTTCCGACCAATCCAATCCTCACAAAATTCAGACTATCCATTTATAAAATGGGGGTGGTTTTCCCCTAAAAAATAGGAAAATTACTTGCAAAATGTGCAGATCTACACTATTTGTGTACACTGCTATAGAGGTCTGTAGTGTTGAAAGTGTTAATGGCTTGTCAACAGGTAATTTTAGACCGCGTCACTTATTTAACAAAATTAAAGAAGTGACGCGGGATAAAATTATAGTAGTACCCTTATCTTAGTATTACGATTATTGGTAATCCTATTACTTTTAGGGGACGGGGCCAAGTGGCTTTGGTGTGGTATGGACCTGGCACCAGGTCAGGTTATTCTGATTTCAGGGCTGAATATATATTTTCTTCGATGTAAATATTCCATTCTGATTTTGGGATCTTCCCCCAAATGCAGCAGGTTCAATACGGGATCGAACCCGTTGGCCCATCCTTAAATGACCTTAACTGTTGATAGGCCATTAAACACCAATAAACAAACAATTATAGTAGTAAGAAACTTTTATGGAAAAGAACTCCCTATTTTATTTATTTCATCTCAAAAGTATATGTTGTTACCATTCGTTTGAACCGTCTCGACGAGACGGTTCAAATGAGTGGTAGCAACATATACCTTCATGGAGAAATAAAAATAATGAGATTTTTTTTACAAATTATCATATCTGAAATGGGTTAATTACTTTCTTTACGAGAAAAAATGTGTACCTTCAGCATGAATTGGGCTAAGTAAGAGAAACAGAAAATGAATACAACAAACATATATGTGGCTGTGAGAAATAGGGCTTATGGTGTATGTGACCATGGTAGGTACTGATCAAATAGCACACTGCTGTAACCTAATAATGATCTATAATTACTGCTAGAAGCATGATTGACTCATCGGTGAAATGGCAAACAGTGCATGTCTTGATCAGACTGTGCGGATGCTGATCTGGATATATTTTTCCGCTTCACCAGCAATAGCCATGACCAATCAAACTTCCTGATTTCGAGAATGAGAACGGAGTAATATTCGGAAAGTTTTATAAGCTAAATAGTTTTGTCCAGGAGCAAGACTGATTACATCTGCCATAAGCCATTTCATTTCATCTGCCATTTCAGTCTAAGGATACAATACTTTTTGTACTTTGTTTATTTCTCCATTTATTTCTATATGTTGTTACCACTCGTCGAGACGGTTCAAACAAGTGGTAACAACATATACTCTCGAGATAAAATAAAGAAAATAGGGATTTTTTCTCTCATAAAAGTTTTATACTAGTTACCGTACTATAATTGTATCCCGTCTTTAATGGATTACATAATGCATGATGCAGAGCTCCAGTTAAGGTGCGTAATTTGGGGACAAATTGCTTATTTCTCTATCAAAAATGGCATGTTGTGAGTGCTTTAGAATTCGTTCTCAATGAGACGTTTTCTATATGAATCCCAAAAATGGCATGTTGTGAGTGCTTTAGAATCGTCTCAATGAGACGATTCTAAAGGACTCCCAACTTGCCATTTTTGGTGAAGAAATAAGAAAATTTCACCACAAATTGAACAAATTACGCACATTAACTGGAGCTCTCATGGTGGTCTTGAAATCAATATTGGTGAAACATTGAGGTTGTACAGTTCAGCTCAGCCTCAACTAATCAAACATCCAGAATTAGAGAATGAGAATGGAGTACCGATGCATATTCAGAAAGTGATATAAGCATGGGTGGGCCAGGGAGCAAGACTGGCTACAGATGCCATAAAGCCTCATATCTCCAGCCACGGCCACATTATAAAATACATGCACATACATTTGTACAGATAAGTCAGCAATGTGCGCCATGCCTAACCCTTGCAACACTATAGACCTCATGTGTGATGTTTGCAAATAGTGTAGATCCAAATGAGACGGCTTGTTACAAGCCGTCTCATTTGGATCTAAACATCACAGGATCAGGATCTTCACTTTTTGCAAATAATTTTAATTTTTTTTTTAGAAAAATAAAACACCTTTTTATAAATGGACCAGTCTGAAAGTGATTTTGTGCTGTTTGGATTGGTCGGAAAATTAACATATCACAGACCATTCCAGTTACTTAGGGTTGAAAGTGTTAACAATCTCTATTGAATGGTTCACTTGAAGAAGGGTGCTAACTCCATGATGGAGAACTACTGTGGTCTATTCAACCAAACTTTGCAAGACAAAGGAGTCAATACATGCACAAAATGCATATACAGTGAAATCGCGATGGCTTGAAATGCGATGGCTCGTAATGTCGGGCTCGCTCGAAATGGCGTCGCGGTCCCGATAATTGTCCCCATATGTTTAATGTATTTTACATGCGATGGCTCGAAATGCAACTCCTCGAAAAATGCGATCGCTCGAAACAATTGTCAAGTCCCACGGACACATTTCTCGCTATTTTGCTATACGATGACTCGAATTTGATGTCGAAGTTTGTGTTTGGCTAAATTTCACACCACCGCGTCCGACTTATTACGATCAAAGGCCGAGCCGTGTTTAAGAGAAGGCATATGTTGGGTACTTTGTGGGTGAAAATGGCGCATGTTGGGTACTTTTTCTCTTGTTGGGTATTTTTTTTTCTCCTATTGGGTATACCCAATAACCCCGATTCGTTTTTTTGTGTCCAAACGTTATTGTTGGGTATTTTATTATCAGATGTGAAAGTACCCAACAATTATTTCGGACTTGATTTGTCCACAAAAAATGTCCATAACACCATAAATATTTAATTTAATATTCAACGATAACAACCGATGTTCGCCGAAGTTACCAGATTTTGCGTGATGCTGCTGATACGCGCCATAATATGCGCGGTCATTCGTCCATTTATTATGAAATTATAGGCAATTGACGAGAAGGTTAACACTTTTTCATACCCAATAATGTTTGAATAGTACCCAACAAGAGAACCCAATTAAGGTTTGGACAACAGAGCCAATATGTGCCCATTTGTAGGTCCGTCCGCGCTCTACCTGTCTGTGAAATGTGATTTCTTTTCAAGTGCAGTTAATTGCCTAAAGTGGTGAAATTTGATCGTTAACGTTGATGGCGATCATTTTGTGAATGCTATATTAGATTATTCGTGGAATTTGTGGAAACTCTATTCATTGTTATGCTTGTACATTATTTGTGAAATAAAAGTTATTGTACCGGTATTCTTAATTTGTTGTTGTTATTTTGTGTCCCATAACAGCTCAATGGCATACGGCGATTTATTAAATATTCTGGGTTTCGTCCACTCGGGAGTATTTAATGGAGTCTGTCGTAAGTCATTGGTCGTTTTTCGTTTTAACTCCCGTGTTATTCGAGAGGCTACCCGGGAGTTACAACGAAAAACACTCATTGAAAAGACCACTGTTTCGAGTGACGTCACAACCACCTGCTGCATTAATTATGTGCGCCGCTATTTGTAGTGAATACTGGACTTTGATAATAATTGAAATAAAGACAGTTTTGACATGTAGCTTATTTCACTTCGAATGATAACTAATCTGCGAATAAATATTATAATCATCTAAAACATGGATACATTCTAGTATGATTTCTTTATTTCCTAAATCCGACGGGTACAGTAGTCGGCAAATATAACAAAATCGAAAGATACGATGACTCGAAAGATGCGATCACTGAAACAAAATGTGCGGTCCCGTGGCATTTCGAGCCATCGCGATTTCACTGTATAAAATTCACACAAAATGTTGTAAACTCAAATTTATGCTATGTAATAGCAATTTATATGAAACATATTATTGAACATGTTCATGTTTACTGAATTTGACCAGTAATAAATGAAGAGGTCAGTGGAAGAAGGGGGCTAAGTCCCTTGTGGGACTTAGCCCCCTTCTTCCACTGGCCCCTTCACATGTACATGTAGTTGTAGAATGGTAGAACATGTGAAACATGTTAATGCGTGAGGAAAATGGCTTACAAATGTTATTATTGTGTGACGTTAGTTGAATAGATCCCAGGGCCCGTTTCACTAAACTTTGTACGACTAAAATGTTTGTAAGTGCAAAATTATGATAGTCTGTACATTTCACATTAACAATGTTTTCATGCAAACAGATATAGCTGCTCAATAAATGTAAATCCATCAATTAAATTAGAAATGTGGCCTTTCGGCACACGAATGCCCCCGCTGGCAGCCAAAGAAAACGAGACGCAATTGAAAACAAGGAAACAGAAATTATAAAGCCATTTACCCGAGCGTTTCGAATGCACCAAGTCTGTGACCTTGACCCTGGGCTTAGCAGGGGCGGGACGAATGTGGATTTGTCACAGGGTGGTAGAGGACCATTGGAGCAATGCGTGTGTGAAATGTGAAGCAGATCCGAGCAAGGAAACAGAAATTATAAGCCATTTACCCGAGCATTAAGGTTTCGGGAGGTACATACGGACATACGGACATACGGACATACGGACGCCGGTAACACTATATGCCCCGTCCATTCGGTGGCGGGGGCATAAATATCCGACGATCCTAAATTTGCACTTACGAACATTTTAGTCATATAAAGTTTAGTGAAACGGGCACCAGTTCCCTAACATATCATACACAAACACAAATCATTACTACAACATTATTATCTAAAATACCTATTTTAACCCTTACAATGATGGAACAAAAAGTGTTGTCTGCCTGTTTTTCATAATTCTAAAAAAACAACAACTATGCTTTTGTGAAGACTAGATGGTCGCAGCCTGCATGTCGCCGAGGCTCCAATAGTATACCGAAAAACTTTAACCAAAAACTTAAAACCAAAAACTTTAACCAGGATGCATGTTGCGTACATACGCCAATGTGCTGACTATATCGCGCTTTCCACAAGCGGGTGGAACAAAAAATGACAACTAAGAAAAAACAACAGACGACAATATTTGTTTAGCACGTTTTATGGGCTAACACAACACAGGCCGTGGAGAGACAACAATCACATTCAACATGCGGGTGGGGTGTACAGACAACATCTACAGGGCACAGACAGTTGCCATAGCAACGACCTTAACCTTACCATCATGACTACTGACTAGGTTATTGCCCTCCTCGATAATAACAAGTAACCGTCCAACCCCGCGGCTGGATTTGGGAGCTAGATTGTAAGACATAGGGAATTCAGTTATGGATGTAATGACTCATATATGAGACATGCCATATGATTTTGTACCTCCGGACATCTGCGTAATTTCATAAAATACGTTCTCAATATTTTCCGTAAATGGCGTCAAAAGTTGACAAATGTACAGAGTACATGCATTATATTCCGTTGTCTGCTGTTTATTTTTTTATCTTCCTTTAATTTGATGAACACAAGTTTTAGCAGCACATATAAAACGTTATTTTTTCTTTGAGAAATAAGCTAAAAAGAAAAACAGCAGACAACAATTTTGATTCCCACCTTTAAGTGTCAAGCCAATACATTGTTGAATTGGAAACTTCTAAGAAACTGAATACCGGTAACATCTATATACAAGATAACATATTTCAAGAATAGTATATCTAAAGGTGACAAAATGAACCACTCAGAACTTTTATTGAATAAATCTTATATCATTATTACAAATATCTAGGTGAAATAAAACCTGTATTTCACAATGCCAGTTAAATGAACAGTACATGGGGCTGGCTCTGGTATTACATTTCTTTTTGTCTCGCCATATTTCACAAATCAGTCACATTTTATATAAATAGTTGAAAATTGACCAAAAAAATCCAGAGTTCATGCGGAATTCCACGTGAGTTCTGAATTTTGTGGAAGTTTCTATGTCATTTTGGGAAAATATTATTACACATATTTATTTCGGCTTAAAATGGTGATGCGGTTGGGGAGGTAATAAAGAGCGGGGTCCATATGATCGTGTCAACTTACAGTTGCTGGCCTTCTCACGTTTCTTCCTCTCTGTATCGAGGTAGTGTCGTGAACTGGTCAACAACTTCTTCGCCCACGTGTCTCTGTAACATACACATGCTACAGTACAGTGCTACCATGGGGCTGAGACTGACTGAGAAATAGGGTACCGTACATGTTGTCCAGTCTACCTCCAGTAGCCGATTTCACCAAAATTGCAAAGTGTACTTATCTTGCAAAGTACACTTTGAAGGAGAAATTTTCAACTTAACCCTTTCAACACCAAGTAACTTAATAGGATGTTCCATGCCAATGTTTCACGCTATTTCATTAATTTTGTTCATTCAAATTATCCCATTCTTCTAAAAGGGTAATCTGTACGACATTTAAAATTATTAACAAACAGTGGAGATCCTGATGAGACGGCTCGTTACGAGCTGGCTCATCTGGATCTGCACTGTTTGCAAACATTGTCTCTATAGAGGTCTGTGGTGTTGAAAGGGTTAAGGATAAATTTATTAATTTTCATTATTTATTACATTATCACAGCCATTATGGCTGTGATAATGTAATACATTCAGAATAATAATTCTACATACTTTAATCATCAAATAATGCAGTCGTTAGTTCTATATGAAATAATGCATTTCGGCAAAAATAAATAATTACTCCCTCATAGTACACTTAGCTAGATAAGTATGCTCAGTAATTTGGGTGAAACCAGCTACAGCTGATGTGCTAGCACTCCTGAGGCTTGATAAGGACCTATGCTGGTTATTATAGGAATGAATGGCCTTTTTGTGGAATTTATCGGGGTATAAACTTGGAAAAGTCGGGGGAATACTGGACGAAGGCCGAAGGCCTCGTCCAGTATTCCCGCGACTTTTCCACGTTTATATCCCCGATAAATTCCACAAAAAGGCCATTCATTCCTTATAATTCCAGCATTTGAAATAAATTCATCAAGAACATGTGTTTATTTTCCGTTTTCTTAAGAATTATTTTAACTGCGCCTGACGGTTACGGAAAGTAGTTCGGCATGGAGTTTACTGGGATATAAATTCTGGACAGAGACTTGCTACGGACCAATCAAATGTTAGGGAATTGTGTAAATATTTTTGTGCTGGAATTATTAAAAGTATGACTCGTGTTTCAACTGAATGGCGAACAGTGGAGACTGTGGTCAGACAGCGCGGATGCACAGGCTGAGCTGGGTCTAAACTGATCACAAATTTCCCATTTCTCCAGTCTATTATGTATTATTACCAGACAAAATTGCCGGTAGACAAAACAAGGGTATCGATTCATCAACCTAATCCTCTTACTGGCAGCTTTAATGATATAATAAAGTTTAATGCATTAACCGCACAAGCAAGGTGACCATAAGTCCTCAGTGACCTTGACATTGGGTGCTCAGATATGGGGTTATGCCGAAACGAAACACCATCTCTAGACACACATTGTCAACAAATATTATTAAAATCGGTGAAGTGAAGTTATTAAGAAATGAACGGCATTACTAACGCAAGCAACTCACATATGTATGTAAACTTTACTTGTTTTAGTACATACATATGTGAGTACTTTTATTGACTATTAGTTATTAAGAAATGAAAGATGTTACTAATGCACATCCGTGCATACATGCATGGACTATCACTATATCCCCTCCTGCCTATCGGGATAACTAAACAGCCCGACCTGGCCAAGGTGTCCAGTTTAGACGGGTCCACTGTACCTGTCAGTCTGGCTGGCACACCGGAGGTTGTAGACGCGGTCTATGTGGGACAGGTTAAACATACCTGTCATGTTGGCTGCCACACCGGAGGTTGTAGACGCGGTCTATGTGGGACAGGGTGAACACATCACTGTTCTCCTCCTGGGGTGACTTCACCATTACCTCATTCAGGAACACAGGCTACAATATAGCATGTACACGTGCGACTGTGACTGGAGAAGGGGGGGCTTATGGGTTTTTCCGACCAGTGTAGATCATCCAGATCAGTCTGTGCATATGCAGTCTGATCAGGATCTGCAATGTTCACCACACCTGTCATGCTTCTAACAAGCAGCATAGATCGTTATCCGACTACATAAGAATGCTATTTGAACAGGAGCTATGCTAGTCACAAATGCCATAAGCCCCATTTATCCAGTCACAGCCACAAATAGCTCGTCATAAGCCGGCTCATTTGTAGCCTATTTCACCAACATTTGCAAAGTTTACTTTCCTTGCAAAGTATACTTTGAGGGAGAAATTTTCAATTTTAGGATAAATTTATTAATTTTTATTATACTGAATTTATTACATTATCACAGCCATTTTTACTGTGATAATGTAATAAATTCAGTATAATAATTCTGCATACTTTTAATCATGAAATATATGCATTTGTTAGTTCTATATGAAATAATGCATTTCAGGAAAAATAAATGATTGCTCCCTCAAAGTATACTTTGCTAGTAAAGTATACTTTGCAATTTTGATGAAATCGGCTACCGGATCTACACTTTTTGCCAATACCACTAAACAGGTCTGTGGTGTTTAGAGGTTAATGTGGGAGGAAACTAGAGTACTAGGTGTCAAAGGTTGGCAAAGGTTTGTTGAGGTTGTCAAAAACAGATCACACAATATGGTCACAAGCTATACAACGTACTCCTCTTGTACGTACAGTGAAAACTGCTTTATCTGACACCTGAGTATTCCGACACACTGGGGAATCGGACACAATTAAATGGTCCTGGCAAATGCCCATTCGGCCCTGTGTTAATTTGTTAATGTATTCGGACACATGGTTATTGTGTAATCGGACATGGTTTCCTGATCCCGCCAACACCTTTACTATATAAACACACCTGTGTATTCCGACAAGTGTCATCACCGCGCTTGATTGCCATTTCTGAAAAGTCGATAACGCTCACAGTGGGAACCTATGTTTGGTCGTTAATCCATAATTGCGAAAAATGAATGTAAAACTCGATAATGGCATTCTTTAAGGTGAGTAGAAAATAAAAGTAAGTTGTGGCAGGTAAGTAAAACTATTTCATTGTTTGTTTGTCAATAAATGAAGCGAGTGAAATATTTAGACTAGAAATCTGGCTGTCGGCACACGAATGCCCCCGCTGGCAGCCAAAGAAAACGAGGTATATTTGATTACAAGCCATTTACCTGAGTACGGACGGACGCCGGTAACACTATATGCCCCACTCACCATTCGGTTGCGGGGGCATAAAAAGGTGAAGGTGAAAGGTCAAGGTCGAAGTACTGGGTGGTGGAGTGTGTAGGGCATGTTCATATGTATCACGTGTATAAATATTTAAGCGATTGGCAAAAGTATTGAGAAGTTAGTCAAAGGTCAAGGTCAAAGTACTGGGTGGTGGAGTGTGTAGGGCATGTGCATATGTATCATGTGTATACATATTTAAGGGATTGGCAAAAGTATTGAGAAGTTATTGTAGGATTGAGAAATGTGCACGTAGATTTGTCCCAAAGTGGTAAGTAAACATTTAAAGTAGAAAAGGTGAAGGTCAAAGGTCAAGGTCGAAGTACTGGGTGGTGGAGATTGTAGGGCATGTTCATATGTATCATGTGTATAAATATTTAAGGGATTTGCAAAAGTATTGAGAAGTTATTGTAGGATTGAGAAACGTGCACGTGATATTGTCCCAAAGTGGTTAGTAAACATTTAAAGTAGCAAGTGAAGGTCAAAGGTCAAGGTTGAAGTACTGGGTGGTGGAGATTGTAGGGCATGTTCATATGTATCATGTGTATAAAAATATTTAAGCGATTGGCAAAAGTATTGAGAAGTTATTGTAGGATTGAGAAACGTGCACGTAGATTTGTCCCAAAGTGGTAAGTAAACATTTAAAGTAGAAAAGGTGAAGGTCAAAGGTCAAGGTCGAAGTACTGGGTGGTGGAGTGTGTAGGGCATGTTCATATGTATCATGTGTATAAAAATATTTAAGCGATTGGCAAAAGTATTGAGAAGTTATTGTAGGATTGAGAAACGTGCACGTAGATTTGTCCCAAAGTGGTAAGTAAACATTTAAAGTAGAAAAGGTGAAGGTCAAAGGTCAAGGTCAAAGGTCAAGGTCGAAGTACTGGGTGGTGGAGTGTGTAGGGCATGTTCATATGTATAATGTGTATAAATATTTAAGCGATTCGCAAAAGTATTGAGAAGTTAGTCCAAGGTCAAGGTCAAAGTACTGGGTGGTGGAGTGTGTAGGGCATGTTCATATGTATCATGTGTATAAATATTTAAGGAATTGGCAAAAGTATTGAGAAGTTATTGTAGGATTGAGAAACGTGCACGTTGATTTGTCCCAAAGTGGTAAGTAAACATTTAAAGTAGAAAAGGTGAAGGTCAAAGGTCAAGGTCGAAGTACTGGGTGGTGGAGTGTGTAGGGCATGTTCATATGTATCATGTGTATAAATATTTAAGGGATTGGCAAAAGTATTGAGAAGTTATTGTAGGATGGAGAAACGTGCACGCAGATTTGTCCCAAAGTGCTAAGTAAACATTTAAAGTAGAAAAGGTGAAGGTCAAAGGTCAAGGTCGAAGTACTGGGTGGTGGAGTGTGTAGGGCATGTTCATATGTATCATGTGTATAAATATTTAAGGGATTGGCAAAAGTATTGAGAAGTTATTGTAGAATTGAGAAACGTGCACGTAGATTTGTACCAAAGTGCTAAGTAAACATTTAAAGTAGAAAAGGTGAAGGTCAAGGTCGAAGTACTGGGTGGTGGAGTGTGTAGGGCATGTTCATATGTATCATGTGTATAAATATTTAAGTGATTGGCAAAAGTATTGAGAAGTTAGTCAAAGGTCAAGGTCAAAGTAATGGGTGGTGGAGTGTGTAGGGCATGTTCATATGTATCATGTGTATAAATATTTAATTTGGGAGGGGTGGCAAAAGTTTATTTTTTGAGAAGTTATTTTTGTAGGATTGAAGAAAACGTGCACGTAGATTTGTGCCAAAGTGGTAAGAAAAACATTTAAAGTAGAAAAGGTGAAGGTCAAAGGTGAAGGTCAAAGGTGAAGGTCGAAGTACTGGGTGGTGGAGTGTGTAGGGCATGTTCATATGTACATGTGTATAAATATTTAAGCGATTGGCAAAAGTATTGAGAAGTTTAGTCCCAAGGTCAAGGTCAAAGTACTGGGTGGTGGAGTGTGTAGGGCATGTTCATATGTATCAGTTGTATATATATTTAAGCGATTGGCAAAAGTATTGAGAAGTTATTGTAGAATTGAGAAACGTGCACGTAGATTTGTCCAAAAGTGCTAAGTAAACATTTAAAGTAGAAAAGGTGAAGGTCAAACGTGAAGGTCGAAGTACTGGGTGGTGGAGTGTGTAGGGCATGTTCATATGTATCATGTGTATAAATATTTAAGCGATTGGCAAAAGTATTGAGAAGTTAGTGTAGGATTGAGAAACGTGCACGTAGATTTGTCCCAAAGTGCCAAGCAAACATTTAAAGTGGAAAAAGTCAAGGCCAAAGGTCAAGGTCGAAGTACTGGGGGGTGGAGTGTGTAAGGGATGTTCATATGTATCACGTGTATAAATATTGACATAATATGTGAAGCCATGTAGAAGTTACTAAAGAATATAATATCGGGACGGGACGGACGTACGGGACGGACGGACGTACGGACGGACGCTGGTAACACTATATGCCCCCGTACCTTTCGGTAGCGGGGGCATAAAAAATGGATACGTTTTCAACTCCTAAATAAAACAAGAGCTGTAGGAGAACAGCATAGCTCGACTACGAGGGTTGTCGGTGTACACATAGCTGGACAGAAGGTGGCCGCGGCCTGCATAAAAACCTTAACCAAGGTTGACTAAAAACCTTAACCAAGGGAAATTAACTAAGTAATTCAAGGTTAAATGTACAATGTAGGTCAATGTCAGATATAGGTCAGGGGTTATTGATGTACATCACTAGGAGATGAAGTTTTCAAGTATGGTTGCTGTAGGCCCAGGAGTATTCCATATACAAGCTTGACTATAAACCTTAACCAAGTTTGAGTACAAACCTTAACCAAGGGGAAATAACTAAGTAATTCAAGGTTAAATGTAGGTCAAGGTAAAATATAGGTCAGGGGTTATTGATGTACATCCCAATGAGAAAAAGTTATCCAAGTATGGTGTCTGTATGCACAATAGTATTCCATCTACAAGCTTGACTAAAAACCTTAACCAAGGTTGACTAAAAACCTTAACCAAGGGGAATTAAGTAAGTAATTCAAGAGGAAATGTAGATCAAGGTCAAATATAGATCAGGGGTTATTGATGTACATCCCTATGTGAAAAGGTTGTCCAAGTATGGTGTTTGTATGCACAATAGTATTCCATCTACAAGCTTGACTAAAAACCTTAACCAAGGTTGACTAAAAACCTTAACCAAGGGGAATTAACTAAGTAATTCAAGGTTAAATGTAGGTCAAGGTCAAATATAGGTCAGGGGTTGTTGATGTACATCACGAGGAGATGAAGTTGTCCAAGTATGGTGGGTGTAGGCCAGGAGTATTCCATATACAAGCTTGACTAAAAACCCGACGCCGACGCCAACGCCGGGGTGACAACATAAGCTCTCACTATTCGAATCGAGCTAAAAACAGATTTTATCTTCAGAGACAGGCACGCCATCAACAAAATGGGCAAGAATTGAGCTGGAAGAGAAGCTGCAATTGATTAAAGATTCAGAGACTTGCCCTAGTCCAACACAAAAAGGTCTTGTCCGATAAATATGGAATTGGCCGTTCTTCTGTTTCAAACATATTGAAGAAAAAGGGTATTTATAGGGGAGCATTATGAGAAAAATTTAGTTTCCAAGATAATGCGATTCGTGCCCGATTCTCAGTATGGCGAACTGAATGAGCTGTTGCACAGATGGTTTACATTCCAATTAGCATTTGCAGGTCAATTTGTTATTTCTTTACATTAACACACAAAAACTGGTCAATCCGACACACTGGTTAATCCGACATATCGGCCTGGTCCCAGAGCATGTCGGATTAACCAGGTTTCACTGTATATACATGTACAGATTATCTAAAATTGGTACTTGAATAAGACAACAACTTACAATTTTATACATCTTGTATTGCACTTGCCCAGTAGGGTCAAAGACGCTGTGATTGGCCATACTCAGCGGTTTGTTGGACGTGGTCAGTAGGAGGAAATCATTGAACAGAAATGCTGCCAGCTCCTTATTGCTCTTTGCCTGGTGAATATACAATATACTGTAGACATACATACGTTATGGGTCAAGCCATGTGGGTCAAGCTAAGAAGATGTGCGACTCATGAAAAATATTTAAAAAATTTACGATATTCTCCTTGAATGACGTCGAAAGTTGACAAATTTTCATAGCAAATGCGGAATTTCTATTCCGCATTTGCTATGAAAATTTTGTCATTTTTCTACAATCATTTACAGAAAATATCACAGTTTCTGTATTTCATAAAAAAATTGCATATGTTCTTAGGTACATAATTACAATGGCATGTCTTATATAAGACAAGCCATGTGATATTGTACCCAAGAAAATGTGCATTTTTTTCATGAAAAATATTTACAAAATCTTGAGGTCAAAAGTTGACGACATTTTCACAGCAAATGCGGAATTCTATTCACGGAAAATATCGTAAATATTCTCATGAGAAATTGCACATGTTCTTCAGTAAACATCATATGGCTCGTCTCATATTGGCACACTGATGGAAAAATATCCTATAATCAATTGCACGGAAGTCCGGCGACATACGACCTTCCGTGTTGCTTATCCGAACCGTGCAATATCCGTAATCGCCCAAGACGCATCATGTCAACAACAAATACATGTACACTTTGCGAATGTACGACGTCGTCAATGCCTATAATATGCCATAAATTTCTATCTACATGTCATATGTAATGTTTTCACTGTTATCTTCGCATGTAATAATTGAATCGACCAAGAATTGTTACCGTCGTGTTTTATTTATCCATGTAGAATGTAGATCTACGCAGGTCCATGCAATGCATTATTGTAAACACGTGTA
Organism: Conchocele bisecta; assembly: GCA_029237695.1. NCBI lineage: Eukaryota > Metazoa > Mollusca > Bivalvia > Lucinida > Thyasiridae > Conchocele > Conchocele bisecta. Next base: position 155,551,739 of record CM055265.1, on the reverse strand, counting down.
GCCATCATCATTCGATGATGCAATGACCCAATTACCGATATCCTGTTCCATCAGCCCAAAGCTCAAGAGTTGCAATCTGTGAATACTCAAACCCCGCTGGTCATTATGTTAACCCTTTCAACGCCACAGACCTGTACACCCCTTTTTTATAAATGGACTAGTGTGAAATTTATGTCAATTTCAATGCCATTTACGGAAGATTTGACCGATTTTGAAATTCAATATCGGCAAAATACGATAATGTCTGCTCCGAAATTTATGTCAGTTTTCAACGTAATTTGCAGAAGTCGATTCTATTTTAATAGTGCAAGGGGATATGAATTCCAAATCCGTGATGCGATTACACCCGACACCTATTACACAGACGAGATTTGTGTGTTGCTTTGTGCAAAAAATCGATAACACCCAGCCGTGTCAACTAACAGGTATTTATCGTACGACATCATTCAGCACGAGGCTGTAAACTGTCTGACATTTAGGCTATGTACTGATTGGTCAACACGCCTTTTGATGTTCCGCAGACGTAGCGAACGTGCGACTTTCATCATCGCATCATGGGGCAATCATGTAGTAACCCATTTCATGCTGAGGATACGCTTATGTTTGCGGACAAATATTTTCTTCTATGCACTCAGAAGTATATGCCGCGACCACCATTTAAACCGTCTCGTCGAGGCGGTTCAAATGACTGGTCACAACATATACTTTCATTGAGAAATAACAAAAATAAAAATAAATTATTTAATAATTTCATACCCGTAAATGTGTATTCCGAAAGGAATGGATAGAAAAAAAACACTGGATTATACGCAGATCTGTCACCATATTTCGCCGATATTGATTTCGAAAATATTTTCCGTAAATGGTGTTGAAAAGTTGACACAAAATTCAGAGTTCATGCGGAATTGTCGGTGGCTTTAGATATGAAAGGAATGTTGGGTCATGGAGTAATCAGCTGATGATATGTGTGTTCTGGTTTCTGGCAGACTTCAAAAAAAAATCGGACCTTGTAGTATTGTTTGATGTTACTGTGATATTTTCTGTAAATGACGTTGGAACATGAGGAAATGCAGAATTGTACTAATACGTACATGCAAGTACTACCTTTATTTCTTAACTTCAAACACACAGAGATAATACATACCGCAATCAATAGTTAACAATATAATACCACTTTCGGCAGCAATATGATCGCAAATATAACACGATTTCTGATGATAGTCTGTTACAAATTTAACACGATTTTTATATACAAATAGGCAAAAAAATCGGGAGCCAAGGCACAACCGTGTACTAACCGAAACCGTGTTATAGTGATGCGTGTACTACCGGGGTCGCACTGTACATGTATCGTGATAACCCTGAATATTTGCACACAATTTATTCTTACTGGATCTGATACCAATGTCAGCTTGTAGCTTCTTCAGTATACACATTCTTCATGGTTCATACAGACTTGTGAGAACAAAATTCAAGGATTTTTCAAGACTTTTCAAAGACCTTTTGAAACTTTTCAAGGAGTGTTTCAGAATAAAAAAATTAATTTTTTACAAACGTATCTATTGTAACAATTCCAAATTTACAGTTTTTGTTGTTGTTGTTGTTGCTGATATATCCGCACATATTTTTTTTTTCGCATCACCCCGGCCAAAATTGTAAATTTTATTAATAATAAAATATTTTAGCGACAATTCCAAACTTGCACGAGATTCAAGTACACGCTATGCAAATTTAAGGAGTTTTTTCAATGATTTAAGGACTTTTTAAGGACAAAAACCACCAGGACCAGGAGTTTTAAAGGACACAAACCAAATTCAAGTAGTTTTTGAGGTAAAGGAAAGATATATAAATACATGTATACGGTTTCACACAATGAAGAATGTCACAATATTTATTTACAAATTGTGTTCAAATACCTAGGGGTGTTACGGTAGCCATAATCGGGCATGAGAAAAAGATGACATGACATGATTCAACGTGCGAGTGAAGCTAAGGTCATACAGAGACGGAACCTCGGTTTTAAGTCTCGTCTGAATGTACTATGAATGTATTTTTTCATGCCTATGAATGGGATTGAAAATAAGACCTCTGGTATGGAAGTCCACTGCTCTATCACTAGACTACCGAGCAATTCCCTTGCTGAGAAAATGTACGTCACAGCATATTCAACAATTCTACATAAATTATGTGACTGCAGAAATGGGGCTTATGGGTTTTGGGACCAGTGTAGAGCCAGATCAGCCTGTGCATCTGCTTCTAACGAGCAAAATAGATTGTGATCAGGCTACAGGCATGTGCTATTTGATCAAGAGCTACACTGATCACAAATCCCATAAGCCCCATTTCTCCAGTCACAGCCACAGCCACATATGTTAACAATACTCAAGTATAATGCCAATAGTCAATTGTCAATAGTTCCAGCACAAAAATATTTACACAATTCCCTAACATTTGATTGGCCCGTAGCAAGTCTCTGTCCAAAATTTATATCCCAGTAAACTCCCACGCCGAACTACTTTCTACAGGTGCGCTGTCAGTGCTGTCAATGTAAACAAATGGTCGCCGTCTGTCCAAATAAACACATTTTCTTGATGAATTTATTTCAAATGCTGGAATTATAAGGAATGAATGGCCTTTTTGTGGAATTTATCGGGGATATAAACTTGGAAAAGTCGCGGGAATACTGGACGAGGCATTAAAAATTGCAATTTTCGAAAAAAAAAAAAAAAAAAAAATTATTTTTTTTTTTAGAAAATTTTAATTTTTTATCGCTTCGTCCAGTATTCCCGCGACTTTTCCAAGTTTACACCCCGATAAATTCCACAAAAAGGCCATTCATTCCTATAGTACATACCTTGCATACAACACCAGTATGTAGAAGTTTTCTCGGCCCCAGACAATTCGTCACCGTGTTAAATGCTATTTTCTATAAAAAACAAGAATAACAAGAACTGGCATCGTTTAACGAAGCTAATCAGTGAATTAGTTATTGAAAACTGATAAAAACCTTTAACAGTTTTGCCTTACAAACAAGGTGAACATAAGTCCTCAGTGACCTTGACATTGTGCACTCGGACGTGGGTCGTATGCAAAACAAAGTACCATCCCTAGACACACATTGTGGCCAAATATTATCAATATCGATGAAACGGTACACGAGTTATTGAAAAATGAAAAGTGTTACTAACCTACGTAATGTAACGCCTATTGGCGAGGGGATAATCATGATTAATGTTTACTTTTATAACCTTGTCACCGTATGCCATAACAATATACCTGGATTCATCAAGATCTACAGTATTTGTCAGTATGTTTCAGATGAATAAAAAAGATATTCCTCCTATGATTAATGAACTAATCCAAACATAAGTCTAGACCAGTCTATGCCAGGTATACAGGTGTGAAAGTGTAATTTATCGGCACAAACTGGGGGCCGTTTCACTAAACTCTGTACGACTAAAATGTTCGTAAGTGCAAAATTATGATATTCCAGATCTCCAGATAAGCTGCGTATTTGCGTAAATACCCAATTAAAATTGCCAAAAACCCAATTGAAATCAGAAGTAGGGAGTATCAAAAAGCAATGAAAAATTTGTGGTATCTTTATCATGCTACAGAAAACAATAAACAGACCACAAATATAGCATATTTTCTTATTTTTCCATGAAAACACATCTTGGTATTTCATTAGAATTGTCTCCAAGGAGACAATTCTAATGAAATACCAAGATGTGTTTTCATTTTGAAGCAAACTATTCAATAATTGCTGTCTGTTGATGTGTAAACAGTAGTGTGATTCTATTTTACACAATTAACATTTTGAAATACCCATTTGCTTCAGAAATAATGGAGTGACAATACTCAATTACTAATTCCTTATCTGGAGACCTGATAGTCTGTACATTTCACATTAACAATGTTTCCTTGGATGTATTGGATTCACATTTATTGAAATTTCCAGATGATCCTAAATTTTCACTTACGAACATTTTTATCGTAACAAAGTTTAGTGAAACGGGCCCCTGGTCTCTGCTGGCCATCAAGGCAAATGAATATTTTGTGACAAGGGGTAAAATCTTGAAACGTAGGCAGGCAAAACATAGCATTTTTGATTGGAAGAAATTGTCTTCATTGCTTCTTTTCTATAATTACCAAGTGTCAAAAAGAAAATCCATAAGGTATTCAAGCTATTCAATGGAAAAAGCCGTCGCAAGGGAAAAAGAAATAAGAAGCACTATACTCTATTATTAAGCCTATGGGACATGGACATGTCATGACCTTGATCTTGGTGTAAATCAGGGATGTGGTCTTTTGTACAGATTAATGTGGGAATATGTAAACAAGGCATCAGTCAACATTGCCAGTTACAGGTAATAAGCCTGAATGTTATGCTTGTAATGTCAAATAGGCCAGTCTTATAAATGGGTTGCCAAACTCAAAGAGACAAGGCGATCGCCACGAAGGTCAAGGTCACGAAGGTCACCAAGGTCAAGGTCACAAGATGAGGAAGTCCAAAATTATTGATACGAAGGTTACGGTCACCAAGGTCAAGGTCACACAAATGACACTGGTGGATAGCCATCAAAGTTAGGAAGGAAGCTATTGGTGAAGTTTGGTAAGGATCTGATTAACGGATCAAGAGGTATTCAATATTTTGTTGTAATGCTAGTTGGTGCGGATAGCCACTATTTATTTTGGTTGTACATTAATAACAACAACACCCCTATCCTGTGAATCAATGCATGCATGGCCGAGTTTGCCACCATACAGGTAATGACCAATGAGGCTTGACGATGCATGATGGGTTCTGGAAGAGGCGTCACCAGAGGTCAGCCCAGGCCATGTGCTTCCTCTTACTCCCAAACTACAGACCAGTAGCCGATTTCACCAACATTGCAAAGTATATTTTTCTAGCAAAGTATACTTTGAGGGAATAATCATTTATTTTTCCTGAAATGCATTATTTCATATAGAACTAACGACTGCATATACCTGTCGTTGATGATTAAAAGTATGCAGAATTATTATACTGAATTTATTACATTATCACAGCCAAAATGGCTGTGATAATGTAATAAATTCAGTATAATAAAAATTAATAAATTTATCCTAAAATTTAAAATTTCTCCCTCAAAGTATACTTTGCTAGAAAAGTATACTTTGCAATGTTGGTGAAATAGGCTACAGACCACATGGCAAATTCACACAGCTGAACCATTCTGGGAGTAGGGAATTTTACAAGTATATCATACTTATGTGCCATTGAATATTATTACCACAAAGCTATTGCAACAATTGGCAGTACATAAAACATTATTGAGACAAAAGTCAACATCACAATGGTGATGGTCAAGTCACTGGAATGACACCGGATTGATAGCCATAAATGGGAGGAAGCTATTTATGAAAATTTGATAATGACAGTGCTCCAGATAAGCTGTGTATTTGCGTAAATACCCAATTAAAAGTGCCAAAAACCCAATTGAAATCAGAAGTAGCGAGTATCAAAAAACAATAACAAATGTGTGGTACCTTTATCATGCTACAGAAAACAATAACCGGACCACAAACATAGCATATTTTTCTTATTTTCCATGAAAACACTTCTTGGTATTTCATTAGAATTGTCTCCAAGGAGACAATTCTAATGAAATGCCAAGACATGTTTTCATTTCGAAGCAAACTATTAAATAATTGCTGTCTGTTGATGTGTAAACAGTAATGTGATTTTATTTTACCCAATTAAAATATTGAAATACCCAATTGCTGCAGATATGATGGAGTGAAAATACTCAATTACTAATTCCTTATCTGGAGCCCTGGGTAATGATACGACTAACGGATCAGGAAATATTCCACATTTGGACAACGTATGTCCAAAAAAGGTTAACACAAAGGTGAAGGTCATAGGGTAAGAGGTCAAGAGATATTCAACGTTTGGATGTACGTCCAAAATTATTTGGTCACCATGGTCACGGTCACCCGAATGAGACACTGGGTGGATAGCCATCAATGTGAGGAAGCTATTGATGAAGTTTGGTAAAGGGTCCGACTAACAGATCAGGAGGTATTCAACATTTGGACGTAGCTACAAAATTATTCACACAAAGGTTAGGGTCACCAAGGTGAAGGTCACCCAAATTACAGTGGATGGATAGCCATCAATGTGAGAAAGCTACTGATGAAATTTAGTAATGATTCGACTAACAAATCAAGAGATATGAGAAATTTGGCTATGTCCAAAATTTATTTACATCCCACAAAGGTTAAGGTCACCAAGGTGAAGGTGAAGGTCACTGGATGAATAGCTATCAATGTGAGGAAGCTATTTATGAAGTTTTGAACTGATGCAACTAAAGGATCAAGAGCTATGGGGAATTTAGCTATGTCTAAAATTTACGACCCAAATTGTTGACGACACCGACAATGACGCCGACGCCGGAATTGTGACAGCAATGTCTCACTTTCCACTATCATGAGTACCAGGAGTAACGTCCCTTACACAAATATACATCCCTGCAACAGATAAAGTCATATAGAGACGGGACCTCGGTTTCAAGTCGCATCTGAAAGACCAGTGGGATTGAAGTACAATGAAAGTATTGAACCCACAACCTCTGGTATTGAAGTCCAGTGTTGTAACCTCTAAGCCACGAGGTTTGCTAACCATTTGTAAGACTGAGACAATATAACCATATCGTAATACCTCGGGCAGGCCATCACAGTGTACGTGTTGCTGGATCCATTCGAGGCGGTCCGAGTTCTCCTTCTCGCGTACACCCTCGTTCACCTGGCTACACAGCTCTTGGCTACATTCCAGGGCCTCTATCAAGTGGGGGTGGTCAGGGTGGCCAGTCGGTGTGTGGTTCAATATCTACATAGAAAACTTAATCAGCACACAAATGCCCCCGCTGTGACATTGACCTTGTGTGGAACATTTGTGTGAAATTATTTCAAAATCCTTCCATGCATAACAAAGTTACAGTTTGGACATGCTCTGTTTTGACCTTTGACCTGTAAGTGTGACCATAACCTTTGAGCTAAGGACCTAGGTCTTGCACGCTGCATGCAGTCTCATCATGGTGAACACTTGTGCCAAGTTATTTCGAAATCCTCCATCCACGACAACGTTACAGACCAGAAAAGAATGTTCTCATTTTTAACATTTAACATCTAACTGACTGTGACCTTGAACTTTGAGCTAAGGACCTAGATCTTGAACATATGTGCTAAGTTACTTCGAAATACAGACAAAGTTACACTTCAGACACAAATTTCAGATGGACAGACATACAGACAGGGGTAACACTCCATGGCATCCCGCCATTTCATGACGGGAGCATAACAATAACAGGAAATCCGCCAGCAGCATGTATCCCATCGTTGTGGTGGTTGGATCATAAATATGTACATGATATTTCAAGCCAATAGATCATTAACCCTTACACCGCTATCTTAATTGTTTTTTTGTCTGCTGTTTATTTTCTATTTTCCATTTTTATCATCAAAAACATGCTTTGACAGCACTTTAGAAAAATTTACAACATGCTTTGACAACACAGAATCATTTCCATTGGAAATAATATATAAAAGCAACAGCAGACGACAATTGTGTGTAGCGGTCTAAGTGTTAAGTAAAGAAGTCATAGCAGAATGGAGAAATGTGCACGTATCTACTGGATGAAAAATTAAAATCTACTGGACGGAAATTTCAAAGTTATTTGACCTCGACCTTGGTTATGGAGGGAGCATGAACGGGGTGGGGAATGAACATATGGATGATAATAAACATGCACATGACGTTTCAAGCCAATTGGTCATACAGTTAAGAAGTTATATCAGAATGGAAAATGTGATGAACAGACGGACGGACGCCCTGACAGAAGGACGACTTTTGCATCCTTATATCCCATTTACGCTATGTGATGGGATAAAAATTAGTCAATGTGTACAACCATACTTTAGCAATTACAAGATGTATCCATTGACGTTTAATGTATGGTCCTGTTTCAAACTTACATCGCCATGTTTTAACATTTATAAACAGGCCCGTAGTGGTGTGTAAAATAATGCCACGGCAGCCTTTTTAGCGGGAAAAATTCCACTTAGACCCTCAAAATCGCACTGCCTACATTCTAAAGTCACCGTCGGAGCATGGATTATACTTACATTTAAATACATAACTTCTGTTATACAGAAAAAAAGACGGACGATGATTATAAATAGCTTATTGCGTTGTTATTGGATGTTCAACACATGAAGCTGACGAAAAAAAGAAAAAAAACAGGCCAAAATAATGCAACGGCAGCGCCGTGCTGCCGTGGTGGCCGCTACGGCCCTGATAAATAGTCATACCTTTAAAACATATGTCTATACTTTAAACGTTATCATATAACAGTACTTTGAATGGTATTCACAAGACTTAATCAACAGTCAACACCATTTGCAATTTAGTCGGCAACATCATACTGGTAGATCATGTATGCTTGTTACATTTTTATCCTACCACATTTGTAGTGAATCTTTTCTGTCTCAGATGTTTTTATCTGACTAGTATACTATACTAGTCAGATAAAAACATCTGAGACAGAAAAGATTCACTACAAATATGGTAGGAAAAAAATGACATTTAATGGAAAACAAAGTTGAATTTTGAAAATTGGTCCATTATTTCCAATATTAGAAAAATTTGTCTGAACATTTTCCCCATGTTTCCCAAAGAGAAATTGTATTTTATAATAAAATCAATATTCGACAAAATTTCACAAAACAAACAAGAAAATGTGGCCTGTCGGCACACGAATGCCACCAGTGGCAGATTGGAGAAACTGGGGCAAAGTAAATTAACCAAGAGTATTCATGAGCACAATGGTGAAGGTCATATTAAGGGCAGCATGATTGTGTGACATTTGTGCACTGGTATGACGCATTGAAATATTGATAGTAATCCTTCAAGCGCTATAGAAGGTATGACAGAATTGAGAAACTCCGGCAAAGTCCAACGGCTTCAGCTCGGAAGCGAGTCGATAAACTCCGGCTATCAGAATTCATCGGCCACGAATCGGGGAGTTGAAGAGTTGACCCGAGCGTCTATCGGAAAATCAATCGGGTTTTGAAACACGCACCTGCTGTTTGTTTATCAACAAATATTGATATTTTCATAGACAACAAACTCATTTTTGTACCAAAATGAATGCAAACAGTTTCTAAGTGTGTGTAAATAGAAACCTGTTGGATTTATGTGTGGGAAAACCCAATAGGAGGCCAAATTCAGCAACTTGAGCCGTATAGGGGCTTTAAATGGATCAGGAGATATTCAACATTTGGACGTAATTGTTAACTCCTGCGATGCCGACTATGTCTCACTTTCCACTAAGGTGGGTGAGACAAAAAAATGTTGATGTAACCATAAAAAGCACATATCTATGGAAGATTCGGACCAGTGACATAAAAAGTGCCCATTAAAAATCCCATTACTTCACCCACCTGTTGTCACACATTTAAGTTACGCTATAAAGTAGCGTACAGTACGACAACAGGTGGATGGGGTAATGGGATGTTTTATATCACAGGTCAGAGTCTCCCACCTAAAAAGTGGTCATGGTTACGTGAAATCCCATTACTCCACCCACCTGCTGTCGCACTGTACGGTACACAAACAGAAAGTGTAGAGAGATAAAGTTTACCTTATCTACAAGGAGCGGGTACTTGGTAATGCGTTGCATCGGCTTCAACAGGAAGCTGCTCAGTGGCATGCCTTTGGTCTTTGGGTTTTGAACACATTTCTGCAGTACAAGTAAAAGAAAATATAAGGTTCGACAATGTCCAGGCATGGGTAAACGTTCGCCGTGGCACGAGGGAACTAAACCCTGAAGCCATAGGCCGCGGGTTCAAACAGTTCCAGAGTGCAACGGCAAACGTTTACACACAGATGGACATGGTCGAATGTTATTGTTGCATTTCCATTGGAAATATCATGCTATTTGGACATTATATGCAGTATTTTTGGTACTTTGATAACCTCTTCCATTCAAACAGCTGATTTACGTATGGGCCGCAGTACATGTCGCGTGATGCAGGTGCACCATCATCCGCATCAATTTCAAAATTTCAATGCAATCGTTCTGGTCTGATAACGTAATGGCGCGTTCTAGTAATGTCATGAGACGCATGTATTATGCAGGTGTTGGCTTGGCCCCGGAATGAGTATTGTCTACAGCCATAGTCCAACAGCACGCATTATACATTTGAACACGTCTGTGGGCAGTGTCAAACAACATCAGTCATGCAACAATATAAGTTTCGACCATGTCCAGGCATCAATTTCAAAATTTCAGTGCAACCATTGCGAACTGGTCTGGTGACATAATAGCACGTTCTAGTAATGTCATGAAACACATGCATTACGTAGGTGTTGGCATTGTCTACAGTCAAGGTCAAACAACACGAGTTGTACGATTGAACACGGCTGTGGGCGATGTGAAACAACGGCAGTCATGTAACAATATGGATTAGATCAATTTCTATTAACTACACATACAGGATACACAGTATACATCAGAAGGATGAAAATCCGAGATTACAGTCAAGCGGATTTCTCCATCAAATGTAAATCGCAACCAGCATAAACCCACACCAGGCTCTATATTTAGCTACAGTGCAGTCTCCGTTTTTGTTCCACCGTAGACAACACTTGCAAACTCAACGCGAACGCAACACGAACGCAACGCGAACGCAACGCGAACGCAACGCGAACGCAACGCGAACGCAACGCGAACGCAACGGTTTGCTGTAGCGTTGTATACGTTGTTTAAACGTATAATACGGTTCGTACACGTGTAATACACATTGTCAAACCGTTTAGTTTAAAAGCGTTGTATACGTTGTTTAAACGTATAATACGGTTCGTACACGTGTAATACACATTGTCAAACCGTTTAGTTTTAAAGTGTGTAATACGTTTAGCTTCAAGGCGTATAACACGCTTTGGCGTATACATATGTAGCGAGGTGAAAGAGTTGAAACGTGTACAACGCTTTACCTGGAAGCATGTAGCTATATGAAAGCGTTGAAACGTGTACAACGGTTATACGTTTTAACGCAAATACCTGTTCGGCCCCGATCGCTTCGAGGCGTCCTTTTTTCGTCCCTTTTAAAATATCGCGAATACATACCCTCAGATCGAGTTCAAAGTACATCGGCGGTGTGATTTAGCACTTCAATTGATCCCTAATCCCTGATGACTAATGAGTCACGCTTTTAACATGACAGATGCACCTTGTCGTTTATCAAAATGTTTGAGAATTGTAGATCACGTGAGCCGGCTCATCAGGATCTGCGGCATTCCTATGTACATTTTATATACACAAAAATGACGCCTAATACAGCGTAATGTAACAGTTCCTAACTTAATATGGAATAGCCCGGGCCGATAGTCCGTGTCAGTTAATTGGGGTTAAATATTACGAACACAGATAAACACAGTGCATGGTTTCTTTATTTTATTTTAACATCATCAGAAATGGCGAGTCTAGGAACTCTCGTATTATCTTTACGCTGAAGCCAGTCTATTTCAGTCACTAATCCGCTATACACCTGTCCACGCGTGTGTTAAGATTAATCGATATTTGGAGAAACTGAATACACAGCGAGCTGCACACTGGTTTAACACGGATATGGCCCGCGGATATGTGTCATAAATTACTTGGTGGTCATAACCGGTAAATTTACAAGGTTTATAGCGAAATAGCAGCCGACTGGCAATTTTTCTCGGACCGATTTTTAAGACTAGTTTTCAAATCTCAATCGGTCTGAGAGTTCAAAAATCGGTCCAGAACCGGAAAACTGAAAATGTTAGAAGCCCTGCAGTGAGTCAAGAAGTATATATACACACACGAAGAACGATCAGAGCATGCGCATTCTACGCGATACAAGGTTGGCATACCAAAACGTGTAATGCGTTAAAACCCGTGGAAACGTGTTATAAGTATAACACGGTTTCATCTGTACGGTGCTGTGTACATGTAGATGCGTGTAACCATTCGCCAAAGAAAGCGTTAAATCGCTTAAACGGTTTACCTTAGCGTTGTATACGTTTACAACCGTTGTATATGTTTACAACCGTTGTACACGGATTACACGCTGGTGAAACGCAATACGTTGTTTACAACCGTTGTATACGTTTGCAACCGTTGTACACGGATTACACGCTTTTGAAACTCAATGCGTTGAACACGGTTTGTTCGACTTTCGCGCATGCGCAAGAGTGGGGAAACGCAACGCATGGCCGAAAACGTATTACACGTAGACGACACACGGTTTGAAACGCAACTAACGGAAACTCCACGGAAACTCCACGCACAACACTTTGTACACGTATAAACCCGGAACATTTTGACAGAAACAACTGTACACAAGTGTGCCAGTGGACCAGGAGCTAGACTGGACACATTTCACCAGTCACAGCCACATATTATTTCAAATTCTGGGGCCGTTTAACTAAAATTTGTACTACTAAAATGTTAGTAAGTGCAAAATTATGATAGTCTGTAAATTTCACATTAACAATGTTTTCTTGTAAACAATTATCGCATTTACATTTATTGAGCACAGGCTGCATATGCAGCCTATGCTCAATAAATGTAAATCCATCAATTGAAATTTCCAGACGATCCTAAATTCGCACTTACAAACATTTTAGTCGTACAAAGTTTAGTGAAACAGGCCCCAGGTGTTTTGGCAGGCACCAATTAGTTCAATACCTTGTGGATTTCTGTAAACTGTGGATTGTTCTCGGTAAGTCTCTGTAGTAGGGCAGCCGCGTTCAGCTGGCAACTACAGAACCGAATGTACGCCGTCATGTGGGGTATCTGCAACATAAAACGTGGGTTACTAGTGCATAAATGAGACACAGCATGTGATTTTGTACACCTACGAAGACGTGCAATATCTCATGGACACTATTTACAAAATCAACAATATTTTCCATAAATGATATCGAAATTGACAAAACGTTTAGATCAAATACGGATTAGCATTCTACATTTTCTATGCATATTTTGTCATTTTACAACATTAATTTATTAAAATTTCAATATATTAACTATAACTATTAATTAACAGAATAGTCAGTGCATTTCTCATTCATCATGTGTTCCTCATTCAGTTTACCATTGGCTCTTGTTACAAAAGATGCTTCGAAGTAGTTTAACACTGCACAGCAAGATAATAAGGCCCGTGTGATCATGTGTCTATTGGTCAACTTGCAATTAGTACCACTCAACTAAACACAAGTGCTATAAACACATGTCGCTGCTTGGCAAAAGGGACAAAGTAATTTCACCATGAACTATAGGAAACATTTTTATTAAAGTATCTTTTAAGTTTATAAAAATTGGGAGAATAAAAATAAAAATTTAAAAATCTGAAGATACCGGTAGTTGGAAATTATATTCGGGAGAATAAAACCATTTGGAGATATGACAGGTTTGAACTTACACTTTCACAGAGTATATCGCCGATACATTTCACTACCTGTCCCACACCGCACATCTTCTTACGCACCCGCAGTGCTCTGGAAACGTAAATAAACAATGATATATGAGACACACAATGTGATGTTGTACCTAAGAACAAGTGCGATACCTCATGAAAAACATTTACAATATTTTCCATAAATGACGTCAAAAGTTGACAAAATTTTCATGGCAAATGCGGAGTTATATCAGTTTCCGTAAATTCGGTACAAAATCACAGGGTGTGTCTCATATATCGATGGTCTAGTAACATAAGGTCGTAACTGCTATGCTAAAGCATAGCAGTTACGACCTTATGTTATTAGACCATCGAATTAGGATGTGACGTGACAAAACAATGTGCAAATTGATACTTTATTGTTTCAGTGAATGAATGGCGAACCTTGCATATACCCGTAAAGGTGTATTCTGAATTCAATGGCTATAACCAACTTCATGCTATTAGATAGCTCATTGACATACTAACTTGAGGAACTTGGTATTGCAGATGATGAGATCCTTCCAGTTGACGAAGATGGCGAGCATTTCCTCACCGCTCATACAGCCGTTCAACTCCAGGGGCTTGTAGAATGCCTGGCGGACAACAGTAAACAGTTATTTCATGGTCATTCGGGGAACAGCCAGAACTATTGGCCCGAGGTGCTGTGGATGATCTTAGGCACTATAGCCCGAGGCCGAGCCTTGGGCAATAGCGACTCGGATCATCCACAGCACCTCGAGGCAATATGTTTTGACTGTTCCCCAAATGACCATGAAATAACTGTTTTATTACTCAACCTGTAAACAGTGTATGTGACACAATGAACGTAACTTTGGCGTGAGGCGTGATTGATCTAAATTACGTTGAATTTTATGACGTAATCTTCGACAAAAATCATGACGTCATGATTTTCAGGGGTGAAATAGTTTTGACTATTGACAGTGCATGCGGAATTATTTACATGGCGTAACTTTTGACCGGGCAAGCAGAATTATTGCTCGCATCAAAACCCAGTGAATTAGTCAAAACAATGGAATATCAACTTATACAGGGAGTTGGGTAATAAAACATATTATTACATGTGCTAACCCATTTAGGGTGCATTGTATGATAATGTACACACATTCAAACCAGGTGAGCTGATTATCATGAAATAATGAGTCAGTGATCGAGTGGCGCAAAAAAAAAAAACAAGCAGATTATTTGACATTGGTCAGTTCACCATGTTTAATAAACATTTTCTTACATTTCAAATAATTTATTAATAATAACGAAGCGAATCAAGCATAAGATACGACCAAGAGTTGTGCGATTTGATTTCCGGAGGACTGCTATGGTGAAGGCAATAGTGAAGGCAACTGTCTCGCAATCGATGGGGTGTGCCCAACTAAAAATGATTTGAGTGGTAAAGAAACACGTCATTTTGACATTCATGACATCATTTCTCCATATATGGGAAACAAGAGAGTGTTGTAAACTATTGCCACTTTACAGAACTGAGTGGTGTAATTCCCTTTGAACCCCATAAAGCCAACATTTGCAAACACTGTAGATCCAGATGAGCTGGCTCCTAACAAACAGTCTCATCAGGATCTACAGCATGTCAGCTGCCCACGACTTTCATCGAGCACGATGGACATGTCGACCATGTACCTCTTACCAGGACATGCCAAAACAAGGAGCCGGTATAATCACACCCACAGATGAGACCTACGGAGATGCCCAGACTCACGTCAAGCACGATGGACATGTCGACCATGTACGTCCCCTCTTACAAAAAACAAGAGGGCCATGACTCCATGAACACCAGAGGAGAATGTGACATTGAGTTCATGTGTTTTAAAAAAATTGTGCTATTTTTAGATGGCGGTCATCTTGGATTAAGCGAGGACTCTCATTTTACCAAATCTGAAAATGCTTAACCCAAGGATTTTAACTTACTATGAAGTTTGGCCAGCATCGGCCATGTGGTTCCTGAGAAAAAGACGTTCAAAATCTTGAATAAATGGACCTTTTGGAGGCCATCATGGATGACATAATCATCCGATTCTGACAAATATTGCACCAGAGCAATCGCTTCATCGATACCTTCAAGTTGATATATGACATCAGCATATTTGGTCAAAAATGCCCATTTTTTACATTCCTACCAAGTTTCGTCGAAATCCGGCTGGCAGTTCACGAGAAGAAGATATTTTTAAGAAATTGTGCTATTTTTAGACGGTGGCCATCTTGGATTAGCGACGACCTCCGTTTTAACAAATCTGAAAAGGTTTCACCCATGGACCATAACTGTGAAGTTTGGCCACCATGGGCCAAGCGGTTCGTGTGAAGAAGAATTTTGAAATCTCTAATAAAAGAACAACCTTTTGACCTTTTGGCGGCATTCTTGGACGACATGACCATCCAATTTCGATAAAATAATGTACCAGAGTGATCGCCTCTGTGATACCTTCGATTTGATATAGACATGACCATATTTGGTTTTAAATAAAATTTGACCACAATTTGACCCCACGGGCCAAGCCCATTTTTGACCCCGGGGTCACCATTTTAACAAATTTGAAAGAGCATTGTACATCGATCATTCCTACCAAGTTCGTCGAAATCCGGCTGGCGGTTCATAAGAAGATTTTTTAAGAATTTGTGCTATTTTTAGACGGCGGCCATCTTGGATTAGTGACGACCTCCGTTTTAACAAATCTGAAAAGGCTTCATCCATGGACCATAACTGTGAAGTTTGGCTACCATGGGCCAAGCGGTTCGTGTGAAGAAGAATGTTGAAATCTAATAAAAGAACAACCATTTGACCTTTCGGCGGCCATCTTCGATGACATGACCATCCAATTTCGACAAAAAATGTACCAGAGCGATCGCCTCTTTGATACCTTCGATTTGATATAGACATGACCATATTCGGTCAAAAATAAAATTTGACCCCACGGGCCACGCCCCTTTTTGACCCCGGGGTCACCATTGTAACAACTTTGAAAGAGCATTGTACATCGATCATTTCTACCAAGTTTTGTCGAAATCCGGCTGGCGGTTCATGAGAAGATTTTTTAAGAATTTATGCTATTTTTAGACGGCAGCCATCTTGGATTAGCGATGACCTCCATTTTAACAAATCTGAAAAGGCTTCACCCATGGACCATAACTTTTAAGTTTGGCTACCATGGGCCAAGCGGTTCATGTGAAGAAGAATTTTGAAATCTCTAATAGAAGAACGACCTTTTGACCTTTCGGCGGCCGTCATGGATGACATAACCATCCGATTTCGACAAAAATTGCACCAATCGATACCTTCGATTTGATATAGACATGACCATATTCGGTCAAAAAATATTTTTTAACAACTGTGAAAGAGCATTGTACATCGATCATTCCTACCAAGTTTTGTCGAAATCCAGTTGATGGTTCTTGGATTACGTATTGTTACATGGTTTCCGTTGTTTGCACATATGTGCAAACATATAGTGCGTGCTGTTTGCTCATTCCGGGGCCGCGCGTAGACCAAGTGCCTTCATGACGTCACTACGCGGAAGTGCCTTCATGACGTTCATGACGTTCATGACGCGGCCCCGGAATATGAATACCGAAAATTATCTACGTGAATGGGACGATTTATAAAAGTACTGAAAATACTGAATATAATGCTCAAATTACATCAGTTTTTTGTTGGTTTCTCGGGAACTGTTTGAACCCGCGGCCTGCGGCCTTGGGTTCAAACAGTTCCCTCGGGCCACAGCAAATGTTTGCACACGGGAGGAACTGATCAAACCTTATAATGACGTCATTTTAACAATTTTGTAATCCCCTACCTAAGGACCATGACCATGAAGTTTGGTGACTATAGGCCCAATGGTTACCGAGGAGAAGACGTTTGAAAATATTCACGGACGACGGCGGACGGACAACGACGGACGACGACGGACGGACAACAATGGACGATGGACACATTGCGGTAACAATAGCTCACATGAGTTTCGCTCAGGTGAGCTAAAAACACACCAAAACAAGGAGCCAGTATAATCAAACCCACAGACGAGACCTACGGAGATTCTGGACTTACGTCGAGCACGATGGACATGTCAGCCATGTACGTCTCCTCGGTGGTGATCAACTCCTGGATGCGCGACTGTCTCTTCCCCTCCTCCTGGGACGTCACGGCCAGCACCTGTGGATCTGTCGACCCTGCAAATAAGAGTGAAAGGGTTTAACGTCACAGCAACAACTGAGGTCATATAGAGATGGGGTCTTGGTTTCAAGTCTCATCTGAAAGACAAGTGGCAGTGAATTCTTGAACGATAATGAAAATGTCCCAGCAACAGCTAAGGTCATTTGAGACACGTCATGTGATATTATACCTCAGAACATGTTTGTTTGTTTATTGGAGTTTAACAGCTAGTCATTTAAGGCCATGCCAACGGGTTCGATTCCGCATTTAACCTGCTGCATTGGGGGGAAAGTCCCAAAATCAGACAGAATATTTACATTGAAAACAAATGTATTCAGCCCTGAATTTAGAATAACCCCGACCTGGTGCCAGGTCCATACCACACCAAAGTCACTTGGCCCCTTCCCCTAAAAGTAATAGGATTACGAAGAATCATAATACTCACATAAAGGGTATAACCAGAGGTACAGAATCACATGGCATGTCTCTTATGTGGCTGTGACTGGAGAAATGGGGATTATGGCATTTGTGAGCAGTGTAGCTGCTTATCAAATAGCACACACCAGTTTGATAACAATCTATATCATGTATATTGCTTGTTAGAAAGAAGCATGGCGAGTGTTTCATTAATGGAATGGCAAACAGTGCAGATCCCGACAGACAGTTCGAATGCAGATTGATCTGGATCTACACTGGTCGCAAAACCCATAAGCACATTTCTCCAGTCACAGCCACAGCTTAACAGCCTATCAACAGCTAAGGTCATTTAAGGCTGGGCCAACAGGTCGATCCCGCATTTAACCTGCTGCATTGGGGGGAAAATCCCAACATCGGAACGGAATATATACATAGGTTATTCTAATTCCAGGGCTGAATATATATTTATTTGCAATATTCCATTATGATTTTTTTATTTCCCCCCCAATGCAGCAGGTTACCATGTAAATGCAGGATCAAACCTATTGGCCCGGCCTTAAAGGTACATGCCCACAAAATGTTCTTTATAGGAAGTAAATAAGAATAAGTGTATAATTGTGTCAATATTCCTCCAGTTCTAAAAAATACGAGTGCCCACTATACATATATAATCATTTAGTAATATTTATTTTACTGATAGTGACGTGTTATCAGGCTATTTTCATATGCAAATGAGGCATGATATTTTTTAATTATTTATACTAATTAAACGCGTCACCTGAAAATATAATATTTTCCGACAGATTATAGAGTATGATCATGCACATCAAAAAATAAATACAGAGATTAAATAGTAATGTCTGTTAACATTTTAAGGATACACGGTTATTGCCCCTAATATCAATGTGGAAATTTATGTCCGATATAAAATGCATAATGCCAATCAATACGTGGGGTAATGGTGAATGAATGTTTATTTTGCCAGAAAATGTCTCAGATGATGTCTCTGATATAAAGAACAGTTTGTGCCTACTGAGTGGACATGTACCTTTAAATCACCTTAGCTGTTTTAGCTGGTACCAGGTCCGGGTGGCAATAGAACTAATAAACTTCGATACTGAAGTTCAATGAGCTACCCACTAGACTATCAAGCTAATCCGGCCCATGCAAGTGAAAGTAAATTACCAGGTAACTCGCTATGCGTTGACTGAACACATGCTGACTGATAGCATAGTGTTGTATCTTGCATTGGCTGGGTATTATCATTGTATATCCAGGTCACAACTACTTCTCCGACGTCGAATGGCGTCACATGATTTTACCGATTGACATCAGTTTAAGGACGCAACAGATACAAGTCTAGTGTTCTGTTCAATGAAAACCATGTTATTTTTGTCCATCTTCATGCATAAAAAATGGTAAACATTTGTGCCAAGCTATTTCGAAATCCCTCAATCCATGACAAAGTTACAGCCCGGACAATAATTTTGGACAGACAGACGGACACACAAGAAACTCCAGCAAACTTCTTAACCCATACTGCGCTGAATTAAATTGTGTCGTCTGCTGGAAACTTTTTATTTTCAATATTTCTCGATAAAAACCTGTTTTGGCAGCGCATGAGAATCGTCTCCGCTGGAGATGATTCTCATGTGCTGTCAAAACAGGTTTTTTTGTTAAGAATTAAGTGAAAAGGGAAAAACAGCAGACAACAATTTTCGTCTCCCGCGTAGTGACGGTTAACAAGACCGACGGACACACACACGGACATCCCATAGGTGGTACAATCATTGTTTTCAAACGAAGGAATCACCACCTAAGAAACAATAGATTTAACCCTTAGACCGCTACACACAACAATTGTCGTCTGCTGTTGCTTTTTATATATTGCCTTATTTCTCAATAAAAACATATTTTGACATCACTTCAGAATACTTTTCCAACTGATTCTGAAGTGCTGTCAAAGCATGTTGTTAAGTATTCTAAAGTTCTGTCAAAGCATGTTTTGGATGATAAAAATTGAAAAATAGAAAATAAACTGCAGACCACAAAAAATTAAGATAGCGGTGTAAGGGTTAAGCAGTTATGGAATAGATTGCATTGTTTTCCTTTGTGTTGGGCCACACCTCCAACCACCTAGGGCCAGAAATGTGTGCCCAGGCAGACATAAAAATTGTAACTACATTGACGACAGGTAAAAAGTATGTTTTTGTGATCATTCATATAAATTGAGTGATTTGATTTTTGGGCAGATAAATCATGGATGTTACCACATGTCACAGGGCGAGAAAAATGTGCTCCGGCCCGGGACCTCGCTCATACCGACTGAACTAGCCGGGCACGAATACACATCTTCTCCCCATAGTGAGTTACGTACCGTGACATATTTCCCCGCCAAATTGAAATTTGTCCCCGAATTCAATATTTAATTTGTATCTGAATTTCATATTTTTGGTACAATTTGGGCAGTATTCATCAGTCACGGTCCCTCGTTGGGTGCAAATGTCACAGGGCAAGAAAAATGTGCAAAGGCCCGGGGCTCGAACCCGGGACCTCTGGTTTACTGCACCATCGCTCTAACCGACTGAGCTAGCCAGGCACGGATACACATCTTCTCTCCATAGTGAGTTACGTACCATGACACACACATAGTGGGTATGCCAAGGCTTTCGTCTTCCAAGGTGAATAAGAACTACAGGGAATCAGTGACAAAATACTGCTCAATGTTTTGCATTATTTATTTATCTCTTACAAGTACCAAACACAACATGTAAAGCTAGCCGAGCAGTAACAATTACAAACAAGAGAAAACATGTGGTTAAAACTACGGAAAAACAAACCGAGTCCAAACTTCATAGACAAGTGCATTATAGTTCATTACCAGGGATTTTTATTATTTTTTTTTTCTCGAAAATTGTAATTTTTTATCGCCAATTGTTTTATTTTTTTTGAAGTGGCGATTTTTTTATTTTCCCCAGCGGAATCCCTGCATTACCCACAATAAACTCCCTTTGATTTCACATAGATGAATATGTTAATGTTAACTTTGGAGAAATGGGGCATATGATACGGAGCCCCGCAGGGGACACGGATTTTTTTTTATTAATTTGTTTCCACGAAATAACAATTTGTTCCTTCAATTTAACAATTCGTTCCCTCGAACAAACAATTCATTCCCACGAAATAACAATTTGTTCCCTCGATTTAACAATTATTTCCCACGAAATAAGAATTTGTTCCCTCAAATTGATAATTCATTCCCACGAAATGACAATTCGTTCCCTCGTTAATTCGAGGGAATGAATTGTTATATCGTGGGAATTAATTGTTATTTCGTGGGAACGAATTGTTAAATTGAGGGAACAAAACGAATTAATAAACAAGAGTGCCGTAAGTCACAAAATACACCTGTCGAAGATGGGCCAGACAGCGAAGAAGCAGAAATGTAAAGCTGTCACCAAGGCAAGAAACATTAATGAGAATTTGAAACTCTATAGCATTATTTCTTCCTCTAGTTGTGCTAAACAGGTATATTACTTTAGGTAGAGATGTATTAAGTAGAAACTATATAGAATTGGATTTATTTTTTTTTAGAAAAAAATGGCTAAGTTAAAAAGATGATATTTTTGTTAAAAAATATTTTTTCGGCATAAAAACACAAAGGTGCACATCTTCAATATGTGTAGAAGGTGTGTGTATAGTTCAGATCGATTGACTGAACGGTTTCAGAGGAGTTGTGTACACAAACTATGTACCCTATATAGAATTGAATGCAAAAATGTAGAAAAAATGGACAAGTTAAAAAGGTTATATTTTTTCGGCATAAAAACACCAAGGTGCACATCTTCAATATGTTTAGAAGACGTGTGTATAGTTTCAGATCGATCGACTGAAAGGTTCTAGAGGAATTGTGTACACAAACTATGCAGTTTATTCTACCCGCCACCCGCCTGCCCCGCGGTAAAACATAATACGTACCGTTCATTTAAAACGGTCTTATAAAAAGAAAGACTGTCATTGTTTAACCCTTTCAACACCACATGCCTGTATAGTGGTATTGGCAAACAGCGTAGATCCAGATGAGCCGGCTCGTGATGAGTTACTAGTCAGAAAATCATCTTGTGACGATTGGATTGGTCTGGAAATTAACATATAAAAACCCATTCCAGTTACTTAATAGTGGTGAAAATAATAACAAACAGTATACCTATTAAATACTTGTGAGGCTGCAGGATCAGATCAAGAGCTAATTGCCAGTAACAAATGCAGTAAGTCACAGTTATCCAATCACAGAAACATATAGCATTGTAAGAAACAAACAGTGTGGAAGGAAGTATATGCGACAAGCCATATTCATGTTATGGACATGCCATCTCTATATATTACCCCACCTTCAAGTACAGAAGCCTGTACTGGGCTCGCTCTATTCTACTTACAGTGGAACCTCTCTAAACCAGACACCCTGGGAGGTCCCCAGTGTGTCCGGTTTAGAGAGGTACCACTGTCAAACAGGCATATGACTACTTCAATGACACCTGATCATGAACAGTTTGTTTGTTTGTTGGGTTTCAACAGCCTATCAACAGCGAAGGTCATTTAATGCTGTGTCAAAAGCAGTAGGATCAGTTATCATCTTACTACTTTTATAATGGGCAATAACCCAATTCAACTCCCATGTAACAAAAGAGCCAAAGATAAAAACGTACCTGAGAGCCAAAGCAGCCAAATTCCTATAAGGAGGAACCCCTACCGTTAATGTATGCCGTCGCGTTCGCCCAACCAACCACCCACCATCATGAACAGGCAGTATCATCAGAGATAAATGGCAATGAAACCTATCAGAATTAAGCACCATTCACTTTTCTCTATGTTTAGAGGGGTTCCACTGCATCTCCAAAACAAGACACTGTTTCAAAAGGGGGTTTCGAAAAATAATCTAGGCCTGCGATAAAAAAACATACTGAAAATGTGCTCTATTCTCATGCTCAGAATCAGAAAGTTTGATTGATCAAGGCTGGCTTTTACTTAGTCTCGGCCAATCAAATGACATGATTTTCAGCTTTATAAGCAAGGACATGTACTATGTTCTCATGCTCTGATTGGTTGAGGCTGAGCTATGCTCAGTCTCGGCCAATCAGATTCTCTGATTTTGAGTACATGCACAAATGTTGGAAGCAAATTCAGACATCTGCCTAACCACATCCTAATGTTGTGGTTGAAGAAATAGTAAAAGGGTTGAATGTCTCGGCAACATGTGGATATATCACCTTAGTTTCGGGTTTCATCCAAAAGACCAATGGCATACAAATACTACAAAATCGAGCTTGAGCCTAGATATAAGGGCAATATAAATTTGTGCAGAATTATGCAATTTTCAGTGAATGGTGTAAGAGGTTTAGCATAAATTTCAGAGAAACTGAACTGGTGATAAAAAGACCGTTTCATACCCCTTTGCAGATGTAGAGCAGGGCCCGGTTGATCAAAACCTCTGTTAGCTTAACAGAC
Organism: Conchocele bisecta; assembly: GCA_029237695.1. NCBI lineage: Eukaryota > Metazoa > Mollusca > Bivalvia > Lucinida > Thyasiridae > Conchocele > Conchocele bisecta. The sequence continues at coordinate 155,528,125 of CM055265.1, read as the reverse complement.
TGTTAAGCTAACAAAAGCTTTGAGCAACCGAGCCCAGATTTGCATATACAGTGGAACATCTCTAAACAGGATACAGAGATAATATCTGTGCTCTCATTTTGAGAGGTTTCTTGGTAACGCATCTCAGATAATAATGCATGTGTATGATTGCAAAAGATAAAAGCATGTCCCAGAATGGTTATATAATGTCTTATTTATAGTGCAACCTCTCTAAACCAGACACTCTGGGGACCTCCCAGGGTGTCCGGTTTAGAGATGTTTCACTGTAATTTGCAAATACTGTTTCGAAATTGTTACTGCCATTTAGTATCATTTACAAAAGATTTCTTTTGATTAAAAGCTACATCATACTTCAAACAAAAAGCTACCTAGCTCCTTGTCGGGTTGTACAGACGGGCATCAGATCAGGAGCTAGATTGGCCACAAATGCCATAAGCCCCATTTCTCCAGTCACAGCCACATATGGACCTCCGGACTGAGAATGGGATATTACAGTGTTGGTGGAAAATGTGGATCCCGATCAGTCAGCACATTCCCGCAGTCGCGTCAAGATCTAGCTGTAGATGGCTGACGCACGTATATAAGACTACTTCAGTACCAACAAATAAACCGGGTATGGGAGGTGTTCGAGCCAATCCCAACCCTTAAATATAAGCCGAACGAATCAACAGCGAATAGTGTAGACCTTGATCAGACTGCACGAATGTGCAGGCTGATCAGGGGCTACGCTAGTCACAAACAGTTTACCAGCCAGTGAACCATTTGCAATTTTAGACATGACACATAATAAGAATGAAAATGTAGAATAAACTAACGTACACATGTATATGATTTCTTAGTGGACAAATATAATGACACAGTATACGTACAGGTAAATAAAATACAAAGAGCATTATTATCATCCTAATATTTGTAAATACATACTTGTCTGCTATAAACTATATATACACAGTATTTGTACTTCTCCTGTGTATATTGGAATATTAAAGGTGCATGCCCACTCAGTAGGCACAAAATGTTATTTATAGGAATTAACTCCTTGCATGCTAGAGGCGAAAATATCCGCCAAACGAATTACGAGTATATGTTTTATTTCTCCCTGTAAATATGTCTTGAAATTTCATTAGAATTGAGTCCTCAGGATATATTCATGATATTTATGGGGAGAAATACAAGAAAATATGATGAATTCTTGTCCACTAGTTTTGAACTATTTATAGCCCACAAGTTTCCCAGCATGCAAAGAGTTAAATACTGAGTGTATAATTGTGTCATTACTAGGTAGTAGTCCACCAGTTCTAAAAATTATGAGTGCCCGCTATACAGATATAATCATTTAGTAATATTTATTTTACTGATAGTGACTTACGGTGGCATCAGGCTATTTTCATATGCAAATGAGGCAAGACATTTTTTAATTATTTATACTAATTAAACGTGTCACCTGAAAAAATAATATTTTCGATAGATTATAAACTATGATCATTGCACATCAGAAAATAAATACAGATAATAAATAGTAATTGTCCGTTAACATTTTCAGGAAGCACGGTTATCGCCCCTGATATCAGTGTGGAAATTTTTGTCTGATATAAAATGTATAATAATGCCAATCAATATGTGGGGTAATGGTGAATGAATGTTTATTGTGCCAGAAAATGTCTAAGATGATGTCTCTGATGTAAAGAACATTTTGTGCCTACCGAGTGGACATGTGCCTTTAAATAGGTACATACAATTTAAACAAACAGTACAACACTTTTCTGAAGTTTAGTCCAGGAGCCAATTTCACCAAAGTACACTATTATATACCAGGGCGACAACTGGTAAATGTCTCTGCTCTGCCTGTATCAAAACAACAACATGGTGGACAGGAAAATGTCACTCTGGGAACAAACTAAAATATGGCTGCAACTGGAGAAATGGGTCTTACGGGCTTTGCGACCAGTGCAGATCAGGAGCTACACTGGTCACAAATCCTGTAAACCCCATAGCTCCAGTTTCAGCCACAGTTTACAGTTTTCTGTTATTCAACTCAAGGTGTATGATCACGTGGTACTAAGAACAACAAGTACTGAAATTTCCAGAATCCATCTGACTCAAAGTACGTATTCTTTTACAGTGTCCTTATTACGCAACGTATTTTGATGAAATATGACGCATCAAACACGTCTTGTTAAACTGCATTTGGTGGTTTCTGTATTTTCGCCCAAACTTCTGTTGTTTTTGCGAAGAATCAATTTCCGTGTCTACCGACACGGAAGTTGATTCTTCGCAAAAACGGCATAAGTCTGTGCCAAACTCCCTGGACCACCCACCACATGCAGCTCACGAAGACACGTTTGCTGCGCCATATTTCATCAAAATCCGTTTCATATTAAGGAAAATATCAAATAATACTTTCAAGATTTCAACACTTTCAGCCACTGTTGTTGTTGTTATAACCACATGATCATGCATCTTGTATTTGGAAGTTCAAATCTATACAAAAGTATAGAGTTCTGCTGTTTATACATGTATAAAATCACGACCAATGAAAATGCTCAGAATCATGTACATACATTTCAGTTGTAACTAGAAATGGACGCTTGTCGACAAGCGCATGTGTATCCCCCTCCCCAGATACACAAGTAGTTTGAAAAAAGGGTGCTCGAGTTATGCTCCGGAGACAAAATCAGTGACGGAAAAAAGAAAGGGAGATAACTAAAAAAATAGTGATGCAAGAGTTGTCATTCTTGCGTGACACACCTTTAGGGTTTTGGTCTATGCATGTGTGAAGTTTCATGAAAATATTCCAAAGGGTGTTCGAGTTATGCTCCAGACACGAAATCAGTGCACGAAACAACAAAGGGAGATAACTAAGAAATTAACGACGCAATAGTGGTCATTCTTACGTGCGACATACCTTTGGGTCGTCTTCTATGCATGTGTGAAGTTTAATAAACTAGAAAATGTGTTCATAGAACACGGATGTCCCACATATCGCTTTGATAATAAATGAGGCCAAATTCCAAGTCAAAATTTTCTTTTACCTGAGTTAAAGTTTTTGAAGCACCAAGTATGTGACCTTGACACTGGGCTTGGCGGGGGCAGGACGAATGTGGATTTGGCACAGGGCGGTAGAGGACCATTAGAGCAATGTGTATATGAAATATGAAGCTGATCCGTGAAAGAAAACAGAAATTATAAGATATTAACCCGAGCGTTACAGTTTTTGAAGCACCAAGTATGTGACCTTGACCCTGGGCTTGCCGGGGGCAGGACGAACGTGGATTTGGCACAGGGCGGTAGTGAACCATCAGAGCAATGTGTATATGAAATATGAAGCAGATCGGTCGAAGGATGAAGAAATTATGAGACATTTACCCGAGTGTTGAAGTTTTGTGACGGACGGACGGACGGACGGGAGGACGGGACGCACGTTCCTACGAATGAATACTTGTTGGGTTTTTACTGTATAAAAATACCCAACAAGAGTACCCAACACTATCCTAACCCTACACAATAAGATCCCCGTAAAATTAAAACAAGTACCCATTCGTGTGTGCGGACGGACGGACGGACGGACAGACGGACGTTCTTACATTAGGGTACTTATGTGGCTTATCACATGTTAAATATTAGCCACATAAAACGATTTTTAGCCACATAAAACGATTTTTTAGGTGGCTAATTATAACCAACCCTATCCTTTAACAAGTCCATAACCCTGTGGGGCTAGCCACATAAGTACCCTAATGTGTGCCTGGACGGACGTACGGACGGACGGACGGACGGACGGACGAGGGTAACACTAAATGCCCACTCCACTATCGTGGTGGGGCATAAAAATATTCCAAAGGGTGTTCGAGTTATGCTCTGGATACAAAATCAGAGCACGAAACAACAAAGGGAGATAAGTAAACAAGAATTCCGCGGAATCAGTGAGTGAATAGGGTTTAACGTCCGCTTTTCTGACATAGAGGTACAAGCCTCAGGGAGTCTACACGCAGACGGTCGCGGAATCAGATGCCTCGCCTTGTCCCACCTTGACCTCGAGCCTGGGCCCGAAAGCAATTTTCACTGGCCCGAACATATTATACAATTATTGACTAGTGAGCCATAGAATATCAGATTATATTCTATGGCTCACTAGTCAATAATTGTTTTATTATATGATAATAGTCTGTATATAGCACTTACGACCTTATGCTACTAGACAAAAATTGAAAAAGAATTTGAAAAAAAAAATGATTTTTTTTTTTTAAAAATTAAAAATAATAATGCTTGCTACTGGAGCCCAGAATTTTTTTTAATAGTCCTATATTTATCTACATATATCTGCACAGGTCCACATAATGCCACAATATTTTCAACACAGTTAACGGAAATGTAATATACAAAAAAAAATAAAATAATAATCCTCGCAACTGGAGCCCAGAATTTTTGTTAATAGTTACGGAAATGTAATAATGTACCTGTATAAATTACCTGTAATAAGTTAGTGGTCAGGTAAAAAATTGAAAAAGAATGTAAAAAAAAAAATGGAAAAAAAAATTAAATTTAAAAAAAATAAAATATAATGCTCCCTACTGGAGCCCAGAATGTTTTTTAATAGTCCTATATTTATCTGCATATCATATATATACAGGTCCACATATTGCCACAATATTTTCAACACAGTTTACGGAAATGTAATATAATCATTTACCTGTATAAATTACCTGTAAGTGGTCAGTGCTCAGTTGCACATGCTAGCACATGCATAGGTGAATAGTATGTGTATAGCACTTACGACCTTATGCTACTAGACAAAAATTGAAAAATAATTTGAAAAAAAAAAAATGAAAAAAAAAAAAAAAAAAAAAAAAAAATAAAAAAAAAAAAAAAGAAAAAAAAAAAAAAAAATGGAAAAAAAGAATGAAAAAAAAAGAATTAAAAAAAAAAAAAAAATGGAAAAAAAAAGTTTAAAAATAATAATGCTTGCTACTGGAGCCCAGATTTTTTTTTTTAATAGTCCTATATTTATCTACATATATCTGCACAGGTCCACATAATGCCACAATATTTTCAACACAGTACCCAATGTAGTAATTTACCTGTATAAATTACCTGTGGTCAGCAGTGGTCAAGCACTGGACATTTGCACATGCAAGCCCATGCTAGCACATGGTTCTCCCAGTCTCTATTGTTCTCTCTACAGGTAAGGTGTACAGAGCACACGAGAAAAGGTGTACAGTTTGTAGAGTGTGCAAAACAAAAAAGGGAGATAACTAAAAAATTAGCTACGCAAGAGTTGTCATTCTTGTGCGCGACACACCTCCGGGTCGTGGTCTATGCATGTGTGAAGTTTCATGAAAATATTCCAAAGGGTGGTCGAGTTATGCTCCGGACAGGAAATCAGTGTGCGAAAACAAAAAAGGGAGATAACTAAAAAATTAGCTATGCAAGAGTTGTCATTCTTGTGCATGACACACCTTCGGTTCGTGGTCTAATTGAATGTGTGAAGTTTCATAAAAATATTCCACAGGGTGGTCGAGTTATGGTCAATCAGTGCGCGAAACAAAAAAGGGAGATAACTCAAAAATTAGCTATGCAAGAGTTGTCATTCTTGTGCGTGACACACCTTCGGGTCGTGGTCTATGCATGTGTGAAGTTTCATGAAAATATTCCAAAGGGTGGTGGAGTTATGCTCCGGACACGAAATCAGTGCGAGAAACAAAAAAGGGAGATAACTCAAAAATTAGCTATGCAAGAGTTGTCATTATTGTGTGCGACACACCTTCGGGTCGTGGTCTATGCATGTGTGAAGTTTCATGAAAATATTCCAAAGGGTGTTCGAGTTATGCTCCGGACAAGAAGTTTCTGCGGCGGACGCGGCGCGCTGTCAAATCCATAGTATCCCCCGACGGAGTCCGGGGGATACAATTATTGATATTTAACTATTAGACTGCTACACACAACAATTGTTTGTCCGTCGGGGATACAATTATTGATATTTAACTATTAGACTGCTACACACAACAATTGTTTTATATTTCTCAATAAAAACATGGTGTCAAACCATGTTGTAAATTATTCTAAAGTGCTGTCAAAGCATGTTTTTGATGATAAAAACAGAAAATAGAAAATAAACAGCAGATAACAAAAAAATAGCTGTGTTAGGGATAAACTCCAACTTTAGTCAAATGCCTGAATGTGGCTACGATCGCCAGACACTATTTTCATTTTTTCTCAATGAAAATATGTTTTTACAGTCCAATGTAGCCGATTCTTATGTTCTGCAAAAATCTGTTGTTTTGTTAAGAAATGAGACATGAAATGAAAAACATCAAACACAAATATTTCTTTCCTCGGGTTTTAAGAGCTAAGGATCCTAAAAATAGGTAGACATCACAACAAAGCGCCAAATGTATCGTTATAGATAAAATATGTAACTACAAATAATAATAAAAATTGATGTCGCAGACATCTTGGACCACAATGTTGTGAATCACCGCAGTAGATCAGACTGTGCATTGGCACAGTCTGATCAGGGTTTACACTGTTTGCTAATGAGTCACGATACTTCTATAACAAACAAATTAGAATACTGATGTACTTCAATGTCTTGACCTTAAGCACAGGGGCTGCATAGGTGGGCTGTAGAATGAAAATATGGATGATGACAAATAAGTATATGAAGTTTTAAGTCAACCAGACGAGATAGTAGGTAGCTGAAAACTTTAATGCAAATCTCGGACAGACAGACAGGGTAACGACTATATATACCCCCAAAAAGATGTCCGGAGCACATAAAAATCGTCTCTGTATCATGATGAGGAGTGTTTTTCTTACACTGGTACAAAAGTCAATAAGCCCCCAGGGGCTGTTACACTAAACTTCGCACGACTAAAATGTTCGTAAGTGCAAAATTATGATAGTCTGTAAATTTCACATTAACAATGTTTTCTTGTAAACAATTATTGGATTTACATGTATTGAGCATAGGCTGCATATGCAGCCTATGCTCAATACATGTAAATCCATCAATTGAACTTTCCAGACGATCCTAAATTTGCACGAACATTTCAGTCATACGAAGTTTAGTGAAACGGCCTCCTGTTGTATTGGTTGGTCACATATAGCTTGATCATAGCATGACTGAGTATCCATGAACATATGGATCTATATCTGTTAACAACAAGAACTAGATGGCCACAGCCAGCATATCACACCCGCCAAGGTATTTAATGATCCCAGTATGTATGTATCTGGTTAGAGCAATCGGATTGGGGAGATATTGGGTACTTAAAACCTTTCACGCAGATTTTACAAAAAGCATTAATGCAAATTTCCGAGTAATTTGAACTTACTTCACCTTGGGCATGGGGGCTGCATGGGTTGGCTATAGAATGAAAATATGGATGGTGATAAAGAAGTATATGAAGGTTCATGCCAATTGGACTAAGTATTATGGTTGTGGAGATATTGGGTAGTTAAAAGACTTTAAAGCAGATTAAAAATATATATTAACACAATTTTCCAAGTAATTTGACCTTTACATTGGGCATGGGTGCCACATGGGTAGGATATAGAATGATAATATGGATGAGGATAAGAGGATAAAGAGGTATGTGAAGTTTTAAGTGAATTAGACTTAGGGTTGTGGAGATATTTGGTGCTGAAAAACTTGAACACAGATTTTACAAAAAAAAGATTTTAATGTAAATTTCTATGTAAGTTGACCTTGACCTTGGGCATGAGGGCAGCATGGATGGGCTATAGAATGAAAATATGGATGATGATGATAAAGGGGTATGCAAAGTTTCAAGTCAATCAGACTTAGGGTTGGAGATATTTTGTACTTGCAAAAACATTAACGCAAATGCCGGACGCACGGATGCACGACAAAAGTGGCGACTATATCATGGCGACCGCAATCAGGTGTGATAAAAATAAGAAAAATATTCACACACTTGCAACAAATTTGAGACTGGTTAAAAACTTCCACATCTACTTGCCACGACGCACATCAATCGGGTATATTTATGTCTATTCTAGATGGGAATATTCAATATCAAAAGTTGTATTTACCCTAACACCAAAATTACACAAGAGTAGATAAAACATTCTACTCTCCCTAGTTACATCAACACAATAATGCATAAGAGACACCCCATGCGATTTTGTACCTCAGAATGTGCTATTTTTCATGAAATACATTTACAGAAAATGTGATATTTTCTGTAAATGACGTCGAAAGATGACAAAATTTTCAAAGCAAATGCGGAATACAATTCTCAAGCGTTTAGCATATGCTAGACAGTGGATATCCGTGAATTATCACACAGGGGAAGTGGGCCAGACAGTGATCTCATCAGGTTACCACACTGCTAAAATCAAAGGATTTCGCCGCATCCGCGCAATAATGTTATTTGAATATTTCATAGATTTAATATGTTAAGTAGCACAAACCGAGTCAACAGAAAAGCATGCAACAGACAGTGTGAGTGAGTGAGTGAATAGGGTTTAACGTCCGCTTTTCTGACATAGAGGTACAAGCCTCAGGGAGTCTACACGCAGACGGGTCAACGGGGTCGTGTCCCGTATCCACCTGTCCGAGGGGGGTAAATCCCAACTTCAGAACTCAATATTTACAATCAAAATATATATTCAGTCCTGAATTAGAACAACCTGATCTGGTGCCAGGCCCTCGCCACACCAGCATCATTTATCCCATCCCCTAAAAGTAATAGGATTAGCGCTAATCTTACTTTTATATATGGGGCATAGCCTGACTCAACTCTCACATACAAGAAAGCCAAAAATGTACATGAGGGCCAAATCCGGTATAGTGGGTTCCGGAAAGTATGAACTCAATCGTTAAGCCAGTTTAGTCGCCTTTTACGACAAGCAATGGCTACTGCAGCACTATTCTCAGGATCAGTTGATCCCGCCCCGGTGCCTGCACGAGGCCCACAGACAGTGTGAAAAGCATCAAAACTTACACTTTCTCACATAGCAGTACATGCATGCACAAGTTGATATCAGGTGGCCGTTTCACTAAACTTCGTACGACTAAAATGTTTGTAAGTGCAAATTTAGGATCATCTGGAAATTTCAATTGATGGATTTACATTTATTGAGCATAGGCTGCATAGGCAGCCTATGCTCAATAAATGCAAATCAAATAATTGTTTACAAGAAAACATTGTTAATGTGCAATATACAGACTATCATAAGTATTCAATTACAAACATTTTAGTCGTCAGAAGTTTAGTGAAACGGCCCCCAAGACAATGCAAATATGAAATTGCTTGTGACACAATACAAGCATCTGAAACAATTGGCACAATTAGCTTATTTAACTGAATATATATGTACCAATACAAGAATGCCATTTCAGTAATTAACTATAATAATAATAATATATGGGTAGGTAGATATATGGTCTGTAACTAAACATTCTATGTTAGTATGATATCGGGACCGATGGTTATCGACAGACACCCATGATTTTGTCACCATATATAAATTATATTACTCATATATACAGAACTGATCAATATATACATGTATACACTGTTAAAACAATACATGTAACAAATAAATGAACATAGGCAGCTAATTGCGATGGTCATATTGGGATTTGCAATCCATGTAGAGTCTGATCAGGCTCAAATGTGGCTGTGACTAAATGTTTGCGACCAATGCAGACTCAGATCAGCCTAATATAGGTCTGCACTGTTCGCCATTCAGTTACTGTAAACCATGTCATACTTCTGACAAACAGCATAATGGCCATATATAGTTATGTGAATGTGAGGACAGTGCAGGGTCATGTTTCACTAAATTGTGTACACCTAAGAAGTTTTTAAGTGCACAATTGAAATCCACAATAACATTTGTTCTGACAGCCGGTATTGGAAAATCTTTTGTGGTTGACTACATTTAACGAAATGAACTGGTAGGTACAAAATAGTTGCATTAGAGAAACACGTTAATGTGAGAAGGAAATTCATATAAATCTCTGTACAAACTTGTTTATCGTACAAAGTTTAGTGAAATGGGCCCCAGGTGTCAGACTGACAACAAATGCCATGAGACCCATTAACCAGTCACAGCCACAAATATGACTGGCTGGAGAACTGAGGCTTATGTCCTGCAGTTTGGAAAGGACGCATAATGTTGTGCCAGTGAATGACTGGTAAACAGTGCGGACCCTGATCAGACCAGATGGATTGGCAGGCTGGTCTGGTTGTAACATCTGAAACTTTTGTTAGCTATGGACTCATTTCTACCCAAAGCATGAGAGCAGGGGCTCACAGGCAGGGGCTCACGGAAAAGTCTAAAAAAATAACATTTTTCGACAGATCATAAAGTATGATCATGGCACATCAAAAAGTAAATACAGATAATAAATAGTAATGTCCGTTAATATTTTAAGGAAACACGGTTATCGCCCCTGATACCAGTGTGAAAATTTACGTCTGACATAAAATGTATAATAATGCCAATCAATACGTGGGGTAATGGTCACAGAATGTTTATTTTGCCAGAAAATGTCTCAGCTGATGTCTCTGATATAAAGAACATTGTGTGCCTACTGAGTGGGCATTTACCTTTAACCCTTTCCCTGTTTTGCGATATTTCGACTCTTCCAAATCGAAAACATCTGAATAAAAGAATCAAATGCTGGGTCAAATGATGGTTAAATTATCTGATAGAGTAGAAAACATTGTGGGAAAAGGAGAAATTGCTTGTTACAAGCAATTTCTCCTTTTCCCACAATGTTTTCAAAAGACATCTTCTGCAGAGGCGTGAAAAGTTGTTTCTATCAGGGAAAGGGTTAATGCAAAATCAAAACCATGTGTGTAGGTTAAAGAATGACTGAATGGATGATGACAAAACAAAAGTATATAAAGTTTGATGTCAATCCGACTTATAGTTGCAGAGATATAAGGTACTTTAATACAGAGACAATACGTACCCGTAAATATTACTGCAAATGTTACCGACTTGCAAATGAAGCAATCAAGAAATGGCTGGGTGAATGAACATTTGGACAGAATGGGAGCATACTGAAGAATCCTATACATGGCTGGGACTGGAGAAATCGTTCTCACGGGTTTGGCGAACAGTGTAGATCCAGATCAGCCTGTGCATCCGCACAGTCTGATCAGGATCTGCACTGTTCGCCATTCCATTAATGAACCCGTCATGCTTCTAAAAAGCAATATAGATAGTCATCAGGCTACATGACTTGCTATTTCATCAGGAGCTGCACATGTCACAAAACCCATAAGCGCCATTTCTCCAGTCACAGCCACATATATGTAAGACTCAGATCGGGGGTCAGCCCCAGAACAGGGGCCAAATCCCAGAACTAAGGCTAATCCCAGATCGGGGGTCAATTTTTCCCAGACCGGAGGCCAATTCTGCACATTCTGTTTCGATTTCAAGCTTGAATGAAGTCAAAGTTAGTGACGTAACGTCACACCCTGGCCGTATGCGTCCAGATAAAAAATGGCGGCAACTAGTGAAGACATCGGGGTTGTCATCTAGGCCAACCACATTACCTACCGTGAGGTGTTTAGCAATGAAGTGAATTAAAAAATATGCCTTTCCTGTTTCCATTACGGTCGTATCTTTTCGGTAATTTCTGGCCATTTTCAGATTGGCCCCCGTTCTGGGATTGATGTCACGTTTTCGGCCCCCGTTCTAGGATTAGCCCCCATTCTGGGATTGACCCCTGTTCTGAGACTGACCCCTGATCTGGGTCTTACATATGTGCCACAAGTACAGTGAGATAAATACATACACAACATACATGTATATCTGGTAAAGACTTGCTATAGTCAGTGGTTACATATTAGACGCAATACTGTTGCGAAACTATAACAAGGATAAAACTAACAAGAATTATGCATGTACGCTGTTATAATAACTAACAATACACAGCTAACAATGACAAGTACTAACCCTTACTATTCTGAATAAAATTTTGTCGTCTGCCGGAAATGTTTTATTTTCAATATTTCTCGACAAAAACCTGTTTTGACAGCGCATGAGAATCGTCTCCACTGGAGACGATTCTCATGCGCTGTCAAAACATTTTTTATGTTAAGAATTAAGGCAAATATGAACAACAGCAGACGACAATTTCCGTCTCCAGCGTGGTGAAGGTTAAACGATACCAAAGTCCAAATTGTATGAGTATCAGACACAAGGAGTACATATATCATGTGGAAAAGGTTTCCATATTTTACTTATTTCTTTAAGAAAGTATATATTGCTTTTTCGTGGCTGGAAAATAAGCAAAATATTCATTCATAAAAAAAAGGCTGTAACGAGTTAAATATTACAAACTTCATCATTTCTTTTCAATACATATACACGTAGTCTGATTATATTTCATAATTTACAGTATATATAATTGTATAATATTTATATATATATCTATGAACTCATTCCAGGTTACAGTAGGACGAAGTATTTAATTGTAATATTAGTGTTGCCAGGACATGTTCAACAACTGTGCAGATATATAACTATAACAGATTCACACCTATTTCAGCGACTGTATGTCAAACAGAGTAGACCCTGATCAGATGAAACATACAGTGTAAGGTCCCTTTCATCACCCATTTGCATTACATAGGCAGAGCTCCAGATAAGGTGCGTATTGGCGTATTTTATGCACTTATTATAGCAGAAAATGCATTGATTATCAAAAGATGGAGTACAAAATACGCACAGCAATGTGAAAATACACATTGTACAATGTTTGCTTTTTGCAGCTCAAATAAGTGAATATTTATTATTACTATTTTGTTATCATCTTTTCGTCTTTTATATGGAAGAAAATGAATAATACATTTGTAAAAGTAAAATACAAATTGAATTTGGAATATGGGGGTATAATACTTATCTGGAGCTCTGAATAGGGGATCTTACTGCATGATAATTTAATGTGACAGTAGTTAGGTTACTGATTTGATAAGATATGAGGTTAAGCACTGGAGTTACGATAAAAACAGCATTGAAAGACAGTGCCAGGCACACCCACAACACCGGTAGCCTATTTCACCAACATTGCAAAGTATACTTATCCAGCAAAGTATACAGTGAGGGAGAAATTTTCAATTTAAGGATAAATTTATTAATTTTTGTTATACTGAATTTATTACATTATCACAGGCATTTTAGCTGTGATAATGTAATAAATTCAGTATAATAATTCTGCACACTTTTAATCATCAAATATATGCAGTCGTTAGTTCTATGACATAATGCATTTCGGGAACAATAAATGATTACTCCCTCAAAGTATACTTTGCTAGAAAAGTATACTTTGCAATTTTGATGAAATCGGCTACGGATCACTTGGCGTCAGGAGTGAATCCCAGTAAGATTCACAGGTAAGACAAGGTACCCTTAACCCTTTCAACACCACAGGCCTGTATAGTGGTATTGGCAAAATGTGCAGATCCCGATGAGCCGGCTCGTGACGAGCCATCTCATCAGGATCTGCACTTTTTGCAAGTAATTTTCATCTGTTTGAGAACAAAAACACCCCATTTTCATAAATGGACTAGTCTGAAAATCATTTTGTGACAATTGGATTGGTTGGAAAATTGACATATTGAAGTTCATTCTCGGTACTTGGGGGTGAAAGATGGATTCATTGCTAACATACATATACCCTCCCATCCTCTCGGACGGAATGGCCAACCACATATGTCTCATAGAGATTGTGTAGACTAGGGTTTAACACATTATAGGCCAGATACAATTACAGTAGTATGCAATTTTTGAGAATTGTTTCGCCATTTTCTTTATTTATTCTCGAAACTATATGTTGTTACCACTCATCTGAACCGTCTCGATGAGATGGTTCAAATGAGTGGTAACAACATATGTTTTTATGAAGAAATAAACAAAATAATATTTTTTTTTTTCAGAAGACACAACAAATGGTTAAGGTCTAGTACAGTAGACATGTCTAGGAGAGAACTACTCTGCACTATATAGGATGAAATTGCTGATTCAGCAATGTCCTGATCTGGTGCCAGGTATCCTAACCACAGAAATGGAATGGAAAATGTGTATGAAATGTTGAGTCAAACAACAGAATCATTTGGCAACACGAATAAATAAAATTGGCAAAAAATTGGACATTATTATACATACAATGTTTGTAATATGCAACACCCTCCACCATGCATTACAAAACTATATAAGCTAATACTACTGAGCTAGTCAACATTATTGTTCATATGCCACACGAAGTAAAACGTTCTAAAGTATTCCTATAGATCTTACGCCACCAGTAGCCGATTTCATCAAAATTGCAAAGTATAATTATCTAGCAAAGTATACTTTGAGGGAGTAATCGTTTATTTTTGCCAAAATTCATTATTTCATATAGAACTAACCACTGCACATATTTGATTATTAAAAGTATGCAGAATTATTATACTGAATTTATTACATTATCACAGCCAAAATGGCTGTGATAATGTAATAAATTCAGTATAATAAAAAATAATAAATTTATCATAAAATTGAAAATTTCTCCCTCAAAGTATACTTTGCTAGATAAGTATACTTTGCAATGTTGATGAAATATGCTACTGATACTAGAACATGAATATTCTTATACAGTCGAACGCCTGTAAACCGGACAGTTTGTTTGCTGGGGTTTAACGGCCTATCAACAGCTAAGGTCATTTAAGGCCGGGTCAATGGGTTTATTACTAAATCCCATATATTATCTGTACAAATGAGGGGAAAATCCCAAAATCAGAACTGAATATTTACAACAAAAAAACTATATATTCAGCCCTGCAATCAGAATAATCCTGATCTGATGCCAGGTCCTCGCAACATCAGAATCACTTGGCCTCCTCCCAAAGGCAGTAGGATTAGTAATAATCGTACTACTTTTATAATGGGCAATAACCCAATTCAATTCCCAGGTAACAAAAGAGCCAAAGATAAAAACGTATATGAGGGCGAAACCAGGCAAATCGTGATTCCTATAAGGAGGAACCCCAACCGTTAACTTACGCCGTCACATTCGCCTGACCAACCACCCACTGTAAACCGGACAAGTAAGTTGTGCATAATTTTGGTATGCTTCGTTAACATTTATCTCCGAGGATAATGTCTGTTCGTGATCGCAAAGCACCTACGCGTGTCTTGATGTAATTATATGCCAGTTTCACAGCGGAACCTCTCTAAACAGAACACTTTGCATAGCTACATGTACATGTAGATCATTAACCCTTACAGTGCTGAATTAAAATTTGTCGTCTGTTGTTTATGTTTTATTTTCCATTTTTCTTACGAAAAATATGCTTTGACAGCATTTTAGAATCATTTCCATTGGAAATGATTCTAAAATGCTGCCAAACCATGTTTTTATTTAGTGAAAATAAGAAACAACAGCAGACGACGATTTTCGATTCCCGCCTTCTAAGGGTTAATTGGTTTATTTCTAGCAGAATATTTAAATGGGCCACCGGCTGACAAAAGTGGGCTTAGGACATTTGCGACAAGCGTGATATTTATAAGGTTACATATTTGATAAATGATTTGATTTCATTTATTGGTGTTTAACGGCCTATCAACAGCTAAGGTCATTTAACCTGCTGTATTGGAGGGAATGAATTGGAATGGAATGGTGCTTAACGGCCCATCAACATAAAAGAGTATCATTTAGGGCCAAGCAATGTAGATTGGGGGGGGGGGGAAATCCCAAAACCAGAACTGAATATTACATGCCGGTATAAATAAACCCACAGGTTGAAGTAATGGACCGAGGTCTATAAATACATTAAATGTGCCTAAAAGCATCAATAAATGGAGAAAAAAAAGCAAATTTTTTTTTTTTACTCCTTCCATAGACTCCATATGCCATTATGGAGGGAGTAAAAAAAAACAATAAGGATACATTTATTTAATTTTTATTATACTGATTTTATTACATTATCACAGCCAAAATGGCTGTGATAATGTAATAAGTTCAGTATAATAATTCTGCATTCCTTTGTATGCACCCAACCTGCCGTCCACGCTTGAATGAGCTTTGTATTACATGTACTACAACATATTGTTGATAATGGACAAGCTGTGCCTACCCAGGAGGGTCTCTTGTCTTGATTACATTGTTATCTTGCTCCCAGTACGCCAACTTCATAAAGATCTCATGGAGGTTTGTCGTCGTCGATAATAATCCACCAGGGGCCTGTTTCATTGCATTTCGTACAACGAAGAAGAATTTGTAAGTAAAGAATTGAAATTTACATTATATTTGCACTCCCAAAACCAAAACTGAATATTTACAGAAAACTATATATTCAGCCTTGAGATTAGAATAACCTAATCTGGTGCCAGGTCTAATCAGGGCAGACATTGTATGTTATTGTGAACAGGAAACATTGGTTGATATTTCTAACAAAACCATTGTATCTGTATCTGTAGCCGATTTCACCAAAATTGCAAAGTATACTTATTTAGCTAAGTATACTTTAAGGGAGTAAGCATTTATTTTCCCCTCAAAATGAATTTATTCCATATAGAACTAACAACTGCAAATATTTGATGATTAAAAGTATGCATAATTATTATACTGAACTTATTACATTATCACAGCCATTTTGGCTGTGATAATGTAATAAAATCAGTATACCTAATAAAAATTAATCAATTTATCCTTCAATTGAAAATTTCTCCCTCAAAGTGTACTTAGCAAGATAAGTATACTTTGCTACACTGGTCAAAAACTCAATATGCCCCCAGTTTCTCATGGCCAATATAATATGCCAGTGACAGCGACAGTCTTAATATGTAAGACTTCAACAAACTAGACAGTATTATCTTTGTAAAACGTGGACATGCCCCCATGGCATACGGACCTGTAACTGGAAAAACTCTTACAAATTGTTCGACGTAAGAAAATAGCTATATGTTTCAGAGATATTTTGAAGGTGACAAAGGTGAAGGTCGTGTTAATGGTGGCATGAGTGTGTGACAAATGTTCAGGTGATGAAGAATGGAAGTATTCACATAATATCGAAGCAATCCTTCACATAATATTGAAGGTAACACATGTTGGAGAAACTCTTACAAACTTTTTAACGTAAATGTACACAGACAGACGGACGGACGAACGGACGTACCCTCAAGAGCAACACAATATGTCCCCCCTTGCTATCGCATAGGGGGCATGATAAACACATATTCATGTACACAAAAAGCGGGGAAACCAATCTTCTGCTGTTTTTCAGTATGGAGACGATTCTCATGTGCTGTCAGAACAGCTTTTAATCGAGAAAAATTGGAAGTAAAAAAAAAGCATATGACAAAATTTGTGTTAACCCTTAATCCTTTCACCCCTAAATAGCTGACATCTAAATGGAGGTATTGTTTTTTCAAATCCTGAAAATCATGACAAATACTACAGATCCAGGCGAGACGGCTCATTATAACGAGCCAACTCATCTGGATGTACAGTGTTTGCAAATGTTGGATTTATGGGCCTATAAGGTAGAACTGCTGTTAACCCTTAGACCGCTACACACAACAATTGTCGTCTGCTGTTGCTTTTATATCTTGCCGTATTTCTCAATAAAAACATGTTTTGACAGCACTTCAGAATCATTTCCAATGGAAATGATTCTGAAGTACTTGTCAAAGCATGTTGTAAAGTATTCTAAAGTGCTGTCAAAGCATGTTTTTATGATAAAAATGGAAAATAGAAAATAAAAATCAGACACTAAAGTGCTGTCAAAGCATGTTGTAAATTATTCTAAAGTGCTGTCAAATCATGTTTTTGATTATAAAAATGGAAGATAGAAAATAAACAGCCGACGACAAATCAGTAAGATAGCGATGTAAGGGTTAACATCATACATTCTTGAATTTCCACATTTCATTATTTAGACATGGGAACATTCTGGAAAATAATCCAAAGTATGAATTAGTGCAGATCCTGACAGCTCATCGGTCCGTCAACTTTTAAAGGGTAAAGTCAATCAGTGGCTTGCATAAAGTATTATATAAGCCTTGTAAATTGCTTGTAATTGATGATAGTAAACTGGAGCTAAATGAGGCTAAGGAAGTTACCAATATGAACAGCGAGGAACCAGATCAGTGTTCAGCCAAATGGAGATGATTTGCACTGTTCAACAAACCCTCGAACTGCTGCTCTGTGTCCCCGCTGTCCAAATCTGCAACTAGAGTAAGTCCCGTTATTAACCCTGTCTCCCCTAAATATGTCACATGGTCGGTTCTGTACTAATGTTGGATTATTCAATTAATCAAAAAAGAATCTTAAAAATAATGAAATACTGCAGATCCTGATGAGCCGGCTCGTTACGAGCCGGCTCATCTGGATCTACAGTGTTTGCAAATGTTGGCTTTATGGTTTGTAGGGTTGAAAGGGTTAACCCTTACAATGTTGAATTAAATTTTTCCACCTGCTGCTAATTTTTTATTCTCAACTTTTCTCAATGAAAACATGTTTTGGTAGCACTTTAGAATCATTTCCATTAGAAAAGATTTTGCAGTATTTCATTATTTTTAAGATTGTGAAGAAATTTCCATTCGAAATGATGCTAACGAGCTGCCAGAACGTGCTTTTATTGAGAAAGACAAAATCAAAATGAAACAACAGCAGACGACAATATGTGTTTCCCCCGTTCAATGTGTTCAGTCTGCAGATCAGAATGAGTCACCAATATGCAAGTATTCCATCCATCAGATAAATATATCCTGCCAAAAATAATTTTGTCAAAAATCGTGATTTGTCTTGTTAAAAGATGGTAAAAATTGCAGAATAAATAAATGTTGATTACGATTCTGCATTTACAACAATGTTTTCGCCAATATTAAAATTTTAAGAAAGTGTCTCCCAACTTGAAAATAAATTTTGGCAAAAGTATATCCTCTAATGGAATGGCAGAAATGATAAAACAAAGACAAAATGAAGGACGTCAAGGTCAGGTCAACTCTGACCCATCACAGACATTAAGTTGCCATGGTTACAGAGAGATTTTAGCCTTAAACATGCAAACATTAATTAGAAACAAAGGTCTGTAAATAAAATTTCTAACACAGATTGACGCACTTTCGCTGGCTAATACAGATATACCAATGAAAATGCAGAAAATAGTCAAATTGTCCTGGACGTTGGTCATAATAATATGGCTCTTGTATAATGATGGGTTACTCCTGGGTTGATAGCACCGTCACTGGCATATTACAATGGCGATATGTTCACCTACTGCCCAGCTACTGCCATAAGCGCATGCGATACGGTCTACGGTCTGTTTCACGAAACCTTCCCAAATTTTACGGCCATATAAACAATGCAAAAACAGTATATTTTTTTTATAATATTAATTTTATCAAAATTTAAGAATGAGCCTTCTTTTTATTTCGTGAAACTTGGTCAAATATTGCTTTTATTACCAAAAATAGATTAGTTTATGGGAATTTAACATGGGGAGAAAACGAGGTGGAGGAGCTGCGGGACAATTAAAAAAACAGAATGTTTTGGAAATCGACTCCGAAACCTGGCTAGATAGCTTGGAAATGATCTAACATAGAAAACAAAAGTTAAATTTTGAAAATCGGTCTAGTATTTCTGAAATTCAAAAAAATTTCGGGAAATTTATTTTTCACAATAAAATCCACATTTGACCAAATTTCACGAAATAAAAAGAAAGCTCATTCTTAAATTTTCCTTTAATTTAATATTATCGAAAAAAATATTGTTTTTGAATTGTTTATATAGCCGTAATATTTGGGCAGCTTTCGTGAAACAGACAGTAAAACCATATGAGAACAGACATGTGATTATGTACCAACAAAATATGCGATATGTCATGAAAACATTTACAAAATTTACGATATTTTCTGTAAATGAAATAATAAGTTGACGAAATGTTCAGAGTAAATGCAGAATAGAATTCCGATGAAAATGTTGTCAACTTTCAATGCCATTTACAGAAAACCTCCCAGTTTCTGAAAATAATTTTCATGATAAATCGCACATCTCATTAGGCCCAAAATCATATGCCGGGTCTCATATGTCCAAGCTATCAGCCATGGAAGACACGAGGCCGAGTATTGACTTATGCAGCATATGTTACTACCATACTTGCTACACCATTATTAACAACTCTTTCAGAGGATCAAACTCTAAATCTATAGAACTTAGATGTATATTATAGGAATGAATGGCCTTTTTGTGGAATTTATCGGGGGTATAAACTTGGAAAAGTCGCGGGAATACTGGACGAAGGCCGGAAGGCCTCGTCCAGTATTCCCGCGACTTTTCCAAGTTTATATCCCCGATAAATTCAACAAAAAGGCCATTCATTCCTTATAATTCCAGAATTTGAAATAAATTCATCAAGAAAATGTGTTTATTTTCCGTTTTCTTAAGAATTATTTTAACTGCGCCTCACGGTTACGGAAAGTAGTTCGGCATGGGAGTTTACTGGGATATAAATTTTGGACAGAGACTTGCTACGGGCCAATCAAATGTTAGGGAATTGTGTAAATATTTTTGTGCTGGAATTATTGCATATTTGCAGTCAAAGACATGAACAAAACCTCAAAATTCCAAATCACAGTTTACAAATTTGCTGTCTAACTATATGTGTGTGTTTATGCAATTTATATAGTCAGTAGACAATTTCAAACGATTCAGATCCATCATTTACATTCTTTAGCTTATCAGAGCTCCAGTTAAGGTGCGTAATTTGACAAACTTGGGGTGAAATTTTGTTATTTCTTCATCAAAAATGGCAAGTTGGGAGTCCTTTAGAATCGTCTCATTGAGACGATTCTAAAGCACTCCCAACTTGCCATTTTTGATGGAGCAATAAGAAATTTACCTCCAAATTACGCACCTTAACTGGAGCTCTGGCTTATCATGTATCATATCGAGTATCATAGGAGTGGGTGACCGGAATGAATGTGATGTGTTTTGGGCGAGTAAATATTGTGAATAATATTTTCAGAAGGATGCATTTTACAGGATCATTTTTTCATCGCGTTCTTTAAATTCTGACTGAAACAGTTTTATGCATTAAGCAAGCACTAGTAGATGATTAATCAGTGAGCCAATCGACTGAATGGCGTTTTACATCTTCACAGAAGTAAGCAAATAACACTTAGTTGGAGTAGAATGGCAGGGGGAAGGATTCTGTGCAGGAAATTTACCTGGTGCCCAGAGCCAGTTATATATTACAGAACGGTTATGGTACATCGAGACTGTATCGTATAGCAACAGATGCAGCTGTTTATATCGTATATACAAGCGAATATTTTGTAAGCAGACTAGCAATATGAGAACACTATTGACGGGCAGCCACAACAGATGTTCGAGTACCATGCAGGCTATATAATGAAATTGAGCTAGCATTTATCAAACGGTGAAAGAGCTTGTGCCATTTGCAACCAATGCAGACCCTGATGAGACTGCAACACTGGACAGTCTCAAAAGACTCTACACGGTTTGCGATATCACAATAAATTTTAACCCATTCATGCAGAGTACCTATTCAGAAACATCTAAATTTACAACATTTATTTATATTTTATTCATTTCTCAACGAAAACATATGTTGTTACCACTCATTTGAACCGTCTCACCGAGACGGTTCAAATGAGTGGTAACATCATATACTTTCGTTGAGAAACAAAGAATATGGAGAAAAAATTATTGGTAAACTTGTATACTTTTGCATCAGTATCTGGCGTGAACTGGGTTAAAACAAGAGACTGATACACAGAGTGGACATATGACTATGTGGATGAATACGTCTACTTAGGTCTTATCTCCAATGTGATACTGGATCTGTTTGCAAGCTCAAATGATGATTTGATTACATTAATTGGCACAAATGGATACTGGTATATATACAATTAAACAATACTTAATAAAAGTTAATGATTATGCAACATATAGCTTGATTATGAAAAAGCACTTTGTTCCCGACATGTGAAAATGATGTACCTTGTTAAATATTATGGCCACTGAAAATGTTCATATATACAATGTAAATACCACACTAAAAGAATATCTGCTTTTGATTGAATCAAACTTCACTATTATCTATTTATTATTCACGTTTATCAGTTAGATAATGAACATATTTAATCAAATACTTTCAGTTTCCTTGTGTGAGAAAATTAATTAATGATACGCTAACCTTTTTCAACTTTGGTTTTTTATCTGGGTACTCGCTAATGGAAGTTTTAATCATAGTCGCACAGTCGTAATAGTAATGCTTACACGAGTGCGACAGCGAATTGTGCCATGCTACAATAATGGTGTGCAAGGGACGCAGATACGAGGCACGCCTTGTGATTTTGTACCCATGAACATGTGCGATATCTCATGAAAATTACTCACAAAATCTAAAATATTTCCATAAATTACGTCATTTACAGAAAATATCACAGTTTCTGTAAATATATTTCATGAAAAATCGAACACGTTCTTAGATACAAAATCACATGGCGTGTCTCATATGGTAGTGTTACATTGCTGGACAATGGAGGACAGGACAGATGAAATATTGCACAACCACTACTCTAGACACCGCTATGGCATTGTGGGATAGCAGTTCAAATTCAAACTTCAAGGGAGGCTACTCTCCCCTGCTTGTTATCAAGGAGGATAATCTGTGTTTTGGGTCAAGAGTTCACCATGACCTTGACTCTTCTGTTTGTCCTGGAATATAAGAATGAAATAGAATATTCACACTATCGTCACTGGCTAGTCAAAATACCATTAACACGTACACGCCGTCTTAATTTTCTGTCGTCTGATGTTTATTTTCTATTTTCCATTTTTATCATCAAAAACATGCTTTGACAGCACTTTAGAATCATTTCCATTGGAAATGATTCTGAAGTGCTGTCAAACCATGTTTTTATTGAGAAATAAGGCAAGATATAAAAGCAAAAGCAGACGACAATTGTTGTGTGTAGCGGTCTAAGGGTTAACACTTTCATCCCTAAATATTTCTTTCCACTGTATGATTTACAGATACTATGTCATCGTGCATGCGCTAAATGATTCCAGATTCACTCAAATTGGCCCCAGCTAGAAAGGTAAGTGCCATTTTCTGTTAACCAATCTTATATTTAGGAAATTTGATATAGTGCAACAAAGACTCCCAACAGCCATTTTAATATAAGTAAATTGTTTTGACTGGATAATTAGCCTGCTAAAGCCTGAAATGACGTTTTAAACAATGATTTCAGGGGTCCCTGATAAACTCTCATCATACACCTGCAATATTTGTTTAAAATGTCTTTTTGTTGCGCTTTAAATAATTTCCTGAAGATAACGCCTTTAACAGTATTAAAAGCATGTTTACCTTCTAGCAGAGGCTCCGTCTTACCATAATTGAGTGAATTGGGAATCATTAGCAGATGCGCGATGACTTAGTATCCTACCGTTGTATTTTGGACTTATTTATTTATCAGGAAGGGGTGATTTTTTAAGAAATATCAAAGCTACCGGACATACACTGCAGATCCTGATGAGACGGCTCAATATGAGCCGGATCATCTGGATCTACAGTGTTTACAAATGTGATTGTGAGACAGCTTGTTACGAGCTAGCTCCTCTGGATCTAGTGTTTGCTAACGTTGGCTGACTGGTCTGTAGGGTTAGAACACAGGTGGAAGACTCGGACCTATGACACCAAAAAAATGCCTATTAAAAAAATCCCATTACCCCCACCCACTTGGTCTCGTACAATACCATCTTCTATAAAGAAAGGTGGATAACATTGTGGCCATTATTGAATATGGTACTGTACGAGACCAAGTGGGTGGGGTAATGGGATTTTTTTAATAGGCATTTTTTTGGTGTCATAGGTCCGAGTCTTCAACCTGTGGGTTAGAAGTGTTAATGGCGGTCTAGAGACACATGATTTTATGTGGTCCTGAGAAAAGCTGCATTATGACAATTTCCATTGTAGACTTTTTCCTCTGGCAGAATCACTCTGTATAATTATAATCGCATCATCCGTCAGTCTTCTCCAGTGACTGAATGGCTAATAGTGAAGGCCTTGATCATACTGTGAGGATGAGCTGGGGCTATTTTGGTCGCAAATGTTGTAATGTACCTGCTATCAGCTGGCGGCCCATATACAACTACATATAATTCCAGCACAAAAATATCTACACAATTCCCTAACATTTGATTGGCTCGTAGCAAGTCTCTGTCCAAAATTTATATCCCAGTAAACTCCCACGCCGAACAACTTTCCATAACCGTGAGGCGCAGTTAAAATAATTCTTAAGAAAACGGAAAATAAACAAATTTTCTTGATGAATTTATTTCAAATGCTGGAATTATAAGGAATGAATGGCCTTTTTGTGGAATTTATCGGGGATATAAACTTGGAAAAGTAGCGGGAATACTGGACAAGGCCTTCCGGCCTTCGTCCAGTATTCCCGCGACTTTTCCAAGTTTATACCCCGATAAATTCCACAAAAAAGCCATTCATTCCTATAGTATTACAACTGCTGATACAACATACCCCAACAGGGTATTAAAACAAAATCTTGTCACAAAGCATAATGAAACAACCGATTTTGCTAGTGATAAAATGACGTCAAAAGATGATAAAGGATAATTTTTAATAAGGTAGATCATCAGACACATTACCGCTGCTCTGTACTAACCCACACAATACTGAATTAAAATGTCACAAACTGCAGTTTCCGTTTACAATATTATTCCCATCACCACATGTGAAATTTGGGATTCGACCATGTTAACATGGCTGACCTGGATCTACACATAGAAGCCCCATTTCTCCAGTCACAGCACATATTTAGCCTCCCTACAGCAGCCACCTCTCCACTAGTCACATTGGTGGCCACTTAAACACAATGTTTTGTAACATCAGGGCTACATTGATGCTCGATTAAGATAGCATTGGTTGGCCAGTGAAAAAAAAATTATTGAATTTTTATCGGTATAGTTCCCCCCGAATTTTTATCGGTATAGTTCCCCCCCGACAGAAATGGACCAAAATATTATACTACAATCATCAGGAATATTTTGTTGACATATAAAAGTGAGGAGTGTCGGCCTATCTAGATCTACAATGGCCCATACGCGACATGCTTAATTTTGTTATGGCAGGATAATAATCACTGGTTGGGGCTGTGAGTTTTCAATCACTGCAAATTTAAGAAAACAACCATCATTATTGTGTTGATGCAATGATAGCTGGTGGACAATCTTCCCTACCTCTATAGTGTACTTACATGTGTTAAGACTCTAATACACTATCGCAGACCATTGAACTACCCAACATGATCTGTAGCCTATTTCACCAACATTGCAAAGTATACTTATCTAGCAAAGTATACTTTGAGGGAGAAATTTTCAATTTAAGGTTAAATTTAATAATTTTTATTATACTGAATTTATTACATTATCACAGCCATTTTGGCTGTGATAATGTAATAAATTCAGTATAATAATTTTGCATATTTTTAATCATCAAATATAAGCAGTCGTTAGTTCTATATGAAGTAATGCATTTCGGGAAAAATAAATGATTTCTCCCTCAAAGTATACTTTGCTAAATAAGTACATGTATACTTTGCAATTTTGATGAAATCAGCTACTGGTCTCACTTTAAAGGCATTGTGTCTCAGATAAGGTTTCAGACATGAAATAATCCTTTTTAGATGTAAACTGATAACAATATACCTCCTATAGGCTTCCATTGCAGACACTAGTGCAATTGATTTATACAAATTAAATAAGTGAACATAAACTGAAGACTAGATGGCCGCTGCCCGCATTTCGCGTCCATCGAGGCTTTGATAGTATACCGAAAAACTTTAACCACAAACATTAACCAATAATGCAGACTCGGACGAACGGATGTGCGTATGCCATCCAATGTGCCAGTTATAAACTAGTATTTGCAGCGCTACTTGTTTTGCAGTATAAGAAACATTTTGCAAAATCCCAATAATTTTTCAGGCGATCCATAGTTATAACTGGGTTTAGAAATGCGACAGAAACCTGCCATTAAATATTTTTACTAATCTGCTACATCACCTTCTGTGTATTCCTGAGACCCGCTGACTTTAATACTTTGCATGCTAACTGTGAGAACAGCCGCCAACAAATTAGGGAGTATTTTTCTTATTTCAGTCTGTAAATATGTCTTGGAATTTCATTAGAATTGCGTCCTGTGGACTCAATTCTAATGAAATTCCAAGACATATTCATGATATTTACAGAGCAAAATAAAAGAAAATATAATTATTTTTGTCTACTATTTTTTAACTATTTATAACCCGCATGTTTCCCAGCATGCAAAGAGTTAACGAGTGACAGACAAGCTAGCCTACAGTTAAAGCGCGAACTTACAGGAGGTAGACTCGGGCGAGGTACTGGACACGTAGTTAGACGGGAACATGCCGACGTTGCCGTTGATTTCCCCCTGCCACCAGTCGGCATCGGTCTTCTTGATCACGTTTATCACAGAGTCCTTCTGGAATGTCAGCTCGTCTGCGTTTTGTGCCATGTACGGATACAGTGCTATTACATGGTCCACTGCAAAAAATAAGAAAATAAATGTGTAAATTTTCTCATGAATATTTTTTTGTTATCGTTCAACTGAAGTATATGTTGTGACCGCCATTTGAACCGTCTCAACGAGACGGTTCAAATGAGTGGTCACAACATATACTTTCGATGAAAAATTAGAAAAATAGCAGAAAAGTATTTAAATATTATCCTAGGTTTGTTATGCATGCAATGGGTTAATGTTAATGTGAACTTTATCACAGAAAATAAGAAAATTAATACATAAATTTTCTAACGAAAAACATGAACATTATCTTCCAACTAAAGCATATGCAGGGATAAAAAATTACAATTTTCGAAAAAAAATCAAAAAAAAAAAAGAAGAATTTTTTCAAAAATTGTAATTTTTTATCGCCAATTGTTTTTTGTTTTTTTTGAAGTGGCGATTTTTTTATTTTCCCCAGCGGAATCCCTGCATATGTTGTGACCACCATTTGAACCGTTGTTCACAACATATACTTTCAAAGAGATTAAATATTTTCTAAGGTGTATTATGCACGTAGCTCTGAACGTTCATCATAAATGGATTAGTTATGGAAGATAAATAGAAATTGGTCTTGGAGATAATGACCATATTTTTGAGCCGAGGGTTGCTATGTAGATAGATACGTACCATATTTTGGAGCGGAGGGTTGCGGAGCGGAGGGTTGCGGAGCGGAGGGTTGCGGAGTGGTAGATACAGGCTGCAGTGATGGCTGGGCGGGGGCCATCGTGGGTTGGGGCTGTGGGGCAGGCGATGGGTTGCTCGCCTACAATCACATGCGAAATGTATTTGGGCTGCCAGCCAAGAGAAGGAACTTTCAGGCAGCTGTGGTTAGTGTAGGCCCAGCAACAGCCAGGTCATATGTGGCTGTGACTGGAGTAATGGGGGCTTATGGCATTTCTGGTCAGTCTAGCTCTCAATCAGGTAGCAAACTCCTGCAGTCTGATAAAGATCTTTGTCATACTGCAGATAAATTTCTCACATTTTGATTGGTTAGCTTGACGTATTACCTGTCAAGCCTGTCAATATGGTTTGAATAAAAAATCGCGTCGGGTCGAGGCGGAGTCGAAAAAGAACATTATTTTGTTTAAATCCCCTCCAAAACATAGTCATAGAGATAGATAATGACCTAAGAAAACAAAAATTAGATTTTGAAAATCAGTTCAGAAATTGTCATGTTACCAGTATTAAAGATTTCTATTTGTTTGTGTCGGGATGACATCAGGTAATATTCAGGTAAAGTCATGACGTCGTACCGTTTGGCACCATATGTCTATAACGTTAAACATGTACCAATACAATTACAAAAATAAATTATGGAGAAATATAAAAAATCAGTATAACAAATACGTTAATTGTGATTCTACAAAGGCAATGAGCTATATACCCCCTCGGCTGCACCACGGGGTGCATATAAATTCAGACGGGCAATATGACAGCATATTGACTGCGTAGACTCACAATAGCTTATAATATTGTTTGACAGAATCATGACGGGTGTTTCAATGATGGAATGGCGAACAGTGCATACACTGATTAGACTGCGCAAATGCGCATGCTAGTCTGGGTCTACACTGGTCGCAAATTTCTCCCGTCACAGTCACCACATATATAAACATGATCTCGGTTTTGGGTCTCATCCGAAACACCCGTTGGATGGAAATACAATGAAGGTATTTTTCAGTCCTAGTGCCAAAAAGTTGAACCCACAACTCTGGTATTGAAGCCACATGCTCCATCATCAGGCTAGTAAGCCAACCCTTGCTGTCATCAAGTAACAATATCATTATCTTAGCGGGGGCGGAACATGGATTTGTCACAGAGCGATAGAGGACCATTAATATGCATATATGAAATAAGAAGCAGATTTGTGCAAGGAAACAGAAATTATAAGACATTTACCCGGACGTGCGGAAAAATGGACGGAAGGGACGGATGGACAAGGGTAACACTAAATGCCCCTTCCACTTTCTTGGTGGGGCATAAAAGGCTTAACCCTTTGAACCCGAAAGCCCGCTATAGCGGTTAATGTAAACAGTGCAGATCTAGATGAGCCGGCTCTTCTCATCAGGATCTGCACTTTTTGCAAGTACTTTCAATGAGGTGTACACAATGTCTGGTTTAGAGAGGTTCTACAGTATGAGTAGTCTACTCACCATGGACAGAGATGAGGGAGACACCCCACGGTTGAGTGAGTTATCCGGCGTGTTCCGTGCACTGCCCACCAGCAACTTCACGTAGTTCGCCGGGAACCAGCCAATCTTCCGCTTCTGACCGCGAGCCTGTGGGAACCAGTGGATGTCAATGTTCGAGTGTCGAAGATATTTCCTTTTCAAATTGAGGCGAGTATTTATTCTGATTAGTTTACAACTCACAACTACAGATGGATTATTGGATGGTTTGCAGAACAAAAAATACCCCCTTTTCATAAATCGACTAGTCTGAAAATCGTTTTGTGACTTTTGGATTGGTTGCAAAATTAATATATCAAAATCCATTCCAGTTAATTAGGGGTGAAAGTGTTAATTGTAAAGTGTATAGGCCCAGATCAACCTGCGTGGTTATGCAGGCTGATCTGGGTCTAAACGGGTTGCAAAGACAATATGATCAATTTCTTTGAAATTTTTATATGTGCTCCGGTTATGCAGTATGAACCGTGTCAAAACTGGTCGCCAAACAATAAGCTCAATCACCCGCTATTGTCTATTCTAAAGGTCATCATTTTAACCCTTAGACCGCTACACACAACAATTGTCGTCTGCTGTTGCTTTTATATCTTGCCTTATTTCTCGATAAAAAACATGGTTTGGCAGCACTTCAGAATCATTTCCAACGGAAATGATTCTGAAGTGCTGTCAAACCATGTTGTAAATTATTCTAAAGTGATGTAAAAGCAGGTTTTTGATGATAAAAATGGAAAATAGAAAATAAAAAGCAGACGACAAAAAATTAAGATAGTGGTCTGAGGGTTAATATGTAATGAGGGTCAAACAGACCTTCGATCTTGATTACCCAACTGACAATTAAACAATTTGAATCACATAGCAGGCAGTGATAACAAATCTGTAATTTCACCACACTTTAACCAGTTTTAAAAACATTTCACGACCAGTAGCCTATTCCAACATTGCAACGTATACTTATCTAGCAAAGTATACTTTGGGGGAGTAATCATTTATTTCTCCCGAAATGCATTATTTCATATAGAACTAACGACTGCATACATTTGAAAAGTATGCAGAATTATTATACTGAATTTATTACATTATCACAGCCAAAATGGCTGTGATAATGTAATAAATTCAGTATAATAATAAAAATTGATAAATTTATTCTTAAAATTGAAAATTTCTCCCTCAAAGTATACTTTGCTAGAAAAGTATACTTTGCAATGTTGGTGAAATCGG
This sequence comes from Conchocele bisecta, assembly GCA_029237695.1. Taxonomy (NCBI): domain Eukaryota; kingdom Metazoa; phylum Mollusca; class Bivalvia; order Lucinida; family Thyasiridae; genus Conchocele; species Conchocele bisecta. The sequence goes on along the minus strand of CM055265.1, from coordinate 155,498,115 downwards.
CTACTGGTAATATTTTCCTGATGATGAACTGTCTATTGCTATATATGACCTTGCCGATCATCGAAAAAATGAAATACCTATCCAATTGATCGAAATTACCAACATTGGTATGCAAGTAGCGACTTCAGAGGCATTCTTACTACACTGGATCATCAAGCCCCAGGTGTGAATCCCAGTAAGGTTCACTGTTAAGATATGAATCCTTTTAAAGCATGGATCCAACGTTAAGACATGAATACCCTTGCATCCTCCTGCAGTGACCAGTGATACAACCTACCTGTAATTCCCCTCCACCAGCTTGCTATTCAAGTTCCATAAGTTACCTAGATTGGCATACAATGATACACCAACATGAGCCGAGGCTTTGTGGTGACCAGCGATACAACCTACCTTAACCCTTAGAATGTGGGAACCAAAATTTTGTCTTTTCTCTCTGAAGTAAAAACATGGTTTGGCAGCATTTTAGAATCATTTCCAATATCTAAAGTGCTGCCAAACCAAGTTTTTGATGAGAAAAATGAAAAAAATAAAATTCAGCTTACGACACAAATTAATTCAGCATTGTAAGGGTTAACTCCCCCTGCCACCAGCTTGCTATCAATTGCCGCACATTACCACGACTGACATAGAAAGATACATATAACAACATGAGCCGAGGCTTGGTAGTGAACTGAGATACATACCTGTAACTCGCCCTCCCACCAGCCACTAGCGCTCTTCTTCCGTACTTGTATCAGCTGTCCGGGGTTCAGTGACAATTGTTCCTGCCCAGACGCGGTGTACGCCGCAATCACCGTCGCTATTTCTGTAACTTTTGACTTAATTTATGAAAAATATTGTAAATTTTCTAAAAATATTTCATGAAATTACGCAGATGTCCGAAGGTACAAAATCCCATGGCGTGTCTCATATGTGACTGTGACTGGAGAAATGGGATGATGGATTTTGTGATTAGTGTAGCTCCTGATCAAATAGCACACTCATGTAGCCTGATAATGATCTATATTACTTGTTTGAAGTATGGTGGATGTTTCATTGATTGGCGAACAGTGCAGATCCTGATCAGACTGTACAGACACACAAGCTGAACTGGATCTACACTTGCATAATATGGTTATTGTAAACAAATGTTGACAATGTTGACACATGTCCACAACAAAACTTACTGATTAGAACCTGTATAATCATCAGCGTCAGTATGTTATTCAGAGCTCCAGATAAGGTGCATATTGGCATATTTTAGCTGAATACACATTGATTATCTAAAGTGGGAGTACAAAATACTCACATCAATTCACATTGATTTTCAAATTGAGTAGTGGAAATACTGTAAAAAAGTTGAAAATTTACTTTAGTTGAGCTTCAAATTTGCTTTTTACAGCAACTAAGTAAATGTTCAACTTTATTACAGTATTAATAAGTGAATAAGTAATAATACACTAAGATAAGTGAATGTTTAAATTTGTTTTATGGTTTTTTTTATCATTTAATATTAAATGAAGAAAATCAATAATAATCCATTTGTAAAAATAAAATACGCATTTAATTTGAAATCAGGGGGTAAAATACTCTTTAGACACACGGCTTATCTGGAGCTTGGCTATTTATTACCAGAAAGTTATTTGCTTCGAAATTGACTTTGTAACTAATTGCTCACCTTGTTTCTTCAATGATTTCAGGCTCCCCTGCTGCTGAAACACAACCATACAAGAAGTCAGTAAAACTCATACAATTGGGCTTCCACTTGACAAAAAGCAGCAAACATCATTTACACTGATATCAGGCTATTATATGTTGGCAGCATGTGTTTCAATGTAGTTATTGTCAGCCATGCGCCGTAAGAAGTAAAATTTTAGAAATAAATAACCTGAAAATGGTTTACAAATAATTTAACCCTTTGCTGAATTAAATTTTGTCATCTGCCGTTTATTTTTTAATTTCAAGTTTTCTGAAGAAAAACTTGGTTTGGCAGCAGTTTAGAATCATTTCCATTGGAAATGATTCTAAAGTGCTGTCAAACCATATTTTTCTTGAGAAAAAAGAGAAAATATGACACAACAGCAAATGACAATTTTCGGTTCCCGCCTTTTAAGGGTTAAATTACATAATCTTCAGACCAGGGCGCATTTGAATTGTTTTGTACACTGTTTAGAAAGGTGTTTCATGTATATACAAACAATAATTGACCATCCAAGTCATGCTAGAATCACCTGTGGAATAAATGGTATTTAATACCCATGGTATAGCTGTGCCTGTTGGATCTGTTAAATGGCAGAATGGGAGACATCGCCCGTGGTTTACTACACAATAAAAGTTACTGGTTTTACATGTTTCAGCCTTGATTAGAGCTATGTCTTCCATGGTTAGTCAACAAAGCAGTGAAGAAGGTATTTGTGAAGGCATATGCCATAGGAATAGCATCAACATGGTTATTGTGTAGTAGCATCAACTTGGGTTATTTTGTAGGATATTGTTGCCATGAGAATATAGTGGTACCGTATTTATTCTAATAGTATTTGCATTCTAAATACAGTTAAATCGAGATGGCTCAAAATGCGATGGCTTGTAATGTCGGGCTCACTCGAAATAGTGTCGCATTCCCGATAATTTTCCCTTTATGTTTAATGTATTTTACATGCGATGGCTCAAAATGCAACTCCTCAAAAAATGCGATCCCTAGAAAGTCATGTCGAAGTTTGTGTTTGGCTAATTATCACACCTCGGTGTCCGACTTATTACGATCAAAGTCTGAGCCGCGCTCTACCTGTCTATGAAAGGTGGTTTCTTTTTCAAGTGCAGTTAATTGCCAAAAGTGGTGCAATTTGATCGTTAACGTTGTGGATTGTGATCAACGCTATACAGCGATTTATCAAATATTCTGGGCTTCGGCCACTCAACGCATTTAATAGTCTATCGTAAATCGTTGCTCGGGTTCAAGTCGAGTTGGAACCCTAGTAACCCACCACCCGGCATGGGTTCGATTAAAGTTACTCAAGTAAGGTTCAAAGGTCAAAATTCTTTAACTCGAGTTGGAACTCTGCTTGTTCCAATCGTCCTCGTGCTATTCGGTTGCAACGAAAAACGCCCATTAATAATACCACACTTCCTAGTTTAATATGCATAGGTGACGACTGGTCATGACAAAAAGGATTTGCTCTACTGAATTTCCGATCAGTGCAGCATTAAATCAGCCCGCACATGCAGTTCGTGACCTGAAATGTTCGTCCTCGACAGCTATTCATGATGCATAATATAGTGAAATAGTAAATCCATATCAAGTTGCAGAAGTCTGCAAGTTGATCAGCGCTTACACTGGTCACAAACTAAGTAAAGCACATTTTGTTGTGTCGCAACATTTTACGATTTATGGCCGATTCCCGATTTTGTATGGGCGTCGTATAACAACATCGTTTGAGCTGGGCCCATACACTACTGTTTCGAGTGACGTCACAACCACCTGCGACATTAATTATGTGCGCCACTATTTATAGTAAATACTGGAGCTTTTCTCCTTTGATAATAATTGAAATAAAGACATTTTTTGTAAATACATTTAAATACAGTTTATTTAATTTCACATGATAAATTTAATCTGGGAATAAATACTATTATCATCTAAAACATGGATACACTCTATTATGCTCAGGGTTGGCCGGTATTTCCCGGGGGCGGTATTTGCCGGCGGTAAATACCGTTATTTCCCGCCCCGAGAAATACTCTCCAAAGTGGGAAATACTGGGAAATACCGGGAAATATGATTTTCGTGTATTTGTATAGCATTATTTTGATTTAAAAGAAAGTTCTGCCCTGTAATAACTGCACAAGTTGATGTTCTGAGAAAGAGGCTACACACCTGTGCTATTTCTAGCAATATAGCAGTACATGAATATGTTTGCATTGTTGTTTTGTGTTCAATTATTGTTCTTCAATTATTAGTATTTATAAAATCATGACAGTGAAACACTAAAATATTAATTTCATGTGTTTAAATGTTGACTCAAAACACGATTGTATTTAGCTAGTGAAGTTATCACAATGTATAGACAGCTGAGCTGGCTATTTCAATCCTCTAAATCCAAACTCAGCTTCTTTACACCAACTGGTGTGTAATTCAAGTAGCCATGTGTCAAACACCGTCCAATATACAAATTATACAAATTGATTGCCTGAGGCTTCTAAAACAATTAATGGTACAATTACCTGGAGTATCCACAGGGATTGTCTCAAAGGTATATAGATTTGCTGCAAGTATTATTGACATATTATGCAGATTAAGGGGTTAGCTGAAATAAAATAAGAACCCCTTATAATGACCAAGAGAGCAAAATTAAACATTGGTCTTATTTTATGTTTTTCATTTTATCTTTATGGCTCACTTTATTAATAGATTCCACAAATCAATTCAATACACTGTGGACATGTTAGTGTGGCATTCATTTAAAGTGGGAAATAACCAGCAATATTTATATTTCCCAGTATTACCCAGTGTCCATGAATATGATTACTTCCCACAGCATACCCCTCAGAAACAGTTCATATCTATCCTAGAATACTTTGAATACAATCAGTACCCCTGCAAATAGAAATTGTATGGTATATTGACCAGAATTCACCATCAAAATCTTATTTCCCAGTAATTCCCGGTATTTCCCAGTAATTCCCGGTATTTCCCAGTATTTCCCGGTAATTCCCGGTATTTCCCGCCGTCCTGGGAAATACTCTTATTTCCCGGGAAATTGCCAACCCTGATTATGCTTCGTTATTTCCTAAATCCGACGGGTACAGTGGTCGACAAATATACCAAAATCGCAAGATGTGATGGCTCGAAAGAGCCATCCCGATTTCACTGCATCATAAAACATGTTATTTTCACATACAAAATCCATTTAAAACTTTGTTTTGATCCTATTTTCCACGTTTTGATCCCCACGAATTGCATAGCCCCTGTAGTATTTATTAGAACAAGTACGGTATTTGTATTACTACTGTAGGAATGCGTCGCACATGTGTGCCTGGGCCTGATAAATACATCCTTTTCACAAGACGTTTGTTATAACATTCGTAAATGATGCATAGCATTTTCAATTCAGCGGTGTAGCCAGATTTTTGCCAACAGGGGTGCATATTTTGGATAAGAGTTTGGAAAGGGGTGCGGAAGCATTGTTCCCCGGATACAAATATTGATTTCTTCATTCAATTTCCTCGATTATAGTGAGTTTACATCTGTAAATTTACACATACCTATATTGTAATTATTTCTCTCAGGAAAAATGTAAGTTAACCCTTTCACCCCCAAATAACTGGAATGGATTTTGATATGTTAATTTTGCAACCAATCCTATCATCACAAAATGGTTTTCAGACTAGTCCATTTATGAAAAAATGAAAAGGGGGTGTTTTTGTTCTCAAAAATTTGAAAATTACTTGCAAAAAGTACAGATCCTGATGCGACGGCTTGTGACGAGCCGGCTCATCTGGATCTACACTTTTTGCTAATACCACTATACAGTAGTGTTGAAAGGGTTAAAATAAAAATACACACATGAACAAATTTTAGGCACCCCACCCACTCACTGGCCACGCTACTGGAATCTACGACTGTTAAACAGCATTTTGGCATATTTATTTGCAAAACAAACCAATATTTTATTGTTGAGAAACATTCTACAATAAGGGTGTTTTTATCAGATCCAGAATGTTATGCATGTAACAGGGATAACGGGGAAAATACAGAAACTACGTTGGTGGGATTGAATATTTATCATGGAAGTCGGGGTTCCTTATGTAGTACTGTATGTAATAAGGTAGATTTTCTACATTTAAAGCTTTCAAAAAACCTCCAGTCACACATGAGACACGCCATGTGATTTTGTACCTTCGGACATCTGCGTAATTTCATGAAATAGTTTGACAAAATTTTCAGAGTACATGCGGAAATATATGGAGTGGAAAAGGTCATTTGTGGTTGTGACTGGAGAAAAGGGGCTTATGGAATTTCTGACCAGTGTAGCTCCTGATTGAATAGCACATTCCTGTAAATAGTCTGATCACAATCTATATTCCTTGTTAAAAGCATGACATGCATTTCTTTGATGTTCCATCAAAGAAACACATGTCATGCTTTTAACAAGGAATATAGATCTGATCTGCAAACAGTGCAGATCCTGATTAGACAGTGAGGATGCAAAGGCTGATCAGGATCAACACTGATCGCAAAATGCATAAGCCCTATTTCTCTAGACACGGCTATAATGGAGTAGGCGTAGAAGAAGTGTAACATATCGATGATCTAGTAACATAAGGTCGTAACAAGCATAGCAGTTACGACCTTATGTTACTAGACCATCGATATGTGGAGCAATAACTGTGCAAGGTTACAAGAAATGATGGCCTTACAGCAGACGTGTTAGATCGATCGCTGCTGTCAACCCCTGCGGACACACTACTGTCTCCAACACCACTAACAGCAACAACAACACCACCAGTGACACCAACACCACCAAAAATACCAGCGTTTAAGCCCTCTTTACCCCCGAATGGTGATTTTTGCTTCTCAGGTAAGGCTGGAGGATTGTTGTCAGTATCAGACTGCGAAAAACTTCCTTCCAAATTAGGAAAATCATTCGAGCTACTAGCAACTGTAGGGCCATATTTACTTATCAACATATCAAAATCAGTGAAGTCTTGAAAGGTTGGTGTTCGCTTGGTTGGCAATGTTGACTCAGCGTTTGAAACATCAAACTGGGAAAGTGAATGAGCATCTGCCTGTAGGACAGTAGAGGGAGCTGGTATAGCCGCCATGCCACGGACGGTAGCAGCGATATTGACAGTTTGGCTGGAATCGTCCACAGGAATGTTGACCTGGGACGTCAGGTTGCCGGAGATACTGGTGAGGTCGGCAGGCAGGGAGGTGTTGGCATCCCCCTCCACAGACTCCAGCCATGAGCTGGACGGGTCAGGAAATGGGCTGGGAGAGGTCACAGTGGAGGTTGATTCAGACAAACCTGCAAATGCTGCATATGGGTCACCCGTCAAACCTGCATGCCCACCAGTGTCAGACCTTGGATCATTCTGGCTAGCAAACGAGACTGTCGGGAATGTATCACTAATTACCGTTACAGATGGTGGCTTGCCTGGCTCCTTAGCTGGTAAGTCAGTTGTCATACTGGAGGACGACTCAGACAAACCTGCAAATGCTGCATACGGGTCACCAGTCGAACTACTAGTTTCAGGGCTTGGAACATTCTGGTTAGCAGACAAGACAGTTTGGAATGCATCACCAAATGCTGTTGCAGATGGTAGTTTGTCAGCAGAAGATGATGTCTGAACTGGGCCAGGCAAGGCTGGGAAAGGACTAGTAGTTAGTGATCGTGAGACACTGCCAGAACCATGGGTGTTAGCAGGTGACAGGAAACCGAGTGAGGTGCTGGTGGTCAAATTTGGTGACGACAAATTATGAGCAAGTCCCCCTGCTGGAGAACTGAGATGTGACAGTTTATCTAGTTCACCTAACGATGAGCCCAAGAATATGTTTGACTTGCTAGACTCATCTTTAAAAGGATCGTCCATGAAGGCAACATTAGCACTGGTAGTGGACTCTGGACTAAAAGAGCTAGTAAGTCCCAAGGCAGGGGAATTTGACTGTGAAAGTTTTTCAAGTTCACCTAAAATAGGATCTGAATATTTCTTCGATTCACTCAAAGTATCTTTAATGGGGTCGCTCAAAAAGGCATCTCCAACATTAGCTGATGAACCAAATGACATATCTGCTTTAAGGCCTGCTAGCTCATCAAAAGGGCCGGGTGGTTTAGTGACAGAAACTGTAGGTAAAGGACTGGCAGTTAGTGAGTGATCTGAAGCAGCACTAGCAGCAGCTAAACTGGCTCGAACTGGTGAAGCACTACTGGTCACAGATGGTGAATCTAAAGCTGCACTGAAGCCCAACGCTGGTGAACTAGATTGAGAAAGGTTTCCCAATTCCCCAAACAATGGATCTGCGACGTTTGGAGACAGAGTGCTAGATGATTGGACATCAGTTCCAAAACTCGAAAATGGATCATTTGAAAAAGGATCTTTGCCAAATACACTTGCTGAATTGATCCCTTGACTACTGTCTGTGAGTGGGTTACCAGTGACACCAGGACTAGTGGTAAGGCTGGAGAACATGTCAAAGTCAAAGGAGGGTTGTGTTGTGTTAGTGGTGGTAAAGGCAGGTGCCACAGACACATCAGGTTGCAGTGAATCAACAGCAGGCTAAAATGAAGAAACGTGGCTGTGACTGAAGAAATGGGGATTATGGGATTTAAGACCAGTCAGGCTCCCGACCTAGCAACAGTACTGTGGCATGGTAGGACGTGGTTGTTAGAAGCAGGTCAGGTGTTTCATTGACTGAATGGCGATCAGTGCAGATCCTGATCAGACTATGCGGATGCACAGACTGATCTGGATCTCCATTGGTCGCAACTGCCATAAGCCCCATTTCTTCACAACCACAAATAAATAAAACTAACCAACAAAATATCTACGATGGGTAGGATCATGTGCTATTTATTTAGCTGAACATGATGAAAACACCTTTATAAATCTAATTTTTTCTGTAAATGAAATGGATTTTCAGGGGGAAAATAGGAAAAAGCAGTTTCCACAAAATTTCAGCGAAAATACATTTTTTACCAACATTTGACATCATTGTATCAAATGTATCGACTCAAATGGGAAGGTGTTTAGCAACTCACACAGAATCGTGCTTATTTTGTGAGAATCATCACCAACATGTGACTGAGTTTTATGTAGATACACATTAAAAGTGTATGTGGAACTAAAATGTATCAAAGAGAAATACAATGAATAGTAACAAAGAGGTTTATGACCAGAGTCTTATTGAGTTTGCGATCAATGTAGCTCCTGTAGCAAAAATTGCAAAGTATACTTTTCTAGCAAAGTATACTTTGAGGGAGTAATCATTTATTTTTCCTGAAATGCATTATGTCATATAGAACTAACGACTGCATATATTTGATGATTAAAACTATGCAGAATTATTATACTGAATTTATTACATTATAATAAAAATTAATAAATTTATCCTAAAATTGAAAATTTCTCCCTCAAAGTATACTTTGCTAGAAAAGTATACTTTGCAATGTTGATGAAATAGGCTACAGATGTTGGCACAAAATGTTCTTTATATCAATTAAATAAGTGTATAATTGTGTCACTATTCCACCAGTTCTAAAAATTACGAGTGCCGGCTATACAGATATAATCATTTAGTGATATTTATTTTACTGATAGTGACTCGCGGTGGTATCAGGCTATTTTCATATGCAAATGAAGCATGATATTTTTTAATTATTTATACCAATTAAATGTGTCGCCTAATATTTTCGACAGATTATAAAGTAAAGTAGTTTCTGATATAAAATGCATAATACTTCCAATCAATACGTGGGGTAATGGTGAATGAATGTTTATTTTGCCAGAAAATGTCTCAGATGATGTCTCCGATATAAGAACATTTTGAGCCTACTGAGTGGGCATGTACCTTTAAAGTCTCATCTGACAGACTAGTAGGGATGAAAATACTATGTAAGTATATTTCACGCCTAGGTTGAGGATTGAACTGACACCTTCCGGTCCAATGTCATATCCCCAGGCCACGGTCCAGCCCATGCCTCAAGCAAGAGCTAGAAGTCAGTATTAATGCAACAGGAGTACTAGCAGATCAGGAGCTACACTGTTCAAAATCTCAACCAGCACCATTCTGTCATGGAGGGGGGGCCGTTTCACTAAACTTTGTACGACTAAAATGTTCGTAAGTGCACAATTATGATAGTCTGTAAATTTCTCATTAACATGTTTTTTGGTAAACAATTATTGGATTTACATTTATTGAGCATAGGCTGCATATGCAGCCTATGCTCAATAAATGTAAATCCATCAATTAAAATTTAAGGACGATCCTAAATTTTCACTTACGAACATTTTAGTCGTACGAAGTTTAGTGAAACGGTCCCCTGGTGTATAACCTACTAAACCCACTGTGTGACACAAGAACATAACAAACATAGTGTACTTGCCTGGGCGTCTGACTTTTGAACGTAGGTAGCGGGGAATATGCCGGTTTTATCGCCAAATGTTCCTGTCCACCAATCACCGTCCATTGCGGTGACTGTGATCATGTCATACTGGTTAAAGGTGAGGTCGCCAGGCTCATTCGAGATGTATGGGAACACAGCTACATATGGCTCTGTAAAAACACATTAATGAGACAAGCGATGTGATTTTGTGCGTTTTAATGTGTGAGTTTTAATGAAAGATATTTATAGAAAACTGCGATGTTTTCCATAAATATTGTAAATTTTGAAAATATTTTTTTTGGGATATCGCACATCTTTTTATGTACAAAATCAAATCGCTCGTCTTATTTGTCACTGTGAATGGAGGAATGGGGCTTACAGAATTTATGGCCAGGGTAACTATTATATTAGCATACTTGATACTGTTTGTTAGAATAAATGTTGGTGTTTCCATCATAACTTGAATGCAAACGGTGCAGATCCTGATTAGACTGCACAAATGCGCAGGCTGAACAGGATCTATACTTTTCGCAAATGTCGTCAGCCTAATTTCTCCAGTCACAGTGGCTGTTGTGACTGGAGAAACTGGGCTGATGACATTTGCGAAAAGTATAGAGGAAGTATAGAGGAAGGAGGCTTATGGTATTTGTACCCATTCTAGCTCCTGATATTCTTGCACACGCCTGCAGCCTGATAACGAGTTCCATTGTTTGTTAGAAGCATGGCAGGTGTTTTCTGAATGTTGAACAGAGTAGTGATTCTGTACGGAAGGAAATGATAACATACCTCCATCTGTTGCTGTTGCTGCCTGCTCTGTTGGTGCCGGCGGCTTCTCTGTTGGTGCCGGTGGCTTCTCTGTTGGTGCCCTCTCTGTGGTGGTGTTGGCAATGGGGGCAGCGGGGAGGATGGAGGTGGTGAGGGCCGAGTTGAAGGTCGGGGTAGGGGCGGCGGGGGTGGGCGTGTTACTGCTCGGGCCACTGATCAACTTCACATAAGACTTGGGGAACCAGCCCACCTACAATACACAAGGGGAAAGTCACACTGGTTGATTGATTGGCTGATCGATTGTTCGATTGATTGATTGATTGATAATATGTGACTGTGACTGGAGAAATGGGGCTTATGTGAGTTGTGACCTGTGTAGCTCCAGATCAAATAGCACCCTCCTGTAGCCTGATAATTATCTATATTCATTGTTAGAAACATGACGGATGTTTCATTGATGGAATGGCGAATAGTGCAGATCCTAATCAGACTGTGCGGATGCACAGGCTATTCTGGATCTACACTGGTCGCAAAACCCATAAGCCCCATTTCTCCAGTCACAGCCACATATGTGAGCTGCCATGAGAAACTAGGGCTTTCTGAGTATTTCCTGAGCAGCTAGCTCACTCAATGATCTGATATTGTGATGTTGTTTTTTTTTTACCAATTTACAATAAAATAGTTTACGTAAATGCTGTTGCAAGTTAACAATTTTGCAAAATTTCTCGTATACAATAAGGCTGAATTTTGTTTAAACAAGTTTCAACAAAAGTTTAATAAAATATAAATCGCAATAAATCAACACAAATTGTTGATTCTATTTATCGCATATGCATAGCATAATACAGAGGCTGTACTCATCACCTGCTATGCATTCTTAGACACCGCATCACTATAGGCACACATACCCACAGGCACTTTGTTGTATGAACGTTATATCAGATCCAATTTTACTCCCAATATCAAATATCTACAAGGTACAACATTCGCCATTTTTTCAAACAACGGAAGTGAATTATTTACCTTGGCCGCTTGCTAATTCAGTAATTGCTGGTCACGGCCTTCGTGCGGGTTACAATTACTGAATTACAGAACTGGGCCCAAGATACACTAGTACAACTTCATTTGGATGAAAAAATGGCGAGTGTCGTACCTTGTACATATTTAATATCAGGGTAAAATTGATTGTATGTATGATTTAAAGAGGCTTGTGTCGCTGTTATCACAAACTGCCTGTGCACATACCTTGCCACCTAGCTCGCCGGACCACCACATGTCCTGCTGTTCGCGCACACCGATGACGTCGCCCTTGTTGAAGGTCAGGTGGTTCTCCTTCTTCGCCTTCCAGGGGTACAGGGCCTGGGCTTGTAGGCCCTCGGGGGCCGTCTTGCCCTGTAATGGGTGTGGTGATTACAATATTGTCTGGCCTTCCAGGGGTACAGGGTCTGGGCTTGTAGGCCCTCGGGGGCCGTCTGGCCCTTGTAATGGGTGTGGTGATTACAATATCGTCTGGCCTTCCAGGGGTACAGGGTCTGGGCTTGTAGGCCCTCGGGGGCCGTCTGGCCCTAGTGAATAATGGTGTGGTGATTACAATATTGTCTGGCCTTCCAGGGGTACAGGGTCTGGGCTTGTAGGCCCTCGGGGGCCGTCTGGCCCTTGTAATGGGTGTGGTGATTACAATATCGTCTGGCCTTCCATGGGTACAGGGCCTGGGCTTGTAGGTCCTCGTGGGGCCGTCTGGCCCTTGTAATGGGTGTGGTGATTACAATATCGTCTGGCCTTCCAGGGGTACAAGGCCTGGGCTTGTAGGCCCTCGGGGGCCGTCTGGCCCTGTAATGGGTGTGGTGATTACAATATCGTCTGGCCTTCCAGGGGTACAGGGTCTGGGCTTGTAGGCCCTCGGGGGCCGTTGCCCTGTAATGGGTGTGGTGATTACAATATCGTCTGGCCTTCCAGGGGTACAGGGCCTGGGCTTGTAGGCCCTCGGGGGCCGTTGCCCTGTAATGGGTGTGGTGATTAAAATATCGTCTGGCCTTCCAGGGGTACAGGGTCTGGGCTTGTAGGCCCTCGGGGGGGCCGTTGCCCTGTAATGGGTGTGGTGATTACAATATCGTCTGGCCTTCCAGGGGTACAGGGTCTGGGCGTGTAGGCCCTCGGGGGCCGTTGCCCTGTAATGGGTGTGGTGATTACAATATTGTCTGGCCTTCCAGGGGATACAGGGTCTGGGCTTGTAGGCCCTCGGGGGCCGTCTGGCCCTGTAATGGGTGTGGTGATTACAATATCGTCTGGCCTTCCAGGGGTACAGGGCCTGGGCTTGTAGGCCCTCGGGGGCTGTCTGGCCCTGTAATGGGTGTGGTGATTACAATATCGTCTGGCCTTCCAGGGGTACAGGGCCTGGGCTTGTAGGCCCTCGGGGGCCGTCTGGCCCTTGTAATGGGTGTGGTGATTACAATATCGTCTGGCCTTCCAGGGGTACAGGGCCTCGGCTTGTAGGCCCTCGGGGGCCATCTGGCCCTGTAATGGGTGTGGTGATTACAATATTGTCTGGCCTTCCAGGGGTACAGGGCCTGGGCCCTTGGGGGGCCATCTGGCCCTGTAACGGTGTCAGAGCTCCAGGTAAGGCGCATATTGGTGTATTTTACGTGTGAATTTAGTTGAATACACCGATACACATATACTGCAGGCCCGGATCAAATCCAAATTACAAGGCGATATAATAGTTTGAGTTGGTGGGCTTTTACACCGATTCAAAAACGCATATATGATACAGACAGGAATACACTTGTATGGGGTTGAAAAGTCAAATTCAATACTTACGCTACAATATATTTCTAGCACTCGAATTGTAATATTCTAAGCTGGTGTTAGGTGCCAGATATCCTTACCACACAAGACCACATTAAAGGATAGATGGATTCGACATTGATGCTTGAATCCCATCAATAATAGCTTCACCATTAACCCTTTCAACACTACAGACCTCTTTAGCAGTGTTTGCAAACAGTGTAGATCCAGATGAGATGGCTCGTTACAGACGGCTCGTAACGAGCCGTTTCATCAGGATCTGCACTTTTTGCAAATAATTTTCAATTTATTGAGACAACGAAAAACCCTACTTAATGGACTAGTCTGAAAATCATTTTGTGATGATTGGATTGGTCCTTAAATTAACATATCGCAGTCCATTCCAGTTATTCAGGGTTGAAATGGTTAAGATACATGTACCCTCCAATCCCCAAGCAGTGATGCCATTGTGATTTGACGGTCTATAATAGCAGAAACATACCTGGCCCGGAGTGGGGGAGAGCGACGGCATTTTGCCAGGAACTGTGATAAATGACGAGTCTTCTGATGATGATGATATGGCACCCGCAACACTGAAACATAGAGGTCAAGGTCACGTTAATGCCATCATGAATGAGTTACATGAATCATGTGTCCTAATATTTAGGCAACGCTTAAACTTATATAGATGATATTGCAGGTTATATATATTGGTAGAAACAGTTTGAAGCTAAGTTTCAAGATTTTCACTATTAGGTTTAACCCTTTCAACACTACAGACCTGTATAGTGGTATTGGCAAGAAGTGTAGATCCAGATGAGCCGGCTCATAATGAGCCGTCTCATCAGGACCTGCACTTTTTGCAAGTAATTCTTATATTTTTAGTACAAAAACACACCCTTTCCATAAATAGACTAGTCTGAAAATCATTTTGTGACGGGGTTGGATTAGTCGGGAAGTTAACATAACAAAAGCCATTCTAGTTATTTCGGGTTGAAAGGGTTAATAGGTAACAATGTCTGATACAAGTGACTGACCTTGCGTCGTTGGCGGTGAGGATTTGACTAGAGTCCTGCTCTGCTGACTTCTCCGCGTAGGCCTCGGGAAACCAGCCCGACTTGCCACCCATCTCTCCACCCAGCCAGCCCGGCTCCGCCCCGGTCTGGTCATTGTACACCTGTAGATGGCCGAGACACGCAGGTAAAACACATACACGAACCCAAGGTTTTCCCTATTGTGTTTAATGTATAAAAATGTTTGATACAAGTGACTCCGCCCCGATCTGGTCATTGTACACTTGTAGGTGGGCATGAAATGCAGATAAACACACACTTGCACAGCAAATGCTTGTTATTTTCAAGTTGTGTTCCAACCAGAGAAGAAAAATTATTGTAAAATGTTATTTTTTGTAATTAAAAAACACCATTAATTTGTACAAGTGAATGCAGTTTACCATTTGAGTTTGCCAGTTGGACTGGGCAGAACCAATTTGCACATAGGTGGAAACGGACATTAACAGTGTCTACAATATCTTGATTGATCGCACAGCCGAATAAACTTAGTGTGGGTCACTGCACAATATTCTAGGATCTGTAGCAACATGGCAGCTGAACACAACATTGTCATATTTTAAGGCCTCAGTTGTGAAAACAACACGATGCCTGTGGGGTGTCTCACCCACAAACGAAACCTGGACAATGTCACGCAAATTACATAGGGTCGTTAGCCATCAATGTGTGGAAGCTGAATATGAAGTTTGGCAAGGATTAGACTAACATAGATATGCAAAATTCAGATGTACAGTGAAATCTCTCTAAACCGGACACCCTGGGAGGTCCCCAGGGTGTCCGGCTTAGAGAGGTTTCACTGTAACTCAGGTATTTGATCATTCTCAGCTAGAGTTGAGTGCTATGCGATCACAAACAGACATTATCGCTTGAGATAAATGACCAAGAAACTCATCAAAACTAAGATCACAGGTGTTTTCTTGGTGTCCGGTTTAGAGAGGTTCCACTGTACATCCATAACTATTGACAACGACATCTGAATTGTGATGGCTATGTCTCACTTTCCACCAAAGCGGGCGACACAATAGCTGCCTGCGTACCATGACAGTGTCCCCGGGCAATAGTGTTAATTCATCGAGGTTCCTCGCATCAAACTGGAACAGGGCCTTGTACGACTGACGTGGACCCGACAGCTTGAACGTCTTCTTCTCATCGGCTGGAAACAAGAAATCAGTACCACGTCAACAGAGCTCCAGATAAGCTGCGTATTTGCGTAAATACCCAATTAAAATTGCCAAAAACCCAATTGAAATCAGAAGTTGTGAGTATCAAAAAGCAATAACAAATTTGTGGTACCTGTATCATGCTACAGACAAGAAACGAGGCAAAGCCACGAAGGCCAGGTTTTTTCCAATCATAGATACTTGGATAACATAATTATACCCACTTTTTGTAGACTAGATGGCCGGACGGACGGACGAACATATGCCAAAATGTCGACGATATCGCGCTTTCCGCAAGCGGGTGCGACAATGATGATAAACACCCATGTGAAGTATCAAGGTAATGGATGAAGCAGTTGCAGAGATATAGTACACGAAAAAACTTTAACAAAAAAATTCAAAGTAATTTGACCTTGACATTGGGCACAGGGGCCGCACGGTTGGGGGTTAGAATGAAAATATGGATGATGATAAACACCCATGTGAAGTTTCAAGGTAATGGGCAAAGCAGTTGCAGAGATATAGTATAACAAAAAACTTTTAACCAAAAAACTTTAACCAGACCAGTTGTATGTGGTAGGCACCCCTTGGTTATGAAGCTATGAAAGTTTGGTGGTCCTAGGTGGTACAGTACCAAAGAAATGGACTTAAACACAAAAACTTAACATTGTAAACGAATGGCTAAGTCGACTGCGCGGAAAAAATGGGTCAAGTTAAAAAAAGTAACATGTTGGATAGTGATATGTGGTGGGAATCCCTTGATTATGAAGCTGTGAAAGTTTGGTGGTCCTAGGTGGTACAGTAACAAAGAAATGGACTTAAACACGAAAACTTAACATTGTAAACGCGAAAACTTAACATTGAAAATGGCTAAGTCGACTGCGCGGAAAAAAATGGGTCAAGTTAAAAAAAAAGTAACATGTTGGATAGTGATATGTGGTGGGCACCCCTTGGTGGTCGTAGGTGGTACAGTAACAAAGAAATGGACTCAAACACAAAAACTTAACATTGATTGTGGACGCCGCCCGCTGCCCGCCCGCCCGCCGCCCGGCTTTCGCCAATCCAATAGCCTGGATTTTTTTCTTCAAAAAACCTGGCTAAAAACAATAAACAGACCACAAATATAGCCTATTTTTCTTATTTTCCATGAAAACACATCTTGGTATTTCATTAGAATTGTCTCCAAGGAGACAATTCTAATGAAATGCCAAGACATGTTTTCGTTTCGAAGCAAACAATTCAATAATTGCTGTCTGTTGATGTGTAAACAGAAGTGTGATTTTATTTTACCCAATTAAAATATCGAAATACCCAATTGCTTCCGAAATGATGGAGTGACAATACTCAATTAATAATTCCTTATCTGGAGCCCTGCGTCAATCAAACTTACGGTAACAAAGGTAGTAGTTAGTCGAAAACTTTAACGCAAATCTCGGACCGACAGATGGACAGGATGGCGACTATGTACTCCGAAAGTATTTTTTGAAGCCTAGATCGCGGATTGAACCTTCAAAATCAGGAAGTTTCATTGGCCAATCACTGCCTGATTTGAACATAATTTTTGAGAATTGCCTGATATTGAAATGTGAAAGTGAATGGGATTAACGTCCCAGCAACAGCTAAGGTCATAGTGAGACGGGACCTCCATTTTAAAGTCTCATCCGAAAGACCAGTGGGATGGATGGAAAATATTTATTTTTTTAATGGCAATGGTGGGGACTGAACTCACAAATCCAACGCTGTACTCCCTAGACCAGGGGCACGTTTCACTAAACTTCTTACGACTAAAATGTTCGTAAGTGCAAAATTATGATAGTCTGTAAATTTCGCATTAATAACGTTTTCTTGAAAACAATTATTGGATTTACATTTATTGAGCATAGGCTGCTATGCTCAATAAATGTAAATCCATGAATTGAAAGTTACAGACGATATTAAATTTGAACTTACGAACATTTTAGTCGTAAGAAGTTTAGTGAAACAGGCCCACCTCTCCCTGATATTGGACACAAATTGTGAGAATGAGCACAGAAACGGCATAAGCCCAGGGCCCCGTTTCACTAAACATTGTACAACTAAAATGTTTGTAAGTTCAAATTTAGGATCGTCTGGAAATTTCAATTGATGGATTTACATTTATTGAGGGTAGGCTGCATATGCTCAATAAATGAAAATCCAATAATTGTTTACAAGAAAACATTGTTAATGTGATATTTACAGACTATCATAATTTTGCAATTACAAACATTTTAGTTGTACGAAGTTGGATTGTCCGACTCACCAGTATCTGTGTTGGCAGTGGTTGGTTGACTAGATGCCCACATGTCCTTGGGCTTGGGCGCGGATGGTGGTTGTGAATCAAACACGGAAGCCCAGTTATCATTGGTAGTGGCGGTTTTTGTATCTCCACCGAAGTCAAACCAGTTCACGCCCGATGATTCTGGCTTCTCCGACTCTACAATAGCAATATAACTGACATTAACCCATTCCATGCTTAGGATATGTAACTTCGTTGTAAAATCCTAAATATTTTTGTAATATGTATCTGTTGTGACCATCATTTGAACCGTCTCAACGGAATACCCCCCGTGTGGGCCCAGGTACCCCTAAATATGTAAAAATAAAATCCAAGTGTGTGGGCTTGTGACCTTGACTCTGGGCTTAGCGGGGGTGGCACGAACGTGAATTCGTCACAGGGTGGTAGAGGTCCATTGGAGCAATGCGTGTGTGAAATATGAAGCAGATCTGAGCAAGGAAATAGAAGTTATAACCGATTTCTTTGATGTTATGTTTTGTAAAGAGACTAAGTATGTGACCTTGACCTCGAGATCAGCGGGGATTTGTCACAGCATGATAGTAGACCCTTAGAGGAATGCATGCATGAAATATTAAGAATTTTCGATGAAAGAAGTAGAAGTTATAACATATTTCTCTGATGTTAAGTTTTGTAAAGAGACTAAGTATGTCACCTTGACCTTGGGATCAGCGGGGGTTGGACGGTCGTGGATTTGGCACAACATGGTAGTAGAGCCTTACAGGAATGCATGTGTGAAGTATTAAGCATTTTAGATGAAGCTGTTTATTTTCTATTTCCATTTTTTCATCAAAAACATGCTTTGATAGCACTTCAGAATAATTTACAGCATGCTTTGACAGCACTTCAGAATCATTTCCATTGGAAATGATTTTGAAGTGCTGTCAAAAAATGTTTTTATTGAGAAAGAAGGCAACATATAAAAGCAACAGCAGACGACAATTGTTGTGAGTAGCGGTCTAAGTGTTTCTCATCAACATTGTACAATGATTAGGCTGATGGGCTGGACTTACGACAAATGCTGTAAGACCCATTTCGCCATAAACTAGCGCATCCATGCAGCCTGATAATAATTCACACAGTTTACTCCAGGAGTAATGGGTGCAGCACTGATTGAATGGCAACCAACTGATCATGATTGAATGGTAAACCCTGATCTTGTATGCATGGATGAAATAAATCCCATTTTCGTCAGTTATTTGTTCATAGTTAGCAAATATGACAATTCTTAAACAATATTCAACCAATTCTGAAAGTTTATATTAAATGAAAATAATGTTTCTGGTTGCTATATGAAGTAGACAATGGTATTACATATTCAGACATTTAACAAAATTACGACTCACTTTCATTTGATTTCTTCTCTGCTTCTTCTCTGAAAAATGAAACCAAGAACCATAATTATTTCTTAATGATAAAATAGGAACTATATACATTAACAAATGAGACTTTGTTACAATGAGGATCAAATACAATTACATTTCATTGAAATTGCTTAACAACATTATCAATGAGGAACTTTTAATTTATTACTCGAAATGAAGTTACATATTTTGCAACATACATTTCAACTTTTTGGTTCTACAGATATAGGGGGCTGTCCATAGAATGACACAACTTTTTCAAAATGTACTCTAAACCTGATATCATAAACCTGAAGGAATGTAGAGCAAGGGAAATTGTATGTAGTTAATACCATACATTCAGCACTGAAAGATAGTATCCTGCTCAGTAGCCCATTTCATCAACATTGCAAAGTAACCTTTAGTAGCAAAGTATACTTTGAGGGAGAAATTTTCAATTTTATGATAAATTTATTAATTTTTATTATACTGAATTTATTACATTTGGCCCCGGTGTGAATACAAGTAATTCAAAGTATGGATTGTACATATACAGTAACACAGCTTACCCCCACATCCTGCAGAATAGCAGATTTTTAGGACATGTACTTTGAGACAATTGGCAAAATTACCTAAATATATTTTCCCAGGCTGAGCTTCGAGTACATGCCCAAAATATCACCTATTAAATAGTAGATTTTTTTGGCATGTACTAGAAGCAAATTGGTCAAAAAAAGAGTAAAGTAAATAGTATAGACCCAACTTACTTGAAGCGCTGTGCCTCGAGCTCCTTGCGGAGTTGGTCGTGTTTCTCCTTCTCCCGGCGCACCCTCTCCTCTTCATCTGACTGCCGCAGCTGGCCGTCCTGCCTCTGTCTCTCCGCCTGCCCGATGTCCGCCTGCAGTCGCCCTATACGGCTCGTCATCTCCTGGTCGGGAAATGGGATTAGATTGATTGATTTCAGCTTTTTTGTCAGTTTACCAGCAAGGTCATATATTAATGAGAAACTCCTGTAGCCTATTTCACCAACATTGCAAAGTATACTTATCTAGCAAAGTATACATACCTTGAAGGATAAATTTATTAATTTTTATTATACTGAATTTATTACATTATCACAGCCATTTTGGATGTGATAATGTAATAAATTCAGTATAATAATTCTGCATACTTTTAATCATCAAATATATGCAGTCGTTAGTTCTATATGAAATAATGCATTTCAGGAAAAATAAATGATTACTCCTTCAAAGTATACTTTGTTAGATAAGTATACTTTGCAATTTTGATGAAATCGGCTACTGGTCAGGCAATGGGATTAGAGTGATTGATTTATTGGTGTTTTATGTCCGTTCACCAGCAAGGTCATATATTGATGGGCAAAATCACAAAGTGGGGAATGGGATTTGAAGACTTGTATAACAACAAATATCGCAGAGTGCCATGACAATTCAGGAATAATTCTCAAAAAAACCTACCCTATAGATATTTGATGCAGTGCGACAAATTGTTCACCTATTAGTCGACTTACGGTCATCTGTGAGTTGTCCTTGTCAATCTCGGTGAGTTTGATTTCAGTTACTTTCTCCGTCTCCTCCAAATCCTTCTTCAGCTTCTGCACGGACGTCTTCTTGAGTTCCACGCTGTGCATCATGGTCCGATGGGTCTCCGCTGAAATACACGTTGAAAACTCACAAACGACTCGATGGCTGGAGGTTGTTTACCCTTTCAACCCTAAATAACGGAAATGGACTGTGATGTTAATTTAAGGATGAATCCAATCATCACAAAATGATTTTCAGATTAGTACATTTATAAGGGGGTATTTTTGTTTTCTAAAAAGTATGAACAGTTATGAAAAATCTTGATGAGACGGCTCATTACAAGTGGTCACAACATATTCTTTTATTGAGAAATGCCCAAAAAAATGTTTAAACAAGAACTGGCATCATTAAACGAAGATAATCCACTCACTGGCAGCCTTGATAATAAAGGAAAAAAGAATGAAAAACTTTAACAATTTTTGCCTTACAAACGAGGTGAACACAAGTCCCCAGTGACCTTGACCTTGGACGGTCGGACGTGGCTCGTATGCAAAACAAAGCACCATCCCTAGACATACATTGTGGCCAAATATTATCAACATTGGTGAAGCGGTTCAGGATTTATGCAACATTCATGCTCTATTTACTACATTTTCACAGCCATTGTCTTGATTTTGTTTAGAAAATATTTTATTTCACAAAATAAGAATATTAATTAATTTGTGCATAAATTGAAAATTAATCCCACAGAGAGCAAGTAACTAGCTTTAGTGCATTTCTCAATTTTGGTGAAATTGATTATAGGAATGAATGGCCTTTTTCTGGAATTTATCGGGGTATAAACTTGGAAAAGTTGCGGGAATACTGGACGAAGGCCAGAAGGCCTCGTCCAGTATTCCCGCGACTTTTCCAAGTTTATATCCCCGATAAATTCCACAAAAAAGCCATTCATTCTTTATAATTTCAGCATTTGCAATAAATTCATCAAGAAAATGTGTTTATTTTCCGTTTTCTTAAGAATTATTTTAACTGCGCCTCACGGTTACAGAAAGTAGTTTGGCGTGGGAGTTCACTGGGATATAAATTTTGGACAGAGACTTGCTACGAGCCAATCAAATGTCAGGGAATTATGTAAATATTTTTGTGCTGGAATTATTCACCAACATTGATAAGTGCACTCATCCCCTACCTCCTATGTACACTTTGCAGGAGTCAATTGTACTACAATTAATTTCAGTGCACTTAAAGAGATATTTTGGTGAAATTGGCTCCTGTACTTACACATAGGATTTGCCTGGACGGAAGTCTGAACTCTCAGGTCCAGCTGTTGTCTCTTAGATTGCACCGACTGTAGTCTCTGGTTCATCTCCTGGCACAGAAATTGGTACGATTACTTATCACATATGGAGCTTACCAGGCTCGTGTATTTTGACATCAAGCAAACAGCAAGCCGAGGAATTCCGACAGTTTCCAGCCGAGCCTGATAAACTTGATATCGAAAGATACTTAACATTTTAGGCTACAGAATGAGCAATTATGACATTGTTTTCGTTGAAAAGAATGCGGACTTGTTTCAGTGACGTCATTCCACTGACGTCATTCAGTAACATCACGTCATGCCGTTCGACCAACGCTTTCAATTTTTTGTAACCTGGATATTCATATCAGGTCAATGCCTGATACAGCAATATGTTATCAGTCAGTACGTATTCAGCCAATACAAAGCTTGTTACCTGATAAAACTTGCTATCTATGCACTGACCGTATACACAAATTGTCGAAATTCTGCATTGACGAGACGACATGCATAGCTGGGCCACAGTTACTTTCACTGACGTTTCATTTGTAGAACGGCATCACGTGAGCTTACCGAATGATGTCGGTGTAATGGCGCAATGTTTGTAATGGCGCAATGTTAACAAGTCCACATTCTTTTCAACAAAATAACAAGAAACGAGGCAAAGCCACGAAGGCCAGGTTTTTTCCAAGCATAGACACTTGGATAACATAATTATACCCATTATTTGTAGACTAGATGGCCGTGGCCTGCATGTCGCGCCTTGGGGCAAGGCATGGACACTAAAAAAATAGATATAGTAGATGGAAAAACTTTAACCAAAAAACTTTAACCGGACACACGGACGTATGGACGGACGGACGTATGCCAAAATGCTGACGATATCGCGCTTTCCGCAAGCGGGCGCGACAATGATGATAAACACCCATGTGAAGTATCAAGGTAATGGGTGAAGCAGTTGCAGAGATATAGTACACAAAAAAACTTTAACAAAAAAATTCAAAGTAATTTGACCACATTGGGCACAGGGGCCGCACGGTTGGGGGGTAGAATGAAAATATGGATGATGATAAACACCCATGTGAAGTTTCAAGGTAATGGGCGAAGCAGTTGCAGAGATATAGTATAACAAAAAACTTTTAACCAAAAAACTTTAACCAGACGTACGTTAAAAAGTCAATTACATAGAAATAATAGGTGAAGGTAAAAAAAATGGTCACATGTTGGATAGTTGTATGTGGTGGGCACCCCTTGGTTATGAAGCTGTGAAAGTTTGGTGGTCCTAGGTGGTACAGTACCAAAGAAATGGACTTAAACACGAAAACTTAACATTGTAAACGCGAAAAGTTAACATTGAAAATGGCTAAGTCGACTACGCGGAAAAAATGGGTCAAGTTAAAAAAAAAGTAACATGTTGGATAGTGATATGTGGTGGGCACCCCTTGATTATGAAGCTGTGAAAGTTTGGTGGTCCTAGGTGGTACAGTAACAAAGAAATGGACTCAAACACGAAAACTTAACATTGATTGTGGACGCCGCCCGCCGCCCGCCGCCCGCCGCCCGCCGCCGCCCGGCTTTCGCCAATCCAATAGCCTGGATTTTTTCCCAAAAAAAACCTGGCTAAAAATGATAAATTTGCCCATCCTACAGCATAAAATGTACCTGATAAATAAAATACCATGCTTTTGATCTCGGAATCCTACGAGTTTCCCAGCCTTGTGTGATAAAACTTGGTATCCAACGACAGTAGCCTGGTATTCACTATACCTGGCATAGTGTGTGGAGAAACAGCATATATATGAGACACACCATGTGATTTTGTACCCAAAACATGAGCGATTTTTCATGAAATATATTTTAAAACTGATATTTCTGTAAATGACGTCAAAAGACGGATGGAATGATGGATGACGGGATGGACAGAATGAAGGAGAGACAAGCGGAGTGTATCATCATGAGCTTGGCTCTGCTATGATCTCCCTTACCGAATCACCGATTTTCAACAATATTTGATATCAAAGGTTGACAATCAGAGCCAGACTCATCTGTTGCTTTGACTGGAGAAATGGGGCTTATTTGTGACCAGTGTAGTAACTCCTCACCAAATAGCAAACTCCGTAGCCTGATAACGATCTGGGCCCGGTTGCTCAAAACATCCGTTAGCTTAACGGACTGTTAAATCCTTAACTGAATGGTTAAAATCTCTGTTTTAACAGAGATTTTAACCATTCAGTGAAGGATTTAACAGTCCGTTAAGCTAACTGATGTTTTGAGCAACCGGGCCCAGTATTGCTTATTAGAAGCACATCGGGTGTTTCATTGATGGAATGGCGAACAGTGCATATCCTGATCAGACTGTGCGGATGCACAGTCTGATCTGGTTCTACACTGTTCGCAAAACTCACAAGCCCAATTTCTCACAGCCACAAATAATCGTCAACATATATACCATTACCTGTAGCTCTTTCTGCAGTCTCTCAATGTCAGCCAGCTTGAGGTCCCTGGTGCTTCTCATCGCCTCTATATGGGCGGTGAAGTCGTCACGCCGTTCTTCACCTGCGATATCTTTGTGCTTATCTCCGTCTTCTTTCCTTGCTGAAGGCATACATTTGATTTGATTTAATGATGCTTAACGGCCTGTCAAAAGCTACGGAAAATATAGGTCGGATCTCATAATATGTTTATGTTACCTGTTGTTACTGGTTACAGAGCATGTGATGAATGATGGACTATCTGCCTCCCAGCTTTATAGAGACCGGGGCATCAAAAAAAGCGAAGGAGAAGAATTCACATAAGCTCACATTGAGCCTGTTTTCTAATCCTTATTCACAATATCTGTCCATGAATGTCGACGTATACATGTATTCAATCTGAAATAATATTGTTTAAACTAAACTAAAAAAAGCGAATTAAGTGTACAATATGGTCAAGAGTTGTGTGATTAATTTTCGGAGGCAGGCCGGTGTGAAGTTGACCGTCTTGAGATTCAGAGGGTGTGTCCGAGAAAATGATTTGATTGGTCAAAGGAGACATGTCATGGCAATGTGACTGATGTTATTTATTCATATATGGGAAACACGTCATTGGTGTAAGCTACTGCTGCTCTACAGAACCGAGCGGTGTAATACACGGTAATATTTCATTGAACTACTGATTAAAATACAAGAAATCAATATTTTGAGATACAAATGAGGCTGTGACTGGAGAAATGGGACTTATGGGTGTTGCAACCAGTGTAGATCCAGATCAGCCTGTGCATCTGCAGTCTGATCAGGATCTGCACTGTTCGTCGTTCCATTAATAAAGCACCTGGTCTGCTTGTAACAAGCAGCATAAAAAAAAAAAAAAAAAAAAAAAAAAAAAAAAAAAAAAAAAAACCATCATCAGGCTACAGGAGTGTGCTATTTGATCAGTAGTCTATTTCACCAACATTGCAAAGTATACTTTTCTAGCAAAGTATACTTTGAGGGAGAAATTTTCAATTTTAGGATAAATTTATTAATTTTTATTATACTGAATTTATTACATTATCACAGCCAATTTGGCTGTGATAATGTAATAAATTCAGTATAATAATTCTGCATACTTTTAATATTGAAATATATGCATTTGTTAGTTCTATATGAAATAATGCATTTCATGAAAAATAAATGATTACTCCCTCAAAGTATACTTTGCTAGAAAAGTATACTTTGCAATGTTGGTGAAATAGGCTACTGGAGCTACATCGGTCAGAAATCCCATAAGCCCCATTTCTCCAGTCACAGCCATAAATGAGTTTCATTGAGAAAGCTAAGGAAACATTCAATGTTCTCCATGTGGAATAACTCCACAAGTGAAGCAACACTGACGTGTTTACGATAATCAAGAGAGTGGGCCACTCACGAGAGACTCGAGTTCACAGTTGAGGTTGCTGGCCTGGGACTTGAGCGCGGTGAGCTGTCCGTACTCGCGCGCCTTCTCAGCCATGAGCTGCTCCTTCCTCTGTCTCTCCCACTCCATCTGTCTCTGTCGCTCCAGCTCCCGCCGCGCTGACTGAAACACGCAAGATTACGATTATACACTTTCAGGGGCCGTAATTGGGCTCGAAATTAGAAAATGTGACATGTTAAATAAAGGGTTTAACGTGTCACATCAAGATGGAGCGAAAGATGCAATTTTGTTTAGGCAAAATAAGCAAGTTTGATTGGCCAACTCTGAGCTGTGCTCAAACTCATCCAATTGAGCTGTCTGATTAACACACAGGGATGTCAAGTGACATGTTAAAAATCGGTCTTTCCCACTACATCGGTCTAGCTCCCGTCGCACCGACTGAAACTGGAACTCAGTCTCGACCAATCAAGTTATTTATTTATTTAATGGTGTTTGACACCCTGTCAACAACTAAGGTCATTTTAGACCTGTTGTTCGACCAATCAAATTTCATATTTCAAATATAAGAACAGAGTACATCCATAGAAAGTTTTATAATCCTACAATTGCTGTACACGTTGTAAGGTGTTTATATAGTCAACTAAAGACGGTACCTCTCTCTGCTCGAGCATCTTGTTCCTCTGTTCCTCCCTCTGTCTCTCCACCTGCCGCTGTCTCTCCATCTGTCTCTCCAGGTCCTGTTGTCTCTTCATCTCCTGCTCCTGTCTGTAATGGAGGCAGTAACCCTTTCAACACTACAGCCCTCTATAGTGGCGTTTGCAAACAGTGTAGATCCAGATGAGCCAGCTCATGACTCCTAACAGTGCATAGACACACATGATATAACCCCGATGTGTACCTATGACTCAGTGCTACAGGTGCGTACCTCTGGATTCACTCTACTCCTAACATTGTATAGACCCACATGATATACGGTAACCCCGAATGTGTACCTATGACCTCAGTGCGACAAGTGCGTACCTCTGGAGTTCACACTGCTCCTAACATTGTATAGACCACATGATATAACCCCGAATGTGTACCTATGACCTCAGTGCGACAAGTGCGTACCTCTGGAGTTCACACTGCTCCTAACAGTGCATAGACTACATGATATAACCCCGAATGTGTACCTATGACCTCAGTGCGACAAGTGCGTACCTCTGGAGTTCACACTACTCCTAACATTGTATAGACCACATGATATAACCCCGAATGTGTACCTATGACCTCAGTGCGACAAGTGCGTACCTCTGGAGTTCACACTGCTCCTAACAGTACATAGACTACATGATATAACCCCGAATGTGTACCTATGACCTCAGTGCGACAGGTGCGTACCTCTGGAGTTCACACTACTCCTAACAGTGCATAGACTACATGATATAACCCCGAATGTGTACCTATGACTTCAGTGCGACAAGTGCGTACCTCTGGAGTTCACACTGCTCCTAACATTGTATAGACCACATGATATAACCCCGAATGTGTACCTATGACTTCAGTGCGACAAGTGCGTACCTCTGGAGTTCACACTACTCCTAACATTGTAATTGTATAGACCACATGATATAACCCCGAATGTGTACCTATAACCTCAGTGTGATAACTACATACCTCTGGCGTTCACGCTGCTGCTATCATTGTATAGACCACATATAACCTCAGAATATGTACCTATAACCTCATTGCGACAACTACGTACCTCTGGAGTTCACACTGCTCCTAACATTGTATAGACCACATGATATAACCCCGAATGTGTACCTATAACCTCAGTGTGATAACTACATACCTCTGGCGTTCACGCTGCTGCTAACATTGTATAGACCAAATATAACCTCAGAATATGTACCTATAACCTCATTGCGACAACTACGTACCTCTGCTCCTGCTCCTTACACTTGTGTACCTCCAAACCTTGCATAGACCATGTGATATAGTCTCTAAATATATGCCTATAACACCATTTGTCAACGAAATAGTGCAAATATGACACAATATAACCCCTGAATGTGTACCTATTAGGTACACATTCAGGGGTTATATCATGTGGTCTGTGCACTGTTTCGTCCTATAACCTCCGTGCGCCAACTACATACCTCTGGCGTTCACGCAGCTCCTGCTCCTTACGTTCCTTGTCCAAGCGAGCGCGGTTCTCCTGCTGCATCTGCTCCTGCAACATGAGGCGCCGTCGATCCAACTCCGCCTGACCTTTGTCGAAGTTCTGTTTCCGCCGGTCCTCAAACGTCACTGCGGACGTAAAAGCACACGTGACTGGAGAAATATCAGACATATGGTAT
Source organism: Conchocele bisecta (assembly GCA_029237695.1). Lineage (NCBI taxonomy): Eukaryota > Metazoa > Mollusca > Bivalvia > Lucinida > Thyasiridae > Conchocele > Conchocele bisecta. Next base: position 155,469,544 of record CM055265.1, on the reverse strand, counting down.
TCATGGTCACCATAGTTTCTGCCGGTCCTCAAACGTTACTGCGGACGTAAATACACATGTGACTGGAGAAATATCAGACATATGGCATTTATGGTCAGCATAGTTTCTGTCGAAACTTCTGTTGAGGACTTGTGTTCACCTTGTTTATAAGGCAACAAGAAACGAAGCAAAGCCACGAAGGCCAGGTTTTTTCTAAGCATGGACACTTGGATAACATAATTATACCCACTTTTTGTAGACTAGATGGCCGTGGCCTGCATGTCGCGCCTTGGGGCGAGGCATGGACACTAAAAAAATAGATATAGTAGATGGAAAAACTTTAACGAAAAAACATTAACCGGACACACGGACACACGGACGTACGGACGGACGGACGTATGCCAAAATGGCGACAATATCGCGCTTTCCGCAAGCGGGTGTGACAATGATGATAAACACCAATGTGAAGTATCAAGGTTATGCGTGAAGCAGTTGCAGAGATACAGTACACGAAAATACTTTAACAAATAAATTCAAAGTAATTTGACGTTGACATTGCGCACAGGGGCTGCACGGTTGGGGGTTAGAATGAAAATATGGACAATGATAAACACCCATGTGAAGTTTCAAGGTAATGGGCGAAGCATTTGCAGAGATATAGTATAACGAAAAAGTTTTAACCAAAATATTTAACCGGACGTATGTTAAAAAGTTAACGTTGAAAATGGCTAAGTCAATTACGTAGAAATAATAGGTGAAGGAAAAAAAATGGTCACATGTTGGATAGTTGTATGTGGTAGGCACCCCTTGGTTATGAAGCTGTGAAAGTTTGGTGGTCCTAGGTGGTACAGTACCAAAGAAATGGACTTAAACACAAAAACTTAACATTGAAAACGCGAAAAGTTAACATTGAAAATGGTTAAGTCGATTGCGCGGAAAAAATGGGTCAAAATAAAAACAAGAAACGAGGCAAAGCCACGAAGGCCAGGTTTTTTCCAAGCATGGACACTTGGATAACATAATTATACCCACTTTTTGTAGACTAGATGGACATGGCCTGCATGTCGCGCCTTTGGGCGAGGCATGGACACTAAAAAAATAGATATAGTAGATGGAAAAACTTTAACGAAAAAACTTTAACCGGACACACGGACGGACGTACGGACGGACGGACGTATGCCAAAATGCCGACGATATCGCGCTTTCCGCAAGCGGGTGCGACAATGATGATAAACACCCATGTGAAGTATCAAGGTAATGGGTGAAGCAGTTGCAGAGATGTAGTACACAAAAAAAATTTAACAAATAAATTCAAAGTAATTTGACCTTGACATTGCGCACAGGGGCCGCACGGTTGGGGGTTAGAATGAAAATATGGACGATGATATACACCCATGTGAAGTTTCAAGGTAATGGGCAAAGCAGTTGCAGAGATGTAGTATAACAAAAATGTTTTAACCAAAAAAATTTAACCAGACGTACGTTAAAAAGTTAACGTTGAAAATGGCTTAAGTCAATTACGTAGAAATAATAGGTGAAGGTAAAAAAATGGTCACATGTTGGATAGTTGTATGTGGTAGGCACCCCTTGGTTATGAAGCTGTGCAAGTTTGGTGGTCCTAGGTGGTACAGTACCAAAGAAAAGGACTTAAACACAAAAACTTAACATTGTAAACGCGAAAACTTAACGTTGAAAATGGCTAAGTCGACAGAGCGGAAAAAATGGGTCAAGTTAAAAACAAGAAACGAGGCAAAGCCACGAAGGCCAGGTTTTTTCCAAGCATAGACACTTGGTTGGATAACATAATTATACCCACTTTTTGTAGACTAGATGGCCGTGGCCTGCATGTCGCGCCTTGGGGCGAGGCATGGACACTAAAAAAATAGATATAGTAGATGGAAAAACTTTAAACAAAAAACTTTAACCGGACACACGGACTCGGACGGACGTATGCCAAAATGCTGACGATATCGCGCTTTCCGCAAGCAGGTGTGACAATGATGATAAACACCCATGTGAAGTATCAAGGTATTGGGTGAAGCAGTTGCGAGATATAGTACACGAAAAAACTTTAACAAAAAAATTCAAAGTAATTTGAACTTGACATAGGGCACAGGATCGCGCTTTCCGCAAGCAGGTGCGACAATGATGATAAACACCCATGTGAAGTATCAAGGTATTGGGTGAAGCAGTTGCAGAGATATAGTACACGAAAAAACTTTAACAAAAAAACTCAAAGTAATTTGACCTAGACATTGGGCACAGGATCGCGCTTTCCGCAAGCAGGTGCGACAATGATGATAAGCACCCATGTGAAGTATCAAGGTAATGGGCAAAGCAGTTGCAGAGATATAGTACATGAAAAAACTTTAACAAAAAAATTCAAAGTAATTTGACCTTGACATTGGGCACAGGGGCCGCACGGTTGGGGGTTAGAATGAAAATATGGATGATGATAAACACCCATGTGAAGTTTCAAGGTAATGGGCGAAGCAGTTGCAGAGATATAGTATAACGAAAAAGATTTAACCAAAAAACTCTAACCAGACGTACGTTAAAAAGTTAACGTTGAAAATGGCTAAGTCAATTACGTAGAAATAATAGGTGAAGGTAAAAAAATATGGTCACATGTTGGATAGTTGTATGTGGTAGGCAGCCCTTGATTATGAAGCTGTGAAAGTTTGGTGGTCCTAGGTGGTACAGTACGAAAGAAATGGACTTAAACACGAAAACTTAACATTGTAAACGCGAAAACTTAACATGAAAATGGCTAAGTCGATTACGCGGAAAAAATGGGTGAAGTTAAAAAAAAGTAACATGTTGGATAGTGATATGTGGTGGGCACCCCTTGATTATGAAGCTGTGAAAGTTTGGTGGTCCTAGGTGGTACAGTAACAAAGAAATGGACTCAAACACGAAAATTTAACATTGATTGATTGTGGACGCCGCCCGCCCGCCCGCCCGGCTTTCGCCAATCCAATAGCCTGGATTTTTTTCCTCAAAAAACCAGGCTAAAAAAGTAACATGTTGGATAGTGATATGTGGTGGGCACCCCTTGATTATGAAGCTGTGAAAGTTTGGTGGTCCTAGGTGGTACAGTACCAAAGAAATGGACTTAAACACGAAAACTTAACATTGAAAACGCGAAAACTTAACATTGAAAATGGCTAAGTCGACTGCGCAGAAAAAATGGGTGTGAAGTTAAAAAAAAAGTAACATGTTGGATAGTGTATTGTGGTGGGCACCCCTTGATTATGAAGCTGTGAAAGTTTGGTGGTCCTAGGTGGTACAGTACCAAAGAAATGGACTTAAACACGAAAACTTAACATTGAAAACGCGAAAACTTAACATTGAAAATGGCTAAGTTGACAGCGCGGAAAAAATGGGTGAAGTTAAAAAAAAAGTAACATGTTGGATAGTGATATGTGGTGGGCACCCCTTGATTATGAAGCTGTGAAAGTTTGGTGGTCCTAGGTGGTACAGTAACAAAGAAATGGACTCAAACACTAAAACTTAACATTTATTTTGTGGAACGCAGCCCGCACCAACGCCCGCCCGGCTTTCGCCAATCCAATAGCCTGGATTTTTTTTTTAAAAACCTGGCTAAAAATGGTCACATGTTGGATAGTTGTATGAGGTAGGCACCCCTTGGTTATGAAGCTGTGAAAGTTTGGTGGTCCTAGGTGGTACAGTACCAAAGAAATGGACTTAAACACGAAAACTTAACATTGTAAACGCGAAAACTTAACATTGAAAATGGCTAAGTCGACTGCGCGGAAAAAAATGGGTGAAGTTAAAAAAAAAAGGAACATGTTGGATAGTGATATGTGGTGGGTACCCCTTGATTATGAAGCTGTGAAAGTTTGGTGGTTCTAGGTGGTACAGTACCAAAGAAATGGACGTAAACACGAAAACTTACCATTGTAAACGCGAAAACTTAACATTGAAAATGGCTAAGTCGACTACGCGGAAAAAATGGGTCAAGTTAAAAAAAAAGTAACATGTTGGATAGTGATATGTGGTGGGCACCCCTTGATTATGAAGCTGTGAAAGTTTGGTGGTCCTAGGTGGTACAGTAACAAAGAAATGGACTCAAACACGAAAACTTAACATAGATTGTGGACGCCGCCCGCCCGCCGCCCGCCCGCCCGGCTTTCGCCAATCCAATAGCCTGGATTTTTTTTCAAAAAACCTGGCTAAAAAAGTAACATGTTGGATAGTGATATGCGGTGGGCACCCCTTGATTATGAAGCTGTGAAAGTTTGGTGGTACTAGGTGGTACAGTACCAAAGAAATGGACTCAAACACGAAAACTTAACATTGAAAACGCGAAAACTTAACATTGAAAATGGCTAAGTCGATTGCGCGGAAAAAATGGGTCAAAAAAAAAAAAAGAAAGTAACATGTTGGATAGTGATATGTGATGGGCACCCCTTGATTATGAAGCTGTGAAAGTTTGGTGGTCCTAGGTGGTACAGTAACAAAGAAATGGACTCAAACACGAAAATTTAACATTGATTGTCGGCACGCCGCCCGCCCCCCCGCCCCGCCCGCCCGCCGCCCGCCCGCCGCCCGCCCGCCGCCCGCCCGGCTTTCGCCAATCCAATAGCCTGGATTTTTTTTCAAAAAACCTGGCTAACAATAATTTTTGCAACAATAACGATGCCAGTTCTTGTTTAAATATTTTTTTTCGTCATTTCTCGATGAAAGAATATGTTGTGACCACTCGTAATGAGCCGTCTCGTCAGGATCTGCACTTTTTGTAATTTTCATACTTTTTAGAAAACAAAAGTACCCCCTTATAAATGGACTAAATCTGAAAATCATTTTGTGATTGGATCCGTCCTTAAATTAACATCACAGTCGATTTCCGTTTTTTGTTGCACTTACGAACATTTTAGTCGTAAGAAGTTTAGTGAAGCGGGCCCCTGACCTTTATCAAGAATAACATTAATGTAGACAAGATATCAAGATGATAAGGAAGAAAATTTGATGAGCGAGTTAATTGAAGATGTGCATCATCGAATAGTCGATCTAAAATTTGAAAATAATGTCTAAGTGTGACAATCATACGAGCCAGCTATGGCTAGGCAATGTTATCTGCTTGATTTCAAGCATGGAACTTAAGAGCATGTTCAGAATGTGAAATGATCATAGATTCATGGGCCCCGTTTCACTGAACTTCATAATACTAAGAAATTTGTGAGTGGAAAATTAAATTTTAGAATAACATTTACACTAACAGCCGATGTTCGAAAATCATTAATGTATGCGTTCCCACGTAATGATGTGTGCATGTAGGTGCAAAATGGTAACGTCAGTAAATCACCGTAATGGGAGATGCAAATTTATGCAATTTTTAACTTAAGAACAGACTCCTGTAGCCGATTTCACCAACATTGCAAAGTATTCTTTGAGAGAGAAATTTTCAATTTAATGATAAATTTATTAATTTTTATTATACTGAATTTATTACATTATCACAGCCATTTTGGCTGTGATAATGTAATAAATTCAGTATAATAATTCGTTAGTTCTATATATAATAATGCATTTCGGAAAAAATAAATGATTATTCCCTCAAAGTATACTTTGCTAGATAAGTATGCTTTACAATTTTTATGAAATCGGCTACAGGTCCCACGATAGGAAAACTTGTTGGGCATGTCGAGCATACTCAGCCTCGACAAATCAAACTTCCTGATTTTGAGAATGAGATTCAAATACATCCTCAAAAGATTTCACTAGATGAGAAGAACATATTTAATAATGAATACATGGAAAATGTAACTTACCGGGCCCCGTGTCGACCTCCTCTACCTTTGCCTCCCCGTTGGTGGTGGGCTGTACCGGGGCGGGCATGCCTGCACTGCCCAGAAGGTCCCCAAAATTGTCGCTCACCGGCGCTGAAACACGTACGCTCAAATATATTAGGACACAGCAATAAATCATACAGTTAAGAAACACATACAGTTGTGCACGTTTGATAAAACTATTTTCATTTGATAGAAATGAAAAGTGTAAGAGAATGGGTTCACTGTCCCAGTAACAGCGTGGATATATAGTCACAGTTTCAAGTCATTTCATACACATTTTGAAATACCCGGTCAATTATATTTTGTTTGTTTGATACAAACTCGGCCAGGACGATAATAGGTTGATACTAACACATTATTGATCAGACAGTATGACTACAAATGATGATTTACATCTTATGCACAGTCTGATCAGCCTATGCTGGCTGCCACTTGGCCACTTTCAATTCCGCATTTGCAATGTAAATGTCGTCAACTTTGGACTTCGTTTACAGAAAATATCATAAATTCTGTAAATATTTTAGATATCACACATGTACTTAGGTACATAACACGGTGTGTCTTGAATGATAATTGATCTACAGCTAGACACACACGTGTCCTAATAGCCTATTTATCAGCTATGGCCCATACAAACTCACCTGCCGGCGGGACATTCGGGGCAGGAATACCGAAACTGCCCGACCGTGCCTTGGTGGGCACCAGCTCGGGCGGTATTTTAGGGGGCAGCAACGTGCCCATCTTGACCAGGTCAATCAAGTGCATAGCTATACAGAATTCATCACAGTTCAGTTTGCCATCCTTATCTACATCGGATAAACCCCTGGAAATGTAAATTAATATAATTTGATGTTTGCCAACACAATACAATATTTTCAGACAGACAGATATCACGGGACCAAGGTCAAAATAAAATGGTGAATATAGACAATAAAACAACGGAAACTATCTAACAATAAAGGCTATGAAAACAGTAAAAGAGTTTAATAAATACCATATTAAATCAACACACTAATATATTCCATTTATTGCACAAGTACATCATCATATATTGACCCAACAAGTTTTCTGTAGCAGTCTTATTTTCATATTTATTACACTAATGTATTATGATTTTTAATACACTGTGTCAATACACTGTGTTAATACACTGCGAAAGCACATTTTAGGCAATACAAGTTTCTATATGAGCCTGCTCCTGAATTATGTGGCTGTGATTTGAGAAGTGGGTCTTTATATGTTCTGGTGGTCGTGCAGGGCCTGAAAATAGCAGCTTTTACCAATAGGTCAGGGACCTAACAAGGAAAAAAGTGAAAGGTCCGACTTGTCACACCATGTGTAAATTTTATCACAGGTCCGGCGGACTTTTTGCTTGTAAAATACAACGGTCCGACATTAAAATTTGCAGGTCCAGGACCTTGGACCAGTACTATTTTCAGGCCATGTCGTGTTCGTTGATTCTCATGGATCTCTTGACTATGTATTGTAATATGAGACTATGATGTAATATATCTTCGGACATCTGCATAATTTCATTAAATACTTTTAGAAAATTTACAACATTTTTCAAAAATAAAGTCAAAAGTCAATTCCGCATGTACTCTTTTGACGGCATTTACAAAAAATATTGTAAATGTATTTCATGAAATTACACAGATGTCCGAAGGTACAAAATCACATGGCATGTCTCAAATCGATATTGCTACTTCAGTCCTGCTGCATGAGCAGTCTTACTAGCTGAATGGTGAACAATGCAGACCTTGATCAGATTGCATTGTGGTACAATTTCAGAAGGCGATTGCTCTGAGCAGATGCAGAATGTTGAAATAAATTCCATCATACAGTGAAACCTCTCTAAACTGGACACCCTGGGAGGTCCCCAGTACAGTGTGGGAGGTCCCCAGTACAGTGTGGGAGGTCCCCAGTACAGTGTGGGAGGTCCCCAGTACAGTGTGGGAGGTCCCCAGGCTGGGAGGTCCCCAGGGTGTCCGGTTTAGAGAGGTTTCACTGTAAATCAGGCATTTGATTATTCCTAGTCATAGTTGGTATAACATGTTTAATTAAATAGTAATTACATCATTTGTCTGTATACAAGCAGTGTAAAGAGGATTGGAACGAAAGATTGATATCTTATAGAGTTCCTCCCCTTTAGCCATAGTTGAGTGCTATGTGGTCATGAACAGGCAGTATCACCTACGATAAATGACCAAGAAACACATCAAAATTATGATCACATGTTTCTTGTTGTCGGTTTAGAGAGGTTCCAGTGTATTATCGCATGGATGGGTCCAATATATACGTGTACACAGTGTGTGTTCAACTCACCAGACTTGTGCCAATGTCTGCTGGGGAGCACCTGTTTGCATCAATATTGCACGTGCCTCCACACCTACAATCATCACAATGTATAGAGTGGAAACTTTTGTTCTCTGGCCATCCCTCGGGAACGACACTCACTTATATTTAGAATTTAATCAAGCAAAATACATCATAATATAGGACTTTAGAAAAGTGTGACGCGACACTGGAGACACAGACTTTTTTTTACTAAAAACACCATCCAATATCCTGACCTAAATAACTACATAATTAAATTGATTCCTACCATATAGGAATGGAATGGAATGGTGCTTAAGGTGCAAATGAGTATCATTTAGGGCCAAGCAATGTAGATGTAGAATAAAAATAATAATAAAATAGTATGTTATATGTGGTATCCTACCATATAACAATATAATATATTGTGACAAAAATGTGTTGCTTTTGTGTCCGTCAACACTTGATTGATAATATTCAGCCAGTGGTCACAACTAGTGACCACGCTTGGCGCGAAAACACACAAGAGTGATCAGATCGTGCGCAAGCGCGTTACCATCAATATTCTTAACATATTGTATAAGGTTGTTCCACCGACCGCCAGAGAAAAATAATTTATTTCTAATTCACTACATTCAAACAACATAATTATAAACGATATTAATTATATTATTTTGATGCAATTCATAAATCAATGTTTGAACTGTGAACGTTTTAACTGCATTGCTAACTGAACACTGAAATTCACTGTGGCAGGTGTCCCAATTACAGCGCTCCAGATAAGCTTTGTGTCTACAGTCTAAATAGTATTGTACTGATTTCAAATTAAATGCGTATTTTATTTTTACAAATGGATTATTGATTTTCTTCATTATTAAATAGGGAACAAATGCTCAAAACACATTTAAACATTCACTTATCTGAGTGTGTTATTACTTATTAACTTATTTATACTGTAATATTGTTGAAAATTTACTTAGTTGAGCTGCAAATTGCTTTATGCAGCACAATTAAGTACATTTTTAACTTTATTACAGTATTTCCACTACTCAATTTGAAAATCAATGCGTATTTTCACATTGCTGTTGATAATCCATGCGTATTCAGCTAAAGTATGTACGTAAACTATGTCAATACGCACCTTATCTGGAACTCTGTAACCATGGCAAATCAATTGGCCACAGTTTGGAATCATGGTACAGATGAATTCACTGTTGCGGTGTGAATCCTAGAAAGGATTCATAAAAGAAAAGTATTCCATATCACAGGTGGTGTTTAAAATAATGTTAACTCAAAATGACTCAAAATGGCATGTTTTACATCATACGACCCAAAATAGTGCCATGGTGCGCCGTGGCTGCCATCGTCTATGGCCGTATACTTTGATAAAAAGCTTACCCGTGAGTGTTCCCTGTTTATTGCGGTCATGTGTGTTGAACAGCTGAGTGTATTTCAGTTTACTGGGGTGTGGCATGGCGAGGTTACCACTGAAACAAATGAAATAAGAAATCATTAACACTGATGGATGTACCCCTTAAGACGTAATGTGCCTTTTTAAATCATAGGAGGCCCAGGGGTCACATGTGTCGGCGACATAATAGCATGAAAATATGAATTAAGACAAATATATGAAGTTTCAAGCTAATTCGACTTACAGTCACAGAGATAGTAGGTAGCCAAAAACTGTAACACAGATCTCAGCCAGATACATGAACAGACGGACAAATGGACAGATGCACAGGGTCGCGACTATATACAACCCCAATTTCTGGCGTATTTGACCATAATCAGACAATGTTAATACACAACAATTATTACTGTTCTCAATGTCCATTTTCTGACAAGGTCGCATTTGGTACCCCAGCTGAGAAAAGGGACCTTAAGTTACAACAGATGCGACCAGCTTAGTCCCAGATCAGACTGCGCATCCGCGCCATCTGATCAGGGCCTACGCTGGTTACAATGTGGCCAATCAATTGTTTCTGTAAAATAAATAGCAGGTTTTGATCAGTCTATTGACTGTTTGAGAACATACGATGATAAGGAACGCTGCTTACAATGTTGCCAATCAATTGTTTCTGTAAATAAATAGCAGGTTTTGATCAGTCTATTGACTGTTTGAGAACATACGATGATATGGATCCACACTTTACACACAAGTGAAAAGTGCCTTTTTGTCCCCTGTCATCCCATAATTCGCCTGTCATCCCATAATTGTAAGTGGGGAAAATGGCTCATGGCATTTATGATCTGCTGGCACTAATGCAGCCTGATACCATTTATTAGAAGCATGACAGGTATTTCACTAACTGAATGGTGAACAGTGAAGACTGATCAGAATGTGTGGATACACGCGTCGCATGTCATGTCATAAGCCCCATTTATACAGTCACAAGCACATTACAGCTATAAACATGAGAGCCAAAGTGATGTATTATCAAATAACTTGCATCACTAAACATGCTCATCGTAGTTGGCCAAAATAGAATTTCACTGTGTGCATCGACACACTGTTAGGAACTTACATGTACATATCAAATAGTATTGGTGTAACATTTTCCAAATTACAGAATTTGCACAGACAGACAGAGAGACAGACATAAGGAAAGACAGACATGTTTGAGAGTACGTTCAAATAAAACATGTTAAACTCTACTACACCTAGCCAAGGCAATTCTGAATACCTCACCCACATCATACCCTGTAATATATTCATACAGTAAATACAGTGGGTGGTGTATTCCTCTCCATCCTATTGTATAGTACTGATTTGATTTAATGGTATTTAACGGCCTGTCAACAGCTGAGGTCATTTCAGGCCGGGTTAACGGGGTCGAATCCCATATTTCACCAGTTGTGATGGGGACTAGCGTAGGCCCTGATCAGACTGCACGGATGTGCAGGCTGATTGGGAATATGCTTGTTGCATATTTAAACAAATCATTTTCTAAGGTATCTTCTCAGTAGAGTACTGGCCTACCTGACAGGTGGTACTGCCTGTTTACTGGGGGCCGGGAATCCCCCAGGGACCGGCGCTGGCCCCACAACAGGACCTACAACAACAACAACAGGATATATAGAACCTACAACAACAACAACAGCGAAATGCGTACAACAACAGAGATATACCATGTATATTATCATTTGGGTCTGTGACTGGAGAAATGGGGCTTATGGGATTTGTGAACAGTGTAACTCCTGACAAAACGGCACACTCCTGTAGCCTGATAACAATCTATATTGCTTTCATTGATAGAATGGTGATCAGTGCAGATCCTGATCAGACTGTGCAGATGCACAGGCTGATCTGGATCTACACTGGTCGCAAAACCCATAAACCCCATTTCTCCAGTCACGGCCACATTTATAAACACTCATTGGGTAATTGGTAAGGGTTTAGAAGTAACCGGCATCAAATATTCCACAAAAATGATCAGTCTATGCCGTCAATCAGAAAATATTCACAAATAGCAGGGATCCTGATGAGACGGAACATATTATGAGCTCATATGGATCTGTACAGTTTGCAAATATTGTGATTGAGGTATGTACTATACTGTTGCCGGGGTTACTACCCATTACTGGTGTAAGACCACGAATACATGTTTAATACTATTGTATAGCTGTTTGTAAATATTTTTGCAGCCAATCCAATCTTCACAAAATGATTTTCAGACTAGTCCATTTATGAAAATGTGATGTTTTTGTTCTCAAAAATATGAAAAGTACTTGCAAAAAGTGCAGATCCTGATGAGACGGCTAACCAGCCGGCTCATCTGGATCTACACTATTTGTCAATATACCACTATACAGGCCTGTGTGTGTTGAAAGGGTTAAAATTATAATTGAAGGGGTCAGTGGAAGAAGGGGGCTAAGTCCATTTTGGACTTAGCCCCCTTCTTCTACTGACCCTTACACTTATGCAGGGATTCCGCTGGCGATCGCCACTTTCGCAATTGGCGATACAAAAATTTCGAAAAAAAAAAAATCCTTTTTTTTTTCTTGAAAATTGTAATTTTTTATCGCCAATTGTTTATTTTTATCCTATTGGTTATTCTTTTCTTCTTTTTTTTTTTGAAGTGGCGATTTTTTTATTTTCCCCAGCGGAATCCCTGCTTATGTTGTTACCACTCATATGAACCATATCACCAAGTGCGCGGCCACAGCACATACTTCTGTGTATAAATAAAATATTGATATTTTTTGTCCTCCCTCAGCATGAAATGGCTTATGACACAGAGCTCCAGATAAGTTGTGTATCTAAAGAGTACTATACACCCAGATTCCACATTAATTGTGTATTTTACTTTTACAAATGTATTATTGATTTTCTTCCCTATTAAATAGGGAACAAATGATAAAAAAATAAAAATAAATTAAAAATTCACTTATTATTTCAGCTGCAAAATGCAAACACTGTTTGCTTTTTGCTGCTCAACTAAGAAAATGTTTAACTTTATTACAGTATTTTCACTACTTAATTTCAAATCAATGCGTATTTCACATTGCCGTGAGTATATTGTACTCCCACTTTTGATAATCAATGCGTATTCTGCTAAAATAAGTGTGTAAAATACGCCAATACGCACCTTATCTGGATGAGAGACATGTGAACAGATAGAACCAGCTTGTATACGACTCAGGGGTCAGCGAGATTCCATTTCACAAAACAGTGTCACACAAAAATATTTACAAAAGTTATTAAGGATTCAGATTGCAATTTAATGTGAGTCAGAAATACATCTCTATTAAAATAAAATACATCTCTATTATAATAAAATACATCTCTATCATAATCAGAAATACATCTCCATTACATCTCTATCATAATCAGAATTACATCTCTATTACATCTCTATCATAATCAGAATTACATCTCTATTACATGTATAATCAGAATTGCATCTCTATTATAATCAGAAATACATCTCTGTTATAATCAGAAGAGCAGCCGACGCATTGAAGAGGATTTCATTTCAATAAGTTTTAGCTTTTAACACTTTCACTGCTATCTTAATTTTGTTGTCGTCTTTATTTTATATTTTCCATTTTTATCATCAAAAACATGCTTTGACAGCACTGTATAATAATGTACAACATGCTTTGACAGCACTTCAGAATCATTTCCATTGGAAATTATTTTTTATGTGCTATCAAAACATGTTTTTATTGAGAAATAAGGCAAGATATAAAAGCAACAGCAGACGACAATTGTTGTGAGCAGCTGTCTAAGGGACTATCATGTACATGCTTGTTTGCAATTAGTCTAACATGTTTAAACCAACATTGTTTACCAATTGAGTACATGTATGAATATGACACGAATAATTAATTGATATTTAATAACTTGCCAATATTGTACAATCAATGTCACAGAGAGTAGAGAAAAGCCATTTATAGAGAAACAAGAAATCTCAAACACTGATAGATGTACCTTTAAAAGTACATGCCCACTCAGTAGGCACAAATTGTTCTTTATAGGAATTAAATAAGCGTATAATTGTGTCACTATTCCACCAGTTCTAAAAATTACGAGTACCCGCTATACAGATATACTCGTTTAGTAATATTTATTTTACTGATAGTGACGCGCGTTTGTATCAGGCTATTTCCATATGCAAATGAGGCACGATATTTTTTAATTATTTATACTAATTAAATGCGTCACCTGAAAAAAATGATAAATGCACATCCAAATATAAATAATATATTAATAAATATTAATAAATAAATAGTAATGTCTGTTAACATTTTAAGGAAACACGGTTATCGCCCCTGATATCAGTGTGGAAAGTTACGTCTGGTATAAAATGCATAATAATGCCAATCAATACATGGGGTAATGGTGAACGAGTGTGTATTTTGCCAGAAAATGTCTCAGGTGATGTCTCCGGTATAAAGAACATTTTGTGCCTACTGAGTGGGCATGTACCTTTAACTTTACTGCAAAGTAAAAAAACGACGTTAAAGCAAGCTATTTGATCTCGACCGTAAACACCGGGGTATAAGACGTTTCAAGTCAAAGCGACTAATCAAACAATAGTAAATAGCCGAAAACCAGAACACAATTCTCAGACAGACAGATGAACAGATGGACAGGGTGGCATTCTCAGACAGACAGATGAACATGAACAGATGGACAGGGTGGCATTCTCAGACAGACATGATGGAACAGGATGACTGAGATGGCATCATCAGACAGACAGATGAACAGATGGACAGGGTGGCATTCTCAGACAGACAGAAGAACAGATGGACAGGGTGGCGACTGGAGACACCAAAACTTTCTTGGGGGGTACATAAAAATGAGTCACCATTGGATTAGCTCTTCTTGCATAATTATTAACCCATACACCGCTATCATAATTTTTTGTCGCCTGCTGTTTATTTTCTATTTTTCATTTTTATCATAAAAAACACGCATTGACAGCACTAGAATAATTTACAACTTGCTTTGACAGCACTTCAGAATCATTTCCATTGGAAATTATTCTGAAGTGCTGTCAAAACATGTTATGATTGAGAAATAAGGCAAGATATAAAAGCAACAGCCGACGACAATTGTTGTGTGTAGCGGTCTAAGGGTTAATTCAAATTCTTAAGCAGAATCATTAGGCTCGGATGAATATTCTTCTTTCAAGGACAAACTGAATATGATTTAATGACCTTGTGGGTTACCACAGAAAGGTAGTTTATAGTCGGATAGAAAGTATTGTGTGAAATATCAAGAAATTGCATTTAAAATGAGAAAAACAAATTATATTTATACGGTAGTAATTTCCATTGTTTTAAAGTCACAGTTTTTATTAAATTTTCGACCACATGGTCGAAAATTTAATAAAAAGAGTGACTTCCAAACAATATGTAATTTTATTATATACCGACCCATGAAATACATAGCTATACGATGTAAATAAAAGTCATATGTTCTCATCGATGAAATAAACAACTTCCGGTGAGAATACGACTACTTCTGCTATCTACATGTATATTCATAACGCGCATCTGCAGTGCCGGACTACAAATAGGCTGCAAATACACATTCTTTGCCGTATAGAGTCTAAAAAACTGCTAATTTCCATGGAGCGGTATATAATAAATAGAATATTCATATTTTTGCAACGAATATGAATATCCTCTATATATTTACTCCATGTTAAGTTTGTAGATTAATGCACAAGGTCAAAAACAATTCCAATAGAATGTAGCGGTATGTGTAATATGAAAAATTACATGTTTTATAATATAATTTACTGCTGTATGCATGTTACCCGTTCATCCCTACATACCATTAAAACAATATTGGCAAACACTGTAGATCCAGATGAGACGGCAGTTGTTTAGAAAGTGAACATATTAACCCTTATTACGCTGAATTTAAATTTTGTATTATTTTCAATATTTCTTGACAAAAACCTGTTTTGACTGTGCATGAGAATCGTCTCCACTGGAGACGATTCTCATGTGGTGTCAAAACAGTTTTTTTGTTAAGAATTAAGGCAAAAAAAAACAGCAGACGACAATTTCCGTCTCCAGCGTAGTGAAGGTTAAAATACTGCAACTGTCACTCGGCCACAGAATGGACTTGATCTGCAGTTTGTGTCCGTATGTTTGGTTACAGCAGTGCGTAAAATGACCCTTTCCTCAGTAATGGAAGTCAACAAATTATCGTGGAATACGCATTGTCATATATGTAGGGGTGAAAGGGTTATATTTTCAAATGGATAGATGGACAAACCAGACTCTAGTAACTGACCCACAAGTTGTGTAGTTTATTTACACAGTTATTCACAACTACACCAACTAAATGATCAAAATGGTCTCCTCACTCGGAAATCAGTTTGCTTACTTTATTCATTTGCTTATAAACACGGTATTCAACAATTCAGATAACAATTGAAGGGGCCAGTGGAAGAAGGGGGCTTGACCCCCTTCTTCCACTGACCCCTTCAATTCATGATATGCATTCACACTAACAGTGACATTTCAAACAGAATTTGCAGAGAAGACAGCTCTAAGCCAGTGTCTAAAAGCCATACACATAATACAAATTTAAGCTGGGCATAGAAAAGATTCTTATAAACATTGCTTGTTGCCATACAAGTACACATTACGCCAGAAAAAGTTTGGGGGATTGCACTGGCAGTGGCACAACCCGACAGGTAGATTCATGCAGAATCATCGATATTGCTTACCATACCACATGTACCAACAACATGAATCTGATAAAGAGTAGAACACAAGTTAGGATTATACAATTTAATGAACCGGTCGTGAGCTTACAATAATGATAGAGATAATGTTTGTACAACTTGGCGATGTCGTCTGGCATAGAAAGATGCACAGGTTGAATCACAAGTGCAAGGCAATATACCTACTTTCTATTGTATATCGCGGTCATTTTTGGGTTAAATTGCGAGTTTGATAGTATCTGCTTTAAACCGATTTGATAATCAACTACATTTTCATTCTATTCCTCAATAATGTAAGTTCTTCTTTAAACCAATAATTGTCTAAAAATGGACATTAACTTCAGCAGTATAATGGTTGAAATGTCCTACACAAAAAAATTAATTGGAAGACACACACTATACAACATTGGGATATACATTTACGATAAAGAACAGACAAGGCAGACAGTATACGTACCCATAAACCCCGCCTGTGCCACCATGGGCGGCATGCCATTGGTGATTACTGACATCCGTGGAGCTCCGCCCATGCCTGCCATACCAGCTGGGGCCACGCCTAGCAACAGTGCAGGGGGACACGGTGAGGTGACGGGTGGGGTGTGTGAGGCGAGAGAGTGGGGAATGTGAGGGGTGGATCTCGGGATTCTGGAGAGGATAGGTGAATTACAGGGCATTGGGATCTGCGACTGGAGAAATGAGGCTTATTGTATTTGTGGCTCGTCTGCTGAGTGATCGGCTAGCACACTCGTTCAGCTGAATACAGATTTATAGCAAGATGTGTGTTCCACTAACTGAATGGTGAACTGTGCAGGGCCTGATCAGACTGCGCGGATGCGCAGACTGATCTGGGTCTACACTGGTCACAACAGCCATAAGTCTATTTCTCAAGCCACAGATAGGGAACACACTGTCGTGTACAAATATGGAGCTTGTTAATACAGATTTAAAATATCCTGAATGGCAAATACATTTTGCATGTATCTGCGCTTTCAATCAATTTGTATATCCACATATTTACAGTCACTTACAGATGATGGGAAGCAGCTCCATATTTGCTAGATTTTATACTGTGAAATGGTTGGTCTTTTTCATGTGCCCATCTGTCCAGTAATATGAGCCAGTTACTAAGAATTTTCCCAAAATTGAAGATGCGAAATGATCTGTAAATGTGTTGGAGGTTCACAAAAATTATACATGTGCTTAGCAACTGTTGTTGTTATCATGATTATTCAACATCAATCACAGGGAAAATGGAATTAATATTGAAAATAGGAACATCAGGCAAGAATCTCATGAAACTTGATCAAGTCGTATTGTAATGGACGATTTTTGCTGTTAATGAATAGAGCCACAATCAGCAAAAACGGGTTCTTTTTACTTTTCACGAATACAGATCCCGATAAACAGAAGTTAAGATTACAAGATCAGCTTTGACAATTGTTGTATTTCTGGGAGCATTTCCATGATTCGGAAATACAGTTTTGAATAGTGTAGATCCTGATCAGACTAAACCTCTGGGTAAGATCGTCTGTATCTGTAGTGATTACAAAGGATTTCTGACCCACTTGTAAATACACGTACAGTGGAACCCCTCTAACTCGGACACTCGGAAAAATATGGATGTTGAACTTATATGTGTTTCGCTGTTATATATCTCTGATTACAATGCCGTTTTCATGATTGTAAAACACTATATTGTGGCATGAAGCGCTAACATGTCTAATTTACAGTGGAACATCTCCAAACCGGACACCCTCACAGGGTGTCCGGTTTGGAGAGGTTCCACTGTACATGTATACCCAATAGTTTGTGGAAATGCCACTTACTTCATCAACTGGAAATGGAAGCCAGTTTTTGTTGGAAAAGTTGATGCACAAGTCTCCATTTCTCAATTAGTCTCATACCACGATATTGGAATCGACTCGCACAAGCTTGGCTAAATCAATTTTGCACAGACTTCATTTTGTCAATACAAATATTTACATTGCCGGAAAACATGCATGGATATGGAAATTGAGCACGGAAATGCCACACCAGACAATATATACGTACACACCAAATTTAGCAAGGGAAAAACTTAAAAGTTGTAGATAGTGATCATGATAACTGGAGAAATTTGGCTCATCTTGTGTGACCAGTGTATATGAGCATGCACATCTGCAGTCTGTTCACGTTCTGCACTGTTCGCCATGCAATCAATGAAACACCTGTTATGCTTCTATCATTGTTTAAACTATACAGACCATAAAGCCAAAATTTGCAAACACTGTGGATCCAGATGAGCCGGCTCGTCACGAGCCATCTCATCTGTTTGTTTATTAGTGTTTAACGGCCTATCAAAACAGCTAAGGTCATGTAAGACTTCAACTGTCACATACAAAATGCCAAAGACGTATGTAAGTGCCAATCCAGGTCTCCAGTCGGAATTCCGGTAAGGATGAAACCAGATCGATGAATTAACCGTCGAGTGCTCCCGACCAACCACCCACCCATCTGGATCTGTGAGTCGACGGAGCTAATTTTACATAGCGGAAGTAACCACATGTTTGCTTATGTATATATATGCGTGTGGATGCATGGGCGCAGGTACTCATCACATGATGAAACGGCAAGGGGTGTTATTGCTCTCAAATATGAAAATTACTTGCAAAAAGTGCAGATCTGCTCGTCACGAGCCGGCTCATCTGGATCTACACTCTTTGCCAATACCAGTAAACAGGCATGTGGTGTTGAAAGGGTAAACGGACTAGCACAAAAGTTAGCATGGAAAACCAAATGTTCAACATATATTGGCGAAAGGATTAGACTTTGCAGAGTAGAACCTGATCAGACAGTGCACATTTTCCTCATTGTGCGACAAATGTTAAGATTTGGCAGTAGGCAGGTGGGAGTGTTCAGGACAGGAGCGAGTGATGGCGTGAAGCATATTAAAATTGTATCTGAACAGAAAATTGAAGGGGTCAGTGGAAGAAGGGGGCTAAGTCCTATGGACTTAGCCCCCTTCTTTCACTAACACCTTCAACGGGTCATCCTCATACTACATTTGTGGACAAGTCAATGTGCCCCCTACCAACCAAACTCTCAACTAGCTGAATGTTAGTTTGTACCAAATGCCTTGTTGGACTTTTACTGGTGTCAAAATATGCAGACATGGCCTGGATATAATCATTCAGATTTGGTGGTGGTGATGCGATGGTGACCTGTCAGGTTGCTGTAGCATCCGAGCAAAATTAAGAAACTGACAATTCCCTGTAACATAAACGGTGTGGTCGGGGTAGAGTTAGGGAGGGGTGGGTACGGAATCACATGGATTGGTACATTTTGACTGGTTGATAAATGGCTAGATTGGCACCAGGACTTTGAAAAGGAACCAATAACGCGAAAAAAGACAGTACTATTGAAATATTATTAGGCAAATGGCTATTTTAGTAGCCTTTGGCTACTTCACATGGCTACTGCAGCTACCAGTAGCACCAACCTAGAATGTGTCATATTGCCTTTGTAGCCTGTGTAGCCTATTTCACAAACATTGCAAAGTATACTTATCTAGCAAAGTATACTTTGAGGGATAAATTTTCAATTTAACAATAAATTTATTATTTTTTATTATGCTGAATTTATTACATTATCACAGCCATTTTGGCTGTGATAATGTAATAAATTCTGTATAATAATTCTGCATACTTTTAATCATCAAATATAGAAGTCGTTTGTTCTATATGGAATAATGCATTTTGAGTAAAATAAATGATAGCTCCCTCGAAGTTTACTTTGCTAGACAAGTATACTTTGCAATTTTGATGAAATCGGCTACTGATCGGCAAGCAGTGTCACAAGCATCCATACTGCCAATACAGTTTGTTAGAGGTATACTGGCGGTTTCACTGACTGAATTGCTAACAGTGGCTGACCCTCATCAGACGGATGTGCAGGCCGATCTGGGTATACACTGGTGACAAAAGATATAAGTCCAATTTCCCCAGACACAGCCATATATCATGTGTTGCCAATAGTGAAAATTGTGAAATACATGTAACACCGGACAAGGTTAACCCTTTAAACACTACATACCTCTATAGCAGTGTTTGCAAACAGTGTAGATCCAGATGAGCCGGCTCGTAACGAGCCGTCTCATCAGGATCTACACTTTTTGCGAGTACTTTTCGTATTTGTTTAGAAAAAAAACAACCTGTTTTATACATGGACCAGCATGAAAAACATTTTGTGACAATTGGATTGGTCAGAAAACTAAACATATCACGGTCCATTCTAGTAATTTAGGGTTGAAAGGGTACCAACACAATAAATGATACAAGGACGGAGACAACATCATTATACATACAGGTACAGACAATGACAAACACAACAGGAATACATAGACATACAGAGGCTAACACTTGAAGTTTTGAGATTGTCCCAAGTTTCCTGCTGTACATGGGCAGTACAGTAGACCCCTCTAAACCAGACACCCTGGCAACCATATTGTCTTTAATTTAGATGGGTTGCACTGTTATTTCTTTAATTTTCGTGTCTTTTCATGATTGAAAATGACAAAACCTGCTCATGGAGTGCTTAATTACAGTGTAATCTCACTAAACCGGACACCCTGGGAGGTCTCCAGGGCATCCGGTTTAGGGAGGTTCCACTGTACAACTATGTATAACTAGACAATCGCAAACCATGTAGACCCTGATCATTTTGTGCAATCACAAACGTAACCTTTTATTCCAACAGCAATAATGATACGTCACCTACTGAATGATGGCATGTACCGTTCGTTTATCAGAAAGCTGCCCCATTTATGTTAGAATGAAAATATTAAATACATTTTCCATTTAAGATACCAATAAATACTTGAAGAAAAAGTACCGGGCTATTTTGACCTCTGCTATAATAGGTAAAAATAGTGACACATCAGCTAGATTAGGGTACACATCTTGTTCCTCATTTAGTCAATGAAGCACACATAAAATTACGAAAGACACAAAAGAAGATTGACATGAATAAGGATCCAATAGGTATCCTTTAACTGATGGGTGTTATAATGAAAATTTGAACAATTAATGTAATGGGTAATAAGCAGCGAAACATTTTAATGTGAAAGGTTTTAAGTTGAAGCAACAGCTACGTAAAAGGTGAAAAACATAAAGAATCTTGGTTTCAAGTCTTATCCATTACAGATGGTGAAGATTTAATAAAGGCACTACAAAATATCCTTAAAACCTGTGGACATCTACAGTGAAACCTCTCTAAAACGGACATCCTGGGAGGTCCCCCAGGGTGTCCGGCTTAGAGAGGTTTCACTGTAAATCAGGCATTTGATCAGTCTAAGCCATAGTTGTGTGCTATGTGATCATGAACAAACACTATCTCCTCAGATAAATGACCAAGAAACTCATCAAATATAAGATCTTATCTTGGTGTTCGGTTTAGAGAGGTTCCATTGTATTGGAGTTTCATTCCACGACAATAAACATAACAGACCAGTACACAATTAACTACTTTACATGATAAAAGGCATAGCACAATAAGTGAGCTAACTCCTCCAGGAGTTAGCCCGCTTCTTGTGCTGTTGCCTTTGATGAACTACATACCCATAGGCACCATTGCAGGTTGCGGGGTCGATCCAAAGGTCCCTATTGACCCTATAACGGGCGAGGGGTCGGCTTTGAGAGTTGCGGGCAGGGCCTTTGGAAGCTCGTAGCCCTGGAGTTTCTTCTTGATGAGATGCATCGCGATGGAGAACTCCTTTTTATCCATCTTGCCATCGTTGTTCATGTCGGCCAGACCCCTGAAATGGTTATTGAGTGATCGGTTGTTATGTTTCGGGAATTAACCCTTTCAACACCACAGGCCTCTATAGTGGAATTGGCAAAAAGTGTAATCCAGATGAGCCGGCTCATGACGAGCCGTCTCATCAGGAACTGCACTTTTTGCAAGTAATTTACACATCTTTGAGAACAATAACACCCCCTTTTCATAAATGGAATAGTCTGAAAATCATTGTGTGCCAATTGGATTGGTCCGGAAATGAACATATCAAAATCCATTCCAGTTACTTAGGAGTGAAAGGGCTAACCATCCACTGTTGCATTTATTGTGCTATGTAAAGTATATTGCCTGTTTAAATTGCGTGGAGTATTCTTTGTCAACTGGTGTTCTCCTAATAACCAGATTTTGTACAACGCACAATAAATGGTTGATAAATTGATAGGGGTTTTACATCCATTCAACAGCAATGCCATATACAGATGGGGATGTACCTGTATGGTGGAGCACTGTACAATTATCCCTAAAATTACAAGTAGACGACCGCGGCCCGCATGTCGCGCCTGCTGAGGCTTTGAGAGTAAAACTTTCATCACTGAAAAAAGAGAGCACCCTGATCTGGTGCCAGACACCCTAACTAAACCGGATCACTTGGCCCCAGGTGTGAATGCCAGTAAGTCATCGCTCGGTGTGGATCCCTAAGAATTAATTCATCATTAACATATAGATACCCTCAAATTCCGGATGCAACTTATATTGAAATTGTCTTGCTTCAGGAATTAACAATCCGCTACTGCAGTTATTGCACTATCTAAAACAGTTTGTGTGTGGAGTTAGAAGGATACCTCATAAACTGAAATTTTGCCTAGGTATGGACTCCTGACAACCAGGGCCCAGTTGCTCAAAGCTTCTGTTAGCTTAACAGACTGTTAAATCCTTAGCAATGCTAAGGATTTAACAGTCTGTTAAGCTAACAGAAGCTTTGAGCAACCGGGCCCAGATGTTTTACATAGTACAATAAATGGAATAGCAGATGGTGTCACTACCTATGTTTGAATGTACGGGACTTACCATATCTGGCCGAGTACGGGGGTGGGCAGGCCCGACTGCATAAAGAAGCCGCGAGCCTGGTCACCTGCAACAGACATGAAATGAGAGAAATGGTTTAACCCTGAAAACACCTGTGGTTGCTTTATATGTTGTCTTCTTTCTCAATAAAACACGAAGTGATAGCACTTAGAAATACGATGGGTGCTTCATCCATTCATTGATTGGGGTTCTACGGCCATTTCAATAGTAAGGTCATATACAGAGGGGAATGCCATGTGTTCAACAGGGCTGCAGATAAGGAATTAGGAATTCAGTATTGTCACTCCATTATTTCTGAAGCAATTGGGTATTTCAAAATTTTAATTGTGTAAAATAGAATCTTACACATCAGCAGACCGCACTTATTCAATAGTTTGCTTCTAAATAAAAACACATCTTGGTATTTCATTAGAATTGTCTCCAAGGAGACAATTCTAATTAAATACCAAGATGTGATGTCATGGACAAATAAGGAAATATGCTATATTTGTGGTCTGTTTATTGTTTTCTGTAGCATGATAAAGATACCAGAAATTTTTCATTGCTTTTTGATACTCACTACTTCTGATTTCAATTGGGTTTTTGGCAATTTTAATTGAGTATTTACGCAAATACGCACCTTATCTGGAGCTTTGATTCAAAATAGAAATTACAATGAAAACATTCAGGACTGAAAGACAGTGTCCTGATCCAGTGCCCGTACTAGATAAGCTGCATATTGGCATATTATACACACTTATTTTAGCAGAATATGCATTGATTATCAAAAGTGGGAGTACAAAACACTCACAGCAATGCGAAAATACGCATTGATTTACAAATTGAGTAGTGAAAATAAAGTTGAAAATTTACATAGTTGAACTGCAAAAACCAAACAGCTCAAATAAGTGAATGTTTTATTTTTTATCAGTGTTCTGTATTTAATAAGGAAGAAAATCAAAAATGCATTTGTAAAAGTAAAATATGCATTGAATTTGAAATCTGGTGGTATACTACTCTTTAGATTCAAACTTATCTGGAGATTTATACTACACCAGTTTAGTTAGCCACTGTGTGCAGTCTGTTTGCCAGTGTATCAGTGAACCAACCAATCTTCAAATAAACAATACAGATCGTTATCAAGCGACAGTGATACATTTGTATGTTAGCAGACCAGGAGTTATCAATCACAAATAGACCCCATCAATCCAGTCACAGCAACATATGTGTCCGACAGTTACCCGATATATAGCCATTGACAGGTTTCAGCGTGAAGAACTGCGAGTCGTGTTTTATTCTATCTTCACCAGTTATCCGCCAGGCATCCCCTCCACCTGAAAATAAGCATGTGGTTTTACATCGCAGAAAGAGCTATGATCTTATAGAGACGGGACCATAACTCTTTCACCCCCAAGTAACTGGAATGGAATTTGATACGTTAATTTTGCAACCAATCCAATGGTCACAAAATGATTTTCAGACTAGTCCAATTATGAAAAGGGGGTGTTTTTGTTCTCAAAAATATTAAAATTACTTACAAAAAGTGCAGATCCTGACGAGACGGCTCATCTGAATCTACACTGTTTGCCAATACATGTACCACTATATACCACCATGTTCTTCTTACATGTACAAGAAACGTGACGTATGGACATATGGAGGGACATTCATACACGACACCCTTTAGGTGGTGCATGCACATTTATTGTTTTCAAACAAAAGAATGACCACCTAAGATACAATAGGGTTAGGCAGTTACGGAATAAGTTGCAGCATTGTTTTCTTTTTTGTCTAAAGCCAATCCTCCAACCACCTGATACTCGAATGTGTGCAATGACATATCAACATACGGACGGACACCCATTTTTTCTCTCATAAAGTAGATATAATTAGCATCCAATGTAGGATCGTCTGGAAATTTCAATTGATGGATTTACATTTATTGAGCATAGGATGCATATGTTCAATAAATGTAAATCCAATAATTGTTTACAAGAAGACATTGTTAATGTGAAAATTACAGACTATCATAATTTTGCACTTACGAACATTTTAGTCGTACAAAGTTTAATGAAACGTGCCCCTTGACGTCAATGTTGCTTACCTGCAGTAGCTGCCATTGTAATGACATCAAAGCACACGATCTACAACTGACACTCTTGTTTCAGTCTGAAAGGAAATAAAAATAATTGGCTTTATAGGTCGACAGATTATCTGAGAAAAATGTTTATTTTTATTTATTTTAGAATTATTCAGATTTAACATCTATATAATAACAAGGTCCTGTACAGACAACTATAGTATAGAACGTTTGCGGAATTATTTACACTGAATGCATTTAAAGCGGCTGTGTCTCATATGGTTCTTCTGAAGATGCATAAAAAAAATAGTGGAGATATGTCAATCATTGTTGTATGAATAAAGTCGCAACTTGTCACTGGTCATAAACATGAATCTGTTGGCTTTGCAATGTTATTTATAGGGTCTATCGCTATTTATTAATATATTAATTGGTCAATTCGGGCATCGATCAACTCGTTGTATTTTAGTTAATTTGAATGCCACTTTGCCACAAGATTGCAACGCTAGTTAATTCTTCAATATAAATAAAAAATAGTTTTACTTTCTTTTTTCAGGTCACCCATAGTGTCTTGCTAAATATATCATACATATTTCCTGCTGATACGCTTGCACTTAGTAGCCACATGTCTTGCTTTGACTAGCTACTATGTCACTCACCGATAACATTCAGCTGAAAGAGAATTGAGTGTTATCGCCGACGTAGTTGAGGACTTGGTGTCCAGACAAAAAACATAAGTAATGTGACTACAATCGCGAACATAGCCACGGGAAATATGAATGATATATGTGGCAAAACAATGGTTTGCCTAGTTTCTAAAAAGTCAGAATTTTCTTTCCTATATACATTCTACAAAGATAAAATTTCTAGAATTATTTGTTTCTGTCAGATTCCAAAAAACTAGCTGTAAACAGTTAAAAAATATATAATTTAATGACTAAAGTGTGAATGACATCCGATTCGCTACTCTGTGGAAGGCTATGGATGGGACCATAACTCTGCTACAGACGTTAGAGGAGTTTTGCAGAGTTACTGCCCTCAAGTTCAACTAAATTTTGTATGCAACTTCCAATTTAGATTACAAAGTTATAGATCTAGTCTGAACATCAATGTTAGCCAATTGGCATAAATATATTATTCCTGAAATGTATGTAAGAAAAAGAAACCGAAGACTGCATATAGACCAACTTACAGATATACGTGTATTTCCTGCAGCAGATCAATGGCAACATGTTTTATGATTATGAATCTTTTTGATGGGAGGTCATCATAAATTTACGACCCCGGCATTTCATAAGTTCTCAACGAATGACGTTTTATTCGGGCTGTACATCAGCAGTATATATTTACAATGTAAAGTGTATAAGAAATGCGTGATACAACTAGCAATATGTGCAAATAAATGGAAAATAGTTTGAAATTATGTTTCCAGAACCTCCCCGGAAGTTTCAAGAACCCGCAATGAATTTTGGGAGAAGGGAGTAATTGAACTTCCGGTGTAAACAAAACAAATTTGTTCACAGCTGAATGTTTGTTGGTATTTGTTTCCAAATATATTGACATTTCGGTCCATTAAACGGTAAGAACGTAACATTTTATACATTAATGAGTCACTAAGATGACTAGATTTGCATGCCATTACCGTTACAACATTATATAGTTGTTGTATTTTTTACCTGTGAATCAAGGGAGGTAATCATTATCAGCACTACAACTCGTCCGCTGAACAACTCGGCCCATGTACATGTAGGTGATGTTAGAGTTTTTATTATTTCAATGGTCTTCATACAGTGCTATCATAAATTGTATTTCATAAATATATAGTGCTATAACTTGGTTTGGAAAAATTCAGACATGTAATTTTCCATTGAGTCTTGAGAGTGGACAGGTGTTCAAGTGGTATAAGAGCATCGGAGTACCAGGCGAGCTGCCCATGTACCCTCCCACCCTTCAACCGCTCCCCCTATCCAGATGCCGACATGTGAGGTATATTACCTGCTAAAGTCCAGCTGGCTCTGAGATAAATGCACGTTTTCCACTTTATAGGCAACACTCCTTGAACTTCCTTGAACTGGATGCACTATATCGCTACACCATATGGTCAATGGTAAAACATTGCGTAATAGCATTTACATTTCGCGCACTGAAATATAGAAAAAACCTGCAGGGTTTTGACGTTCGTATACACACTGATAAGTCGTTAAACACCAATCAATCAATCAATTCACCTTTGTGACCGTAACCTTTGTGGGACGTAACATTTTGGACGTTGCCAAATTTCCCATATATATATCTCTTGATCTGTTAGTCGGATCATTACTAACTTTCATCAATAATGTTCTCACATTGATGGCTGTCCACCCGCTGTCATTCGGGTGACCTTGACCTTCACCTTGGTCACCTTAACCTTTATGGGACATAAAGTTTGGACGTAGCCAAATTTTCCATATCTCTTGACCTTCACCTTGGTCGCCCGGTTAGCTATATATATATATAGATCGCCATATTGTTATTGAGATACATGCAATTCTAAAATATCACTGAATGTGACAAACAAATATATTACCATAAACTTACCTAATACAGTGTTGTAGTGTTTGGTGTGGTGTTGAGACACGATTGCCCGGTTAGCTCAGTTGGTAAGAACGCCGTGCTAGTGTTACAGGGGTCGTGGGTTCAAACCCCACATCGGCCGACACTTTTTACCCTTAGAAATACTTGAATGATGTCAGAAGTATAAACAGGATTGTGCCTGCATGGGTGTACTTTAGGTTGCAGGCTATACTCCTCATGAAGCTGTGAGGTTGATGCCTGGCTCCCAAATGATAAGAAGGGGAGGAGTGTAGTGTTCGGTGTGGTGTTGAGACATGATCGCCCGGTTAGCTCAGTTGGTAAGAGTGCTGTGCTAGTGTTACGGGGGTCGTGAGTTCAAACCCCACATCGGGCAACATTTTTTCCCTTTAGAAATACTTCAGTGTGTATTAGCAAAATGCTTAGGTCACACTCTCCACGAAGTAGAAAGTAAACAAAGAACACTTCAAACGCACATATAGAAAGGATATATACTCAGCCACAATGCTAATGTAATGCAGTATAATGAAAAATGTACTTATACTAGAGTTAAGTACTAAGAACTATAGCTCTGAGACTATCCAGGAGGCAGAATTTAAGGTCATGCATGCATGTGGCACAGTTAACATAAACAGGTATTCAAGGCCTCTTTCTCCAGCAGAGCTATCTCTAAATATTTAAAGGTTGTCTTAAAATGTTAACGGACATTACTATTTAATTTTGATGTTTTTTGATGTGCAATGATTATACTTTATAATCGGTCCGAAATATTATTTTTTCAGATGACGTATTTAATTAGCATAAATATATAATTAGACCTGGTTTGTCCCTCACGTACGTCTTTGAAATTTTTGTATGCAACAGTTGAATCTGGTTATACCCCTTATGTGAGTACATGTATTACGATTATTTGTAATCCTATTACCTTTAGGGAAAGGGGCCAAGTGACTTTGGTGTGGTATGGACTTGGCACCAGGTCAGGTTATTCTAATTTCAGTGCTGAATATATCTAAATATTCTGTTCTGATTTTTGTATTTTCCCCCGAATACAGCAGGTTACATTCAGGATCAAACCCGTTGGCCTGACCTTAAATGACCTTAGATGTTGATAAGTCGTTAAACACCAATCAATCAATTCACCTTTGTGACCGTAACCTTTGTGGGACGTAACATTTTGGACGTTGCCAAATTTCCCATATCTCTTGATCTGTTAGTCGGATCATTACTAACTTTCATCAATAGTGTTCTCACATTGATGGCTGTCCACCCGCTGTCATTCGGGTGACCTTCACCTTCACCTTGGTCACCTTAACCTTTATGGGACATAAAGTTTGGACGTAGCCAAATTTTCCATATCTCTTGACCTTCACCTTGGTCGCCTTACCTTAACCTTTGTGTCAATAATTTTGTACATTCGTCCAAATTTTGAATACCTCCTGATCCCGTTAGTCGGATCCTTTACCAAACTTCATCAATAGCTTCCTTACATTGATGGCTATCCACCCAGTGTCTCATTATACCCCCGGCATACAAAGTATGTCGAGGGGTATATAGTTTTTGTCATTCCGTCTGTCCATCCATCCGTCCGTTCGTCCGTCCCATTTGCGTTAAAGTTTTTAGGTACCCATTATCTATGTAAGGGTTGACCTCAAACTTCATATACATCCTTATTATCATCCATATTTTCATTCCATACCACACCCATCCGGCCTTCATGTCCAAGGTCAAGGTCAAATTTTGTAAAATCTGCGTTAAAGTTTTTTCAGTACCAGATATCTCCACAACCCTAAGTCTGATTGATTTGAAACGTCATATTCCTCTTTATCATCATCCATATTTTCATTCTATAGCCAACCCATTCGGCCCCATGATCAAAGTCAAATTACTTTTTGCATTAAAGGTTTTTTGTAAAATCTGTGTTAAGTTTTTCAGTATCAAACATCTCCAAAACCCTAAGTCTGATGGACTTGAAACTTCATATACCTCTTTATCATCGTCCATATTTTCATTCTATAGCCCACCCATGCGACCCTCATGTCCAAGTTCAAGGTCAAATTACTTGAAATTTGAGTTAAATATTTGTTCGTTAAATGTTCTCCTCGTTTAGTGGGTGAGACCATCCAGCATTTGGGGGGGGGGGGGGGGGTTGTCATATTTTCGAGCTCCACAGAGTGAAGCGAGTATGCTAGGGGGGTCCGGGGGCATGCCACCCAGGACAAAAGTACTTTGGTTCACAGATAGCACCGCGTCAGAAAAAAATCCCTGTGCGTCGGAGCATTTTGTCCTCATGATCATCATTGGCAAGTAAATTCGCCACATGATCGATAAAAAACACTAGATAAAAAACATAGCTACCATGCAAAAATATGCTAAATCCAATGATTGTTCACATCTAAAGAGGTTAAAATAGCTTTATTAAACATTATATGACCAACATGCATCAATTGACATGCAAATTGCTTCTGGTGGCTTGAAAAAAATCATTGACAAGGATCTCGTATAAAAAAAACGTATAAAATAAATCCGTCCTCCCACACCACTTTCAGCAAACTCCGTCTCTGAGAACCAAAGTACTTTTTTATGGCCTTCTTTTTAAACACAGTTAATTATGAATGAAATTGCAACTACAAGAAAAGAGCCAGTGGGCCGTTTCACTGAACTTTGTACGACTACAATGTTTGTATTAAGTGCAAATTTAGGATCGTCTGTAAATTTCAATTGATGGATTTACATTTATTGAGCATATTGAGCATATGCCTATGCTCAATAAATGTAAATCCAATAATTGTTCACAAGAAAACTTTGTTAATGTGAAATTTACAGACTATCATTATTTTGCACTTACAAATATTTTAGTCGTACCAAATTTAGTGAAACGCGCCCCAGTAGCCTATTTCACCAACATTGCAAAGTATACTTTTCTAGCAAAGTATACTATGAGGGAGAAATTTTCAATTTTAGGATAAATTTATTAATTTTTATTATACTGAATTTATTACATTATCACAGCCATTTTGGCTGTGATAATGTAATAAATTCAGTATAATAATTCTGCATACTTTTAATCATCACATATATGCAGTGGTTAGTTCTATATGACATAATGCATTTCGGGAAAAATAAATGATTACTCCCTCAAAGTATACTTTGCTAGAAAAGTATACTTTGCAATGTTGGTGAAATAGGCTACAGATCTGTATAGTGTGGTACTTGTATATCAGGACTGTACAGGATGAAGTCAGTTCGCCAAGAGCTTGTGAAGGATACAGGGAAAACAGTTACTGCTCAACCCAAATTTACAGTTGTACAGGTACTTATCACCCAATGCAACCTCAGAGCTCCAGATAAAGTGCATATTGGCGTATTTTACGTACTTATTTCAGCAGAATACGCATTGATTATCGTGGGAGTACAAAATACTCACAGCAATGTGAAAATATGAATTAATTTTCAAATTGAGTAGTGCAAATACTATCATAAAGTAATAAAGTGGAAAATTACATAGTTGAACTGTAAAAAGCAAACGGTTTGCAGTTAAAATTAGTGAACTTCTTAACTTGTTTTATTTTTTGTCAATTGTTCCCTATTTAATAAGGAGGAAAATCAAAAATACATTTGTAAAAGTAAAATATGCATTGAATTTGAAATCTGGGGGTATAATACTCTTTAGATACAATATTTATCTGGAGCCCTGCAACTCACTACTAGAATCATAAATCCTTGTGTTTCTATTATATAGGGTTGCATAGTGTATTAACCAGGGCCCGGTTGTTCAAAACATCAGTTAGCTTAACAGACTGTTAAATCCTTAACTGAATGGTTAAAATCTCTGTTAAAACAGAGATTTTAACCATTCAGTTAAGGATTTTAGGTTGTTCAAAACATCAGTTAGCTTAACGGACTGTTAAATCCTTAACTGAATGGTTAAAATCTCTGTTAAAACAGAGATTTTAACCATTCAGTTAATGATTTAACAGTCCATTAAGCTAACAGATGTTTTGAGCAACCGGGCCCAGACTGTTATTGCCATTGATTGTCTTTGCCACAATATTAACCCTAACAATGCTGAATAATTTTTTGTCGTCTGCTGTTTATTTTCTATTTTCCATTTTTCTCATCAAACACATGGTTTGGCAGCACTTTAGAATAATTGCCATTGGAAATGATTATAAAGTGCTGAAAAAACATGTTTTACTGAGAAAGAAGACAATATATAAAACTGCAGCAGACGACAATTTTCATTTCCCCGCATTCGAAGGGTTAAAGCATAGCCTACCAGTTAAACTTATGCAACCGATACTAGAAACAAAATATTTCTGTTTCTAACATCATGTTGCATCAATATATCCCCAGCATTACGAAATATGCTGAGTTGTATATTGTTTGTGTTTGTCCATCCGTTCGTCCGTCCATCCGTAATACATAAAAGGAAAACTTATACATTGTTTTTAACCCTTTCCCTGATAGAGACGACTTTTCACGCCTCTGCAGAAGATGTCTTTTGAAAACATTGTGGGAAAAGGAGAAATTGCTTGTAACAAGCAATTTCTCCTTTTCCCACAATGTTTTCTACTCTATCAGATAATTTAACCATCATTTGACCCAGCATTTGATTCTTTTATTCAGATGTTTTCGATTTGGATGAGTCGAAATATCGCAAAACAGGGAAAGGGTTAAAGTCATTCTGTTTATTAAATTTTCGACCACATCGTCTTTATCAAAATAGTGTGAAACCGTATTTGCAGTACCAATACTATTTTGATAAAGACCATGTGGTTGAAAATTTAAGAACAAGAGTGACTTTAAAACAATGTGTATTAAATGTGCTTCCCTTCGGAGGTTATTGGAAGACTTATAATTTGTGATATTGTGTTAAAGTTGTCGTTTGTCGGTCCATTAGCCGATTTCACCAACATTACAAAGTATACTTTTCTGGCAAAGTATACTTTGAGGGAGAAATTTTGAATTTTTAAAAGGACAAATTTATTAATTTTTAGCCAGGTTTTTTTAAAAAAAATCCAGGCTATTGGATTGGCGAAAGCCGGGCGGGCGGGCAGCGTCCACAATCAATGTTAAGTTTTTGTGTTTGAGTCCATTTCTTTGTTACTGTACCACCTAGGACCACCAAACTTTCACAGCTTCATAATCAAGGGGTGCCCACCACATATCACTATCGAACATGTTACTTTTTTTTTAACTTCACCCATTTTTTCCGCGCAGTCGACTTAGCCATTTTCAATGTTAAGTTTTCGCGTTTTCAATGTTAAGTTTTCGTGTTTAAGTCCATTTCTTTGGTACTGTACCACCTAGGACCACCAAACGTTCACAACTTCATAATCAAAGGGTGCCCACCACATATCACTATCCAACATGTTACCTTTTTTTTTAACTTGACCCATTTTTTCCGCGCAGTCGACTTAGCCATTTTCAATGTTAAGTTTTCGCGTTTACAATGTTAAGTTTTCGTGTTTAAGTCCATTTCTTTGGTACTGTACCACCTAGGACCACCAAACTTTCACAGCTTCATAACCAAGGGGTGCCTACCACATACAACTACCCAACATGTGACCATCTTTTTACCTTCACCTATTATTTCTACGTAATTGACTTAGCCATTTTCAACGTTAACTTTTTAACGTACATCTGGTTAAATTTTTTGGTTAAACTTTTTCGTTATACTATATCTCTGCAACTGCTTCGCCCATTACCTTGAAACTTCACATGGGTGTTTATCATCGTCCATATTTTCATTTTAACCCCCAACCGTGTGGCCCCTGTGCGCAATGTCAAGGTCAAATTACTTTGAATTTATTTGTTAAAGTTTTTTTGTGTACTATATCTCTGCAACTGCTTCACCCATTACCTTGATACTTCACATGGGTGTTTATCATCATTGTCGCACCCGATATCGTCAGCATTTTGGCATACGTCCGTCCGTCCGTCCGTACGTCCGTGTGTCCGGTTAAAGTTTTTTCGTTAAAGTTTTTCCATCTACTATATCTATATTTTTAGTGTCCATGCCTCGCCCCAAGGCGCGACATGCAGGCCACGTCCATCTAGTCTACAAAAAGTGGGTATAATTATGTTATCCAAGTGTCCATGCTTGGAAAAAACCTGGCCTTCGTGGCTTTGCCTCGTTTCTTGTTATATTATACTGAATTTATTACATTATCACAGCCATTTTGGCTGTGATAATGTAATAAATTCAGTATAATAATTCTGCATACTTTTAATCATCAAATATATGCAGATGTTAGTTCTATATGAAATAATGCATTTCAGGAAAAATAAATGATTACTCGCTCAAAGTATACTTTGCTAGAAAAGTATACATTGCAATGTTGGTGAAATCGGCTACAGGTGGTGGCCGGGGTATCTGTGAGCCCGCTAGCATGATTGTGTATCAATGTGATGTGCTTGAACAGAACAGGGCATATTCACAGGTTGAAGTAATGGACCGAGGTCTATAAATACATTATATATGCCTAAAAGCATCAATAAATGGGGAAAAAAAGAGCTAATTTCTTTTTTACCCCCTCCATATACTTCAGTATACTGAAGTATATGGAGGGGGTAAAAAAAAAATGTTAGCTTTTTTCTTTTTCATTTATTGATGCTTTTAGGCATATTTAATGTATTTATAGACCTCGGTCCGTTACTTCAACCTGTGGGCATATTTATATAGTTTGCTCCTACTGTATTATTGTAGCTCATGCTCTAGCATATTCCTGTAGCAAAGTGTCCGAATGTTCCAACTCTTGTATGCTGGGTCAGGCATGTCAGAACATTTTGTTATTGTTCACATATTGGATTTTTAAGGAATTAAATGTGAGGGAGTGCTAGTGACCGCAGCATTTAGTTCCTTGAAAATCCAACATGCATCTAATTATCCAGGTTTATAATGAAGTCTCCCATCCAAGTATTGATTTTCCATTTCCTGTTGAACATGTAGTCATTAAATCTGGTAATGTGTAACTTATTGGGGTTAAATCTTGCAATATGTGAAATAAGTGGAGCACGATACTGGCCAGCGATTAGCTTAGAAAGTAGGGCGAATTATAAGAATGTACATGTACATGCATTTGGTTTCATTTACTACATCTGGGGTCCGTTTCACTAAACTTCATGCGACTAAAATGTTCGTAAGTGCAAAATTATGATAGTCTGTACATTTCACATTAACAATGTTTTCTTGTAAACAACTATTGAATTTTTTATTTATTGAGCATAGGCTGCATTATATGCAGCCTATGCACAATAAATGTAAATCCATCAGTTGAAAGTTTAGTGAAACGGCACCCAGATTGATAGGAGGATATGTGTATATTGGTGTTTAACGGCCTATCAGCAGCTAAGGTCATTTAACAGATTCGATTCCATATTTAACCTGCTGCATTGGGGAGAAAATCCCAAAATTAGAATGGAATATTTACATCAAAATAAATATATGTCGAAATTATAATAACCTGACCTGGTGCCAGGTCCATACCACACCAAAGTCACTTGGCCACTTCCCCTAAAATTAATAGGATTAGGAATAATCGTATTACTCATATAAGGGGTATAACTAGATTAAACCCTCTTGTACAAGAATGTCAAAGACGTACCTGAGGGCCAAACAAGGTATCCGTTCGGGATATCGGTAAGGATGAATCCCGATTTTTAAATTACCCATCGCATGCTCCCACCTGCCACCCACTACCTTGCAGTTGAACTGGTATAACTCCCCAATCAATAAATCAATCAATCAATCAACAAACTAACCAGTTAATCAATCATTTGCAATAGTGGGGCAACTTTTATTAACACAGATCTGTCTGTGGATGTATCCACCAAGTCTAACAGGGATTATAAGCTTTTGGATGATACACACAGCTGTTTACCAAGTATAAACAAAAATCTAAACATTCCCTCTTTTTCCTGATTTCTGGTTGATTACATTCACTTCATTCATTTGGAAAATTTAGCATGAAGAATACTGAATAGGTGCTTACTTATTTCTTGATTTGCACGGCTACATAACTTAATTCACCCGACCACATAGAGCACTGCATGAACTTCAATTCAAACAAATCCCTCCTACACCGTGCATACAGTGGAACCCCTCAAAACCGGACAGTCGGGGAAATATATATGTTTACCTTACTTAGATGTGTTTCGCTGTTATGTATCTCTGATTACACCGACTTTTCATTATTGCAAAACACTACTGTCTGTTCCACGTTTTGCTGCCGACGAACTTTCGGCCATTAAACACATTAAATCTTAAAAATGTATGTCATAAATAACAAAAAAGTCACCCTCCCCAAAAAATGATTTTCCTATGGGAATTTACCATGAGGGTTAAAATCTAATTTTTTTAAATGATTTTTTTACTTGTGGACCGATTTTAAAAATCTAATTTTTGTTTTCTTATTTAAATCATTTCAAAGCTATCTAGCCAGGGTTTTTTTCACTATAATATCAATATTTGATGGAATTTCTTTTGGGGAGGGTGACTTTTTTTTTTGTTATTGATGAAAAACTACTTATATATATTTTTTACATTTAATGTGTTTAATAGCCAAAAGTTCGTCGGCAGAAAAACATGGAACAGACAGTAGTCTGTGTCATGAAGTGATTTACAGTGGAACATCTCCAAACCGGACACCCTGGGGACCTCCCAGGGTGTCCGGTTTGGGGAGCTTCCACTGTATAATATAATGCACCTTGTATCAGGGATTGGGAAAAATTGTCACAATCCCAGTGCATAAACATGATAAAGGTATTGTTTCAGACTGACGTACCAGAGCCCCAGAGTGGGGAAGTATTGGTCAAAGTAAAGGCATGTGCACTGTCTCTCGTAAGTCAGAAGGTAAGTGACTAAATTATTCATTTCAGTGCAGGAAATGACTCGCGACATTTATGTCCATTGTTCAGAGCTGCAGATAAGCTGCGTATTTGCTTAAATACCCAATTAAAATTGCCAAAAACCCAATTGAAATCAGAAGTAGCCAGTATCAAAAAGCAATACAATTTAAAACACATCTTGGTATTTCATTAGAATTGTCTCCACGGAGACAATTCTAATGAAATGCCAAGACATGTTTTCATTTCGAAGCAATAATTGCTGTCTGTTGGTGTGTAAACAGTAGTGTGATTTTATTTTACCCAATTAAAATTTGAAATACCCAGAAATTGCTTCAGAAATGTTGGAGTGACAATACTCGATTACTAATTCCTTATCTGGAGCCCTGCATTGTTGCTATGTGTCGCTGTTGCTATTGAGATGTTTCATGATAAAAAAGAAACGTATTGCCATACATCTGTATCTGCATTAACGTCTTCTCTGTTTGCTATTAGGTTTAATAAAACAAGATGAAAACAAGCCATTTTAGATAGATTGAGTTCAGAGATGCTTGGTCGCTCAGCCAGGGGAATTGTGAGTTTTTTTTTATTTTTAAGTTAAAGCACTGCTAATATTCCTGCATTGTGAAGAAATTTGGCAGCTTCAAACCCAACAAAACATGGCAAAATGCATGACTGCGAGTCTTAATGATACAATCCTGGCAGTAAGGATGTCATGGCATATCATGATGGGTAGTCCCCGCACTGCAGAGCATCCTGAAAGGCTAAACTTCTGGGGCCTATTTCACCAACATTGCAAAGTATACTTTTCTAACAAAGTATACTTTGAGGGAGACATTTTCAATTTTAGGATAAATTTATTAATTTTTATTATACTGAATTTTATACACTATCACAGCCAATTTAGCTGTGATAATGTAATAAATTCAGTATAATAATTATGCATACTTTTAATCATGAAATATATGCATTTGTTAGTTCTATATGAAATAATCATTTCATGAAAAATAAATGGTTACTCCCTCAAAGTATACTTTGCTAGAAAAGTATACTTTGCAATGTTGGTGAAATAGGCTACTGTAGTATGCCGCGATAATACTCACCATTCCACCTGCTAGATGGTACTCTGCCTGATGAAATACAAAACTGCAGTCAAACATCTCTAAACTGCACACATTCATTGGCTATAGTCCACTCTAAACTGCACATCCTGGGTGGTCCCCAGTGTGTCTGCTTTGGAGAGGTTGCACCGACACTCGGGTACACAACGCACTCAAAGTGATGTTCCTTGTGCTTCATAATCCTAAATACCGGTAGACATTATTGTTAGCAATAAATTACAGTGAATCCTACGATAATTGATTTTAATTTTTGCTATTTAACGGGCTATCAACAGCTTAGGTCATTTAAGGCCGGGCCAACGGGTTCGATCCTGTATTTGCTGCATTGGGGGAAAAATCTCGAGCTCACAACGGAACAATGAATAACCCGACCTGGTGCCAGGTCCATACCATACCAGTCACTTGCCCCCTTCCCCTAAAAGTTATAGGATTACGAAAAATACCATAATTGAGCAAGCTTATATTTTGTAGACGTCTGGTTTAGAGAAGTTACACAGAAACTCAGAATAGTAGTATTATAGGAGCACTCGAAGATCAGGGGCCCGTTTCACTAAACGTCGTACGACTAAAATGTTCGAAAGTGCAAAATTATGATAGTCTGTAAATTGCACATCAATACTGTTTTCTTGTAAACAATTATTGGATTTACATTTATTGAGCATAGGCTGCATATGCAGCCTATGCTCAATAAATGTAAATCCATCAATTGAAATTTCTAGACGATCTTAAATTTGCACTTTAAAAACGAACATTTTAGTCGTAGGAAGTTTAGTGAAACGGTCCCCAGTTCTGTGCTTCTTATGCTAAACAGACATTCTCAGCAGAGATACATTACAATGAAGTCTACCAGACATGAACAGGCCTTATGCCTATGTTGTCTGGGCAGAGCTCTAGATAAGTTTTGTATCTAAACAGTATTATACCCCCATATTTCAAATTCAATGCATATTTTACTTTTACAAATGTATTATTGATTTTCTTCTTTATTAAATAGGGAACAAATGATAAAAAATAAAAATAAATAAAAAAATCACTTATTTGAGCTGCAAAAAGCAAACGCTGTTTGCTATTTGCAGCTCAACTATGTAAATTTTCAGCTTTATTACAGTATTTTCACTACTCAATTTGAAAATCAATGCATATTTTCACATTGCTGTTAGTATTTTGTACTCCCACGTTGGATAATCAATGCGTATTCGGCTAAAATAAGTGCGTAAAATACGCTAATATGCACCTTATCTGGAGCTCTGGACTCCAGTATAGAGAGGTTGTACATGTTCTGTATTGCAGATCCTATCGGAGGTGTTCAGAGATGAGCCGGACACCTTCCCATGTGGTCAGGACGTCTCTGGTGTTGTCGTCAAGGTTGGGCCGGGGGTGACACACGTCGACATTGGTGATGATGTTGCTGGTAAGTGCTCATGTATGGACATGATGGACAGGCAATATTATGGTAACATTTTGAAGAGGTAAATGGAAGAAGGGGGCTAAGTCCCTTATGGACTTAGCCGCCTTCTTCCACTTACCCCTTCACTTGTGACGCAACTTGTTTGTGGAGAAACTTTTTTATCCCAAGCAAGCTACACATTTGGACAGTAACTCTACATACACTATAGTCTGTTTCACGAAAGCTGCCCAAATTTTACGGCCATATAATCAATTCAAAAACCATATTTTTTTTGATAATATTAAATTAAAGGAAAATTTAAGAATGAGCCTTCTTTTTATTTCGTGATTTTTGGTCAAATATTGATTTTATTGCGAAAAAACAATTTCCCCATGTTAAATCCCCATAGACATCTTCACTCCATGAAGATATGTCTATGGGGATTTAACATGGGGAAATGTTTTAGAATTTCAGAAATACTGGACCGATTTTTAAAATTTAACTTTTGTTTTCTTTGTTAGATCATTTCCAAGCTATCGAGCTAGGTTTCGGAGTCAATTTTCAAAAAAAAAATGTTTTTTGACTCCTCCCACAAGTCCTCTTTTCCCCCCCATGTTAAATTCCCATAGAGAAATAAATTTTTCGTAATAAAACCAATATTTGACCAAATTTCACGAAATAAAAAGAAGGCTCATTCTTAAATTTTGCTTTAATTTAATATTATCAAAACAAATATTGTTTTTGCATTGTTTATATAGCCGTAAAATTTGGGCAGGTTTCATGAAACAGACTATAGTATTATCAGAGCTCCGGATAAGCTTCATGTCTAAAGAGTATTTTATCAATGTGTATTTTATTTAACTGGTTTACTGAATTTATTACACACCAGCGCTCCAGATAAGGAATTAGTAATTGAGTATTGTTACTCCATCATTTCTGAAGCAATTGGGTTTTTCAACATTTTAATAAGGTAAAATAAAATCACACTACCGTTTACACATCAACAGACAGCAATTATTGAATATTTTGCTTCGAAATGAAAACATGTCTTGGCATTTCATTAGAATTGTCACCTTGGAGACAATTCTAATGAAATACCAAGATGTATTTTCATGGAAAATAAGACAAATATGCTATATTTGTGGTCTGTTTATTGTTTTCCGCAGCATGATAAAGGTACCACAAAATTGTTATTGCTTTTTGATACTCGCTACTTCTGATTTCAATTGGGTTTTTGGCAATTTTAATTGGGTATTTAAGCAAATACGCTGCTTATCTGGAGCTCTGTTCCTTTGTCATTGAATAGCATAGATTTTGGTTAGCCGCGCTAATAAACGACATGGTCGGACAACGTGTATGCTTTATTCAAGCTGTTTTCTTTTTAATGAGTAAATGTTCAACTTCATTTTCAATGAGTATTTTCAAATTGTTATGCATGGTTTTACTCCCACTTGCGAAGATTAATACATATTCATTTAAAATAAATACATCAATACGTGCCTTATCTGGAGCTCTGATTATAAAGCACCCTCTCTCCTGGTGTTTATTCTTTATTACACATTTTTCATGTGACTGGAAAAATGGCTCGATGGGTATGACTTACTGGTGACAGCCATTTAGTGTACCAAGCCTACCAATCAAATAACTTGTTTTATTATATGAATGCAAATTTCAACCAATGAGATTGTCCAATTTCGGGTCACATGATTGTGGACATATATGATATTCACCTGGATATCAGTCTCGGAGAAGTCTCGTGAGATGAGTCCGAGAATGATATTCGAAATGTGATATTCACCGGGCGATCACATTTCGAATAACACTCCTGGACTCTTCTCGCGCAACGAGACGAGTGCGAGATATTCAGGTATAGCAGCATGCGCGCATCACTGATCACACAATCAAAAGCATGAGACATATCGTGCGTTGTTCTATCATATTATGTTCTGTAATATGGGTCATATAATAAAATAATTATTGTCTTTTGAGTCGGTGTAAACAAGATTTACTGACCTTCTAAAAGTCATATTCACTCGGTGAATATGACTTTTCTCAGGTCCGTAAATCTCACGTACACCTCCTCAAAAGTCAATAATCGTATAATGTTCATACTGGAGTACATGTACATATTTCACAAACATGTATTTAATAATCTGTATTTCCATTGAAGGAGACAGTGAAAGAAGGGGGCTATGTCCCTTAAGGGACGTAGCCCCCTTCTTCCACGGGCGCCTTCAATTAATCACATATGTGACTGACTGAAGAAATGGGGCTTATGAGATTTTTACCAGTGTAGCTCCTGATCAAATAGCTCGCCCTTGTAGTCTGACAACAATCCATATTGCTTGTTTAAAGCATGACAGGTGTTTCATACATGGAATGGTGAACAGTGCTGATCCTTATCAGCTCATAAGCACCATTTCTCCAGTCACAGCCATATATCAACAATTGTTGCCCTTTATTTATGTTTTACAGGAGTTCTTCCCCTTGATAGCAGATATTCAGGATGTGCGGAGTATTGCGTGTTCAGTGAATATGATATCGGTATGTCAGTCAATTCGTGGATTGTAGTCTATTTTTAGCCGGATTTTTAAAAAAAAATCCCCTGTATTGGATTGGTGAACACCCTCGGACGGACAGGTGGGCGGCAGCATCCAAGTCCAATGTTAAGTTTTCGTGTTTTGTCCATTTGTCTGCTACTGTATCACCTAGAACCACCATACTTGCACAACTTCATAACCAATGGGTGTACACCATATATATATCCAACATGTGACCTGATTTTGACCTTGACCTATTTTTTCCGTGTAATTGACTTAGCCATTTTCAATATTAAGTTTTTGTGTTTAGGTCCATTTCTCTGCTACTGTACCACCTAGGACCACCATACTTGCACAACTTCATAAACAACAGGTACCCATCACATACCACTACCCAACATATGACCTTTTTTACCATGACCTACTTTTTTTCTGTGTAATTGACAATTTTCAACATCAGGTTTTCGCGTTACGTTTCTCACTTTCCTCACCATCTAGTACCATCATACTTGCACAGCTACATAACCAACAGGTGCCCACCACATACCACAATTCAACATGTGACCTTTATGACGTATTATGTATTCACCTT
This sequence comes from Conchocele bisecta, assembly GCA_029237695.1. Lineage (NCBI taxonomy): Eukaryota > Metazoa > Mollusca > Bivalvia > Lucinida > Thyasiridae > Conchocele > Conchocele bisecta. Next base: position 155,427,266 of record CM055265.1, on the reverse strand, counting down.
GTATGGACGGGCGGGCAGGGCACAGCTTGTCCACGCAATAACTAGTTCTACTATGCGGATTGTAACCAAATTCAGTATACATGTACATGTTTATCACGGCAAGACGAAGAAGCCCATTGATTTTGAAAAATTTCCAATGACTCATCTCCCCTAGGCGCGCAATAACTCAAGGTCTACTTCACCGATCATAACTGCCTTTCTTCTATTTTCTTCATTTCTCAATGAAAGTATATATATGTGTTGGTGAGATGGTTCAAATGAGTGGTGACAACATAGACTTTTATGGAGAAAAAAGCAAAATATTTATATTAATGTCAGCAAAATGGTGTCTGCATGAAATGTGTTAGTACGTCACTAGGGCAACTGTGTACTGTATTTGTAAAACACACGAGTATACCTTCATTGCATACTGGCCATTAAATGTGTCGTCTGCTGAATATTTTTTATTTTCCATTTTTCTCATCAAAAACATGGTTTGGCAGCGCTTTAGAATCATTTCCATTGGAAACGATTCTAAAATGCTGCCAAACCATGGTTTTACTGAGAGAAAAGACAAAATATGAATTAACAGCAGACGACTATTTTCGGTTCCCACATTGTAAGGGTTAAAATGTTATTTTCAACTTTGTTTTTGCTAATTGTGCCAGTTCTACATGACCACAAATATACAAGTACATATGGATACATAATTCTACAGCACATAGTCTCATTGGCTTGAAACTTCACACACTTACTCATCATCATCCATATTTTCATTCTATTGCCCACACATGCGGCGCCGGTGTTCAAGGTCAAATGACTTGGCCAAAATCGTTAACTCAATTACTATCTATATCTACTCAACTCTAAGTCAGATTTGCTGGAAACTTCACATACTTATTTGTCATCTTCAACATTTTCATTATATAGCCCACACATGCAGCCTCTGTGTTGAAGGTCAAGGTCAAATGACTTAAAATTTACTGATTTCTTTTTCCATGGAATTATCTCCCCTTGTATACTGGCACTACCTCGACGGGCATATATTGTAACCTTCGGCACTCTTGTTTTTATATTGACTTATTTTGTTTGTGTCATCGACTTAGACATTTTCAATGTTAAATTGGACAGCACTCATCAGACGGCACAGATGTTGACCCATATATTGTACTAATACATTTATCCCGTCAACGCAGTGCTGCCGTGAAACACGGTGCCGTGAAACATTTTTGATATCCAGTCAATACAATTTTTGCATTTTACAGCCATTTGTAGGTGTTGACGAGATAAATAGAATAGTAGGTTAGTGCCGAGAATGGAAAAAAATATCTGGCGCGGCACGGAAACGGGATGTGCTCGGCAGAGCCTCGCCCATCCCGTTTCCTGAGCCTTGCCAGATATTTTTTCCCATTCATGGCACTAACCTACTATTCTCTATGTATGCCAGCCTGCAACTGCATGTAGATTTTCTCATACACTGGCTTTTGCAATCTAAGGACACCGACACTTGTCACTTTCAATTGTGGTCATAATAACATTAATAGCCAATTATCTGTTATCCAATTGTTTGTCTTGAAGAAAACCAGGCCTTCGTGGCCTTGCCTCGTCTGTTGTTATTTATTTATTATTTAAATTTATTTTTACAAAATCTTTAAGAAGTTGTTCAGGCATATTGCATGTATTCAAATAGATGCTACTTACCTATAAGCAGATGTGTAACATACTACCTATAAGCAGATGTGTAACATACTACCTATAAGCGCACTACTGTAGCCTGATAATGATACATATTGCATGTATTCAAATAGCAGATGTGTAACATACTACCTATAAGCGCACTACTGTAGCCTGATAATGATATATATTGCTTGTTAGATCACAGGCGATTTATTGATGGAATGGTGAGCAGTGCAGATCCTGATCCGACTAAATGTCCTAAGGCTGATTTACAGTGAAGAAGCCACGTATGCTGAGCTTCGAGGATGCAGCAGTGGGGGTCGGGGACTGCGTGCGAGCCTATACGGGACTCCACTACCAGGCCCGAGTCTGTGGCGGCGACACCGTGCTTGTGGCTGACGGCGCCACACCATTCGGCAGCACCGTCGTACAGCTAGCTCGACACTGGGGCGCAAAGGTTTTATTTGATTTATTGGTGTTTAACGGCCTGAAATTAGAATAACCTGACCTGGTGCCAGGTGCTTAACATACCAATGTAAAATGGCCCCTTCCCTTAAAAGTAATATGAATAATTGTAAAGGCCAGTGATTTTAAACACATGTGGACGCCAATAAAGTCGCGTCAGAACTGACAAAATTCCAGTTGCAAACGGCGTAGAGACCCGATTAGAATGCATTGTGCGCACACCGATCTGGCACTAAACTAGTTGAAAGTGTCTTTTGTGATGTACCATATACATGTATTGTATGAAATATATATTGTTTAAACTAAATGGACTAGTCTGAAAACCATTTTGTGATGATTGAATTGGTTGCAAAATTAACATATCAACATCTATTCTAGTTACTTAGGGATGAAAGGGTTAATGACGTCAAACAAACTTTAACAAATCAAAAACGTCACATGGGGCTAATGTAAACATTGGGATATTAACACAGTACATTGAATGGGCGAAACGTCCATTCAATGTACTGTGTTAATATCCCAATGTTTCTATTATGAATTTATGGAAGATTACAATATTCACCAATGTTCAAAGGTCCCAGCTCTCCGCTTGCAGCAATGATTGTAACTCTCTAATGAAGCATTAGTTGGTTACTATTGTGTGTAACGATGTACCCAATCAGAAGTGTGTGTGTCATTTGTGAATAATGATGTACATGTACATAAAAAGCAAGTAATCTGAATGGCTGAGCCAATATCATCTCAAACTCAACCAGTGAAACTACTGTATTGCATTGAATGTTGGCTGGGGAACGCTTTATTATTCTGTGTGGAGTTAATTTGCCCGTCTGTTGCAGGTTATAGCGACAGTGAGTTCTCATGTGGAGAAGTTGTACCTGGAATCTCTTAACCCACCTGTCGGTATGTCCACTTGTTGGTTGGTCAGGTTTCCCTACTTCATAGGGGCAGCTGCCTCACAACAGGGACCTTGCTACATTTACAACTAATGTAGAGCCGCATTGCCCTTAACCCTTATTACGCTGAATTAAATGTTGTTGTCTGCTGGATATGTTTAATTTCAATATTTCTGTACAAAAACCTGGTTTTGACAGCACATGAGAATCTTCTCCAGTGGAGACGATTCTCATGTGCTGTCAAAACCAGTTTTTAGTTAAGAATTAAAGCAAAAATGAAAAACAGCAGACAGCAATTTCCGTCAACAGCGTAGGAAGGGTTAAAGGTACATGCCCACTCAGTAGGCACAAAATGTTCTTCATATACATTAAATAAGTGTATAATTGTCACTATTCCACTAGTTCTAAAAAGTAGGAGTGCCACTATACAGATATAATAATTTAATAAACGAGGCGTGAAGTTTTTTAATTATTTATACTAATTAAATGCGTCACTTGAAAAGATAATATTTTTGACAGATTATAAAGTATGATCATTACGGGCCTGTTTCACTAAGTTTGTAAGCGCAATGCTAACATTTACAATATTGTTCGCATGAGCACCCAATTTTGGATTTTGAGCATAGCTCAGCATCAACATCAAACTTCATGATTTTGAGCATAGCTCAGCATCAACATCAAACTTCATGATTTTGAGAATGAACAGATGCTCAGAAATGTTTATAGGAATGAATGGCCTTTTTGTGGAATTTATCGGGGTATAAACTTGGAAAATTCGCGAGAATACTGGACGAAGGCCGGAAGGCCTTGTCCAGTATTCCCGCGACTTTTCCAAGTTTATATCCCCGATAAATTCAACAAAAAGGCCATTCATTCCTTATAATTCCAGCATTTGAAATAGATTCATCAAGAAAATGTATTTATTTTCTGTTTTCTTAAGAATTATTTTAACTGCGCCTCACGGTTACGGAAAGTAGTTCGGTGTGGGAGTTTACTGGGATATAAATTTTGGACAGAGACTTGCTACGGGCCAATCAAATGTTAGGGAATTGTGTAAATATTTTTGTGCTGGAATTATTATAATTATAAACTCGCGAGTTGGAACTTCTAGCAAAGTATACATTGAGGGAATAATCATTTATTTTTCCGGAAATGCATTATTTCATAGAACTAAAGACTGCTTATATATTTCATGATTAAAAGTATGCAGAATTATTATACTGAATTTATTACATTATCACAGCCAAAATGGCTGTGATAATGTATTAAATTCAGTATAATAAAAATTAATAAATTTATCCTAAAATTGAAGATTTCTCCCTCAAAGTATACTTTGCAATGTTGGTGAAATAGGCTACTAATGTGGTGTTTGCCATGACAGGCCAGATAGTGGAGTTGAGCCAGCTGAGTAACATCCTCGTCAGCTCCGTCATGGAGGAGACCGGGGGACTCGGGGTGGACGTCATCTTTGACAACGGAGGTAACACACTGTATGTCACGTGCTTCATTGTTACATTAGTTTTGTTTAACGGCCTATCAACAGCTAAGAGTACACACGGAGGGAAAATCCCAAAATCAGAACTGAATATTTACAATAAAAAAACAATATTCAGTCCTGAAATCAGAATCATCCTGATCTTATGCCAGGTCCTCGCCACACCAGAATCACTTGGCCCCCTTCCAAAAGCAGTAGGATCAGTAATAATCTTGCTATTTTTTTATAATGGGCAATAACCCAATTCAACTACCAGGTAACAAAAAAGCCAAAGATAAAAATGTACCTGAGGGCCAAACCAGGCATATCGTCATTCCTATAAGGAGGAACCCCTGCTGTTTATTTACACTGTCATGTTCTGTTACATTATTACCTAGCTCTGCATTGGCCAAATACATGCCGACAGACAATAACATTATTTGACGATGATACTTTGGTTCAATTATTACGTTACCTGATGTACTGAATGACGTCAGTGAGATGACACATGAACAATTGGCATTCTTTTCTGTTAAAACCGCACTATACTTACTCACTTTGTGACATAAAATGTTTTGTTGAACTGTTAACCCTTTCACCCCTAAGTAACTAGAATAGATTTTGATATCTTAATTTTGCAACCAATCCAATCGTCACAAAATGGTTTTCTGACTAGTCCATTTATGAAAAGGGGGTGTTTTTTAAAAAAGTGCAGATCCTGATGTCCGAGACGGCTCGTTACGAGCGCGCTCATGGATCTGCACTGTTTGCATAATAGCAGGATTTCAGGTTCAAAGGGCATATTATCTTCTATAAATTTTGAAAACAGATGTCGTTTTACACAGTATTAAGTAAAATGGTTGATTTCAGTGAAGATGTACACCAATGAGGAAGACAGTAAGCTGCCATCGGAGCGTAGAAAATTCCCCACTCCCCACAAACACGAGATTATATCCTGCCTCGGTATAGCGGGCAAGTGGGTCACCCAACAGCCAAATCTACAGGTAATCTAATGGATGTGCTGGATTGTATTTAATGGTGGCATTCTTCCATGCAATGGCCCCTTCTGTATATGTGGTTGTGACTGGAGTAATTGAGCTTATGGGATTTGTGACCAGTGTAGCTCCTGATCATATAGTACACTCCTGTAGCATAATAGTGGTCTATATTGCTTGTAAGAAGCATGGCGAGTGATTCAATGATGGAATGGCGAACAATGCTGATCCTGATCAGACTGTGCGGATGCACAGGCTGATCTGGATCTACATTGGTCGCAAAACTCATAAGCCCCATTTCACAGCTACATGACCTTGCTGTTGAATGGACATACCTTTCAATCTATCAACAAATCTATTCTATACTATAGAATGGATTTGTTGATGGATTGATTGGCAATGTTACCATAGCACAGGGGCCACATGGGTGGGCTATTGAATGAAAATACAGATGATGATAAATAAGTATATGAAGTTTCAAGCCAAACTTACGGTAACAGTGAAAATAGGTAGCTGAAAACTTTAGCGCAAATCTCGGACAGACAGCTGGACAGGGTGGCTACAGTATGTGCCCAGAAAAGAGTTTTAGGGTACATAAACACATTTGCAAACACTGTAGATCCTGATGAGCCGGCTTGTAACCAGCCACCTTATCAAGATCTGCAGTGTTTGTCAGCATTTTACAGATACATGTAATGATGTATTTAAAAAGAACCCTTATCTGGTTAATGAGAATAGAACTACCACTGTCGGATATCTAGGGGTGAATGCATTATCAACTGGTTCAAGTTACTCAAAATCACAGTTTGATATGTCGAGAGCGAGCTCTACCCAACATCGGGTGAAAAGTGAAAGTGAATGGGTTTAACGTCCCTGCAACAGCTATGGTCATAGAGATGGGACCACAGTTTAGTCTCATCCGACAGACCAGGGGGATGGAAATATCATGTTAAAGTCTGTTTCACGAAACCTGCCCAAATTTTACGGCTATTTAAATATAAATGCAAAACCTATATTTTTTGATATTATTAAATTATAGCAAAATTTAAGAATGAGCCTACTTCTTATTTCGTGAAATTTCGTCCAATATTGATTTTATTGCGAAAAAACAATTTCCACATCTTAAATCCCGATAAACAGGTCTATGGGAATTTAACATGGGGAAATTTTTCAAATTTCAGAAATACTGACCGATTTTCAAAATGTAACTTTTGTTTTCTTAGTTAGATCATTTCCAAGCTATCTAGCTATATTTCAGAATAAAATTCCAAAAATTTTCATTTTTCGGCTCCTCCAGGTTCTCCACCTCTTTTTCCCCCCCATGTTAAATTCCCATAGAAAACTCATTTTTCGTAATAAAATCAATATTTGACCAAATATTGTTTTTGCATTGTTAAGATGGCCGTAAAATTTGGGCAGGTTTCGTGAAACAGTAGTATTTTTCACTGAACATCGGGTGAAAGGGTAAACAGTACTGTATTATATAGGCAGATGACGGGACTGAATCTTTATCACCTGTGGTTACAGTTGGACCCGCCCGACTCCCAGCTTCTGTATATGCGGGGAGCCAGCGTGAACTTCCTGTTTGACCAGGCGTGGACACTCTCCTACGCCCAGCAAGGCCGGTACCAGCACATCCTGCATGACGCCATCGATAAACTGGACAGGGGAATTGTCAAGTGAGTCCTCCGATAATATTTGACTTAACGACCGTCTTGCTTTGATATGTGCCATAAATTAGAACTAAAATTTCTGCTTCCAATAAACTTACATGCAAAACATGTGTTTGGTTTCAAATCCATTTATGTATGTACGTGCGTGTATGCGCGTGTTAGTAACACCTTTCATTTTGCAATAACTCTTGAACCGCTTCACCGATTTTTATAATATTTGGCCACAATGTGTGTCCAGGGATGGTGTTTTGGTACAACTCACGTCACCCAAGGTCAAGGTCACTGAGGACTTTAACTTTGTAAGGCAAATTTGTATTAAAAGCAAGAATGTTAAGTTATTTCTTTTTTCAATAACTTGTGAACCGCTTCACCGATTTTGATAATATTTGGCCAAAACATGTGTCTATGGATGGTGCTTTGTTTTGCATACGGCACACGTCCGACCGTCCAAGGTCACTGAGGACTTATGTTCACCTTGTTTGTAAGGCAAAAAAAAAAAAAAATTATTTTGTTATGTATGCGATAGCAACAATTTTGCGTTGCTCTTGAGGTTCCGTACGCCCTTCCTTGTAAATTTACATAAAAAAGTTTGTAAGACTCCATCGTGTAATATCTTCAATATTACTTGAAGGATTGCTTTAATATTTTGACTATTCATTCACCTGATCTTGTGCGACACACTCACACCATCAATGGCATGACCTTGACCATTCTGACCTTCAAAATGGTGCTGAAACACTTTAAATAATAGCCATGTTCTTACGTCAAAAAGTTTGTAAGTTTTTCCAATATGTAATATCTTCAATATTAAGTGAAGGATTGCTTCAATAGTTGGACACTTGAATCACCAGTACACATTTGTCACACACTCATGCCACCATTAACACGACCTTGACCTTTGTCACCTTCGAAATGCCGCTGAAACACTTAACCATTTTGTTAAGTCAAAAACTTTGTAAGAGTTTCTCCCATCATGTAATATCTTCAAAATTACTTGACAAATTGCTTTAATACTTGGACAGTTCATTCACTAGGAAAATGACACAATGACACAACCAATGACATGACCTGGACCTTTGTGACCTTCAAAATGGTGCTGAAACACTAAGCCATTTTCTTATGTCAAAAGTTTGTAAGACTCTCAAATGACTTTGAAATTTGTGTAAATTTAAAATTATCAGTTTTTTACACACAATCTCTAGTGAGAGTCCAGTATGCCATGGGGGCATATCCATGTTTTACAAACATTATGTCTAGTTTTATTATTAAGGCTGTCAGTATGATCCACGTTCAACCGCCCAAGGTCACTCAGGACTTTTGTTTTTATCATTATCAAGGCTGCCAGTGAGGGGATAAGCTTTGTTTAACGATGCCATTTCTTGTTTGCTTTGTTTCGTACACTCACTTGTTTGTTTGACGAAAGGACCCAATCACTAGTGCATTATTTCACCTGGTTGAATGAATAAACAGTATATCTCTGTGCCATTGCAGATGTAAGGTGGCCAAGATTGTACCCATCGACGGGGTGGGGGAGGAGCTGGCACATATAGATGATATCCGTGTGGGCAAGGTTGTGATGACTACTGGCACAACGTGACAGATTCCAACACGATTTAGGACATATCAGTTAAACATGACAGAATTATTGTACTGTTATTGAATGATTTTTTTTATCAACAGCAATTAAAGGTACATGCCCACTCAGTAGACACAAAATGTTCTGTATATCAGAGACATCACCAAAGACATTTTCTGGCAAAATAAACATTCATTCACTATTACCCCACGTATTGATTGGCATTATTATACAGTTTATATCGGACGTAAATGTGCACACTGATATCAGGGGCGATAACCGTGTTTCCTTAAAATAATAACGGACATTACTATTTATTCTCCGTATTTATTTTTTGATGTGCAATGATCATACTTTATAATCCGTCAAAAGTATTATTTTTTCAGGTGACGCATTTAATTAGTATAAATAATTAAAAAATATCATGCCTCATTTGCATATGAAAATAGCCTGATACCACCGTGCGTCACTATCAGTAAAAGAAATATTACTAAATGATTATATATGGATAGCGGGCACACATAATTTTTAGAACTGGTGGAGTGAGTGAGTGAATAGGGTTTAACGTCCGCTTTTCTGACATAGAGGTACAAGCCTCAGGGAGTCTACACGCAGACGGGTCAACGGGGTCGAGTCCCGTATCCACCTGTCCAAGGGGGGTAAATCCCAACTTCAGAACTCAATATTTACAATCAAAATATATATTCAGTCCTGAAATTAGAACAACCTGATCTGGTGCCAGGCCCTCGCCACACCAGCATCATTTATCCCATCCCCTAAAAAGTAATAGGATTAGCGCTAATCTTACTTTTATATATGGGGTGGGGCATAGCCCGACTCAACTCTCACATACAAGAAAGCCAAAAATGCACATGAGGGCCAAATCCGGTATAGTGGGTTCCGGAAAGTATGAACCCAATCGTTAAGCCAGTTTAGTCGCCTTTTACGACAAGCAATGGCTACTGCAGCACTATTCTCAGGATCAGTTGATCCCGCCCCGGTGCCTGCATGGGGCTAGAACTGGTGGAATAGTGACACAATTATACACTTATTTAATTCCTATAAAGAACAGTTTGTGCCTACTGAGTGGGCATGAACCTTTAACATAGGTGCTTCTATGATTGCATATTGAATCCCACAACAGTGAACTGGGTGTACTGTCATGTATTGCTTGTTAACCCTTTCAACACCATAGTGGTATTGGCAAAAAGTGTAGATCCAGATGAGCCGGCTCGTGACGAGCCGTCTCATCAGGATCTGCACTTTTTGCAAATAATTTTCATAATTTTGAGAACAAAAACACCCCATGTTCATAAATGGACTGGTGTGAAAATCATTTTGCGACGATTGGATTGGTTACAAAATGAACATGTCCAAATTCATTCCAGTTACTTGGGGTTGAAAGAGTTAATCCTGGGCGAAGGCTGGTCTGGATCTACACTGGTCGCAGAGATCATAAGCCTAATTTCTCCAGTTAGACATTATATCAGAACAGATCATTTATTAACCCACTCACCCATATGTAACTGGAATGGATTGCGATACATTATTTTTTCAACCAAACCAATTGTCACAAAATGATTTTCAGACTACGTCACTAGTCCATTTATGAGAAGTGTTTTTTCTCTCAAAAATATGAATATTACTTGCAAAAAGTGCAGATCTTGATGAGAAGGCTCGTCTTGAGCCGGCTCATCTGGATCTACACTAGTTGCCAATACCACTATACAGGCCCGTGGTGTTGAAAGCGTTAAGTTGTAATAGTTCTAGCCACTCGTGGTGTATTAATTATTTTCTGTTTATTCATCAGAATCATGATTTATGGGCAAAAATACCATTGTAGCCAATGAGCAATAAAACATTGCCATTCTATTGACTTCATCATTATGTGTGCCATTTTCAGTGCAATATTTGGTAGAATGTACAGTAAAGTTCCATGTTACGACCAACCGGCTTATGAGACCGCCCCGTTATTACGACCACTTTTTCAAAGAACCGTTCTTTTTACTATATAATTACATGGTCGCAGGTTCCAATTCTACGACCACCCCGCTATTCCGTAATACAACCACCTTTGGCAATCCCGATATGTCAAAATGTCTTGTTTTTAGGCCAGCCATAACGACCACCTTCGGCGGTCCTGTCAAAATTTGTTTGTTTTCTTTACGCTCGCCAATTCGACTACACCCGTGGATAAAATTAGTGTGAAAGTTTTACGACAATACACAGACCGATTTATGACATCCAATAAACAAACGCCAAACGTGACAATTTCGACAGATGAGTGCATTTAATTGTTATTTTAAAGAAGCGTGTGCCGATATTGCACTGGAAAATTAAGATTAATAAGTGTTTGATGTTGGTGATTGAAATTAGTCCAATCGATTAGCGTGCGATTAAAGTCGACCGGTGTCAGTTATTCTGCGCCAATTATCGGGTTATTCGTGTGGGTAAGTACTCGGTCAATAAGAAAATTGTCAGTTAATTTGCGACGGTCATGGGGAAAACAGGGTTACTGATATTTGTGAGCGGTCTTCAGGGGATCTGCTAATGCAAACCGATCTGCATACTGCATACCATTGGGGATCAGATTTGTGCCCCATACTGGGAAAATGGACCTTACAATATATGCAACCAGAGTAGTCCCAGATCACCTTGCACATCTGCGCAGTCTGATCAGGGCATACACAGCAAATATTGTAAGATTTCTTTTCTCATCTGGCGGCCCATATAGTGTACAGTATAACATGATAAATATATGAATAAACATATATCAATTATGAATTTTCTTAATACATATATTAAATTATACACTGTATTGTGTCCATGTTTTATTCCATGACCATATTAAGGACCAGTAGCCCATGGTCATATTAAGATGTGGTTCTTTTACTGAGGTCCGCTAATAAGACCGACTCGCTAATAAGACCATTTTTCTTCAGTCCCACAAGTGGTCTTAATAGCGGAACTTTACTGTATTATATACAATAAATGGGATACCAGCTGAGAAAAGGTACCTTGCAACGTGTGACCAGCACAGCCCCAGATCAGCCTCCACTTCCGCGCAATCTCATCAGGACAGGAGCTACACTGACAGAATGTCAATCTCGACACATGATCGAGATCTACACCAGTCACAAATGTTGCTAAGCTTATCTTCTCATCCATCGCCTCAAACATATTCATAAATAGAGGATATTCATATTTTTGCAACGAATATGACATATATGTTCATCAAGTGGTGTGAAATGTCCATAAATGGACATTTCACACCACTCGATGAACATATATGTCATATTCGTTGTAAAAATATAAATATTATATTTATTATATACCGCCCCATGGAAATTAGCAGTTTTTTAGACTATACGGTAATGAATGTGTATTTGCGCTGTTTTCTTTCGATGCGTGTTCTGAATATAGATAGCGTAAGTAGTCGTATTTTCACCAGAAGTTGTTTATTTCATCGATGAGAACATATAACTATTATTTACATCGTATAACTATGTATTTCATGGGTTATTTACATCGTATAACTATGTATTTCATGGGTAGGTATATAATAAAACTTGTTATTTTCTGTCCATACTCGATCCATAGCATGGTACAATGTTTTACATCAGGAAAGGGGAAATAACGACCCGAGGGTCAAATTAAACAAACAAAATTCTCCGTGTGCTTCTACACACCCAAATGAAGTTATATACGGTACCCAATATGAAGCTTCCACCACTTGTGGCTTATGTTTGTTTGTTTGTTTATTGGTGTTTAACGGAATATCAACAGCTACGGTCATGTAAGACCGGGCAAACGGGTTCAATCCCGTTCTAACCTGCTGCATTGGGGGGAAAATCCCAAAATCAGAACGGAATATTTACATAGAGAAAAAATATATTCAGCCCTGAAATTAGAATAACCTGACCTGGTGCCAGGTCCATACCACACCAAAGTCACTTGGCCTCTTCCCTTCAAATAGGATTACGAATAATCGTAATACTCACATAAGGGACATAACCAGATTTAACTGTTACATACAAAATGCCAAAGATGTATGAGGGCCAAACCAGAGGGCCGTTTCACTAAACTTCTTGCGACTAAAATGTTCGTAAGTGCAAAATTATGATAGTCTGTAAATTTCACATTAACAATATTTTCTTGTAAATAATTATTGGATTTACATTTATTGAGCATAGGCTGCATATGCAGCCTATGCTCAATAAATGTAAATCCATCAATTGAAATTTACAGACGATCCTAAATTTACACTTACTAACATTTTACTCGTACAAAGTTTAGTGAAACGGCCCCCAGGTCTCCAGTCGGAATTCCGTAAGGATGAACCCCCGATCATTAAAATTACCCATCACATGCTGTTGTGGCTTAAACGTTATACCAATGAGAAGCAGAATTGTTTTAAAATGGGTCCAATTCAAATTTCTCTACAGAATTTTCACACTTGTAGTTAAGTAATGCTGCTAAATTTAGTATTGACGGACTCGTAGTGTTAACGGCAGGAACATGGTCATCATTAAAAGGAAGAAATCGCAGTGATTTCTTCCTTTTAATGATGACCATGTTCCAGCCGTATTAATGAAAAATAAGATTTACCCGATTTATTCCTTTTAATGATGACCATGTTCCAGCCGTATTAATGAAAAATAAGATTTACCCGAACATGGTCATCATTAAAAGGAAGCTGCGATTTATTCCTTTTAGTGATGACCATGTTCCAGCCGTATTGATGAAAAATAACAGACCTCATGGGCGCCGCCATTACTCCAGACAAAACAATAGACAACGTGATCCCATACTCTGATATTCATACTCGTGTACGGATCTATGTTTTTTACTTGTTACAATCCTCAGGAAAGTTTCATTGACTAAATGTAGACACTGATCAGGATTCAAATGATTAAAAAATATTCTTATTGTGAATCACACGTACAAGCATTTTTAAATGTTAACCCTGCAGTCAACATTTGCAAACACTGTAGATCCTAATGAGCTAGCCGTTATGTCGACTGGTCTTGTTGATACAGCCGACTTGCCCAAGACCAACATAAGCTTTCCTGCTTCAAGTACCAGATGAACTGATATTATATGTGGCTGAAACTGGAGAAATGGGGTTTGTGGATTGTGCAACCAGTGTAGATTCAGATCGATCTGTGCACCCGACATGCTGGATAATTGGGGTTTATGGGTTTTGCGAACAGTGTAGATCCAGATCAGCCTGTGCATCTGCAGTCTGATCAGGATCTGCACTGTTCGCCATTCCATCAATGAAACACCCGACATGCTTCTAACAAGCAATATAGATTGTTATCAGGCTACAGAAGTTTGCTATTTGATCAGGAGCTACACTGGCCACAAATCCCATAAGCCCCATTTTCCCCAGTCACAGCCACAAATATGAATTGCACTACCATTCAAAATCTCATCAAATTGGGCAGTCTGATCAGCAGATACCCCCATCATTTGGATCCGTTTCCCCTGTTATGTTTCATACAAACGAGTCTGAATCTGACTAACCCTTGGTAAATATGTCGGGCATATGCCTTTTCCAATAAATTATCTCCATTATCGTCACGCTCTGCCGAAATATTGTTTTGTTGAATAACAAGAACAATGGAAACAGCTGACAATCCGTATTGTGCTAATTTACATACAAAGTTGTCGGACAATTGACTTTGATCGGTAGCCTATTTCACCACATTGCAAAGTATACTTATCTAGCAAAGTATACTTTGAGGGAGTAATCATTTATTTTCCTGAAATGCATTATTTCATACAGAACTAACGACTGCATATATGTGATGATTAAAAGTAATATTATACTGAATTTATTACATTATCACAGCCAAAATGGCTGTGATAATGTAATAAATTCAGTATAATAAAAATTAATAAATGTATCCTAAAATTGAAAATTTCTCCCTCAAAGTATACTTTGCTAGATAAGCATACTTTGCAATGTTGGTGAAATAGGCTACAGGCATCAATAATACAATCAAACTGCAATGTACAAATGTACGATGATGATGACGAGTCTGATGTTTACTGTACATATATATTCACTAAAGTACAACAACTTATACAACTTTAACTGTTTATAACAGGCAATATACAAAAGAACTCCATATGGGAGCTAGTTGGTACATTTTAGTTATAAATACATTTCCATCAGACCACATAATCCTATTTATGTCATCTACGTCTCTGCAGGCAGATGTTGCAACCCCGGCACCGCCAACTGAATAGAATCTCCACAGTCCTTCCGTGGCATTTTCTCCTGATTGCTACCATGTCCGTTCTCCTTCTCGAGAGAGCACCCGTTCACCTCCATGTTCACTGGCCCCGGCTCTATCACAGACTGGTTGCCCAGTTGGGACACGGTGTGTGGGAGAACCAGTCCGTCCCAGCCACACGTGTACAGTCTATCATCCCGACACCATGACACGCCCTGCACAAAGTCTTGGTGGTTGCTGTTAGTGTAGCTGAAACACGATTCAAGACACATTGCTTGATTTTTTTAACACTCGGTCCTCACTAAATATTTAAATGAATAATTTTTGGACTAATTTCATTGATAGGAAACTATTTTTTAACCATTTCAACTCTAAATAACTGGAATGGACTGATATGTTAATATAAGGATCAGTCCAACCATAACAAAATGATTTTCCGACTTTTTTTCCCCTAAAAAATATGAAAATTACCTGCAAAAAGTGCAGATCCTGAGGAGACGGCTCGCATAGATTATTACAGTTTGCAAACACTGCTAAAGACGTTCATAGTATTGAAAGGGCTAAACATATAAAAACATATACTAAAGGGACAGCTTGTTATGATAGGGCTTACCTGGATCTAAGTGTTTGCAAATACCAGAGGGCGAAATGGGTAGTATGTGTTGAAATGGGTAGTATGTGTCGAAATGGTATGTGTCGAAATGGGTAGTATGTGTCGAAATGGGTAGTATGTGTTGAAATGGGTAGTATGTGTTGGGTAGTATGTGTTGAAATGGGTAGTATGTGTCGAAATGGGTAGTATGTGTTGAAATGGGTAGTATGTGTCGAAATGGGTAGTATGTGTCGAAATGGGTAGTATGTGTTGAAATGGGTAGTATGTGTGAAATGGGTAGTATGTGTCGAAATGGGTAGTATGTGTCGAAATGGGTAGATGGGTAGTATGTGTCGAAATGGGTAGTATGTGTCGAAATGGGTAGTATGTGTTGAAATGGGTAGTGTGTCGAAATGGGTAGTATGTGTTGAAATGGGTAGTATGTGTTGAAATGGGTAGTATATGTCGAAATGGCACAGAGACTGATCTGAGTGGAGATGCGAATGTACAGTCAACTCTCATTACAATAGTAACATCTTTGAAATAGGCAGTGTAAGAACTATGCGGCTAAAATAAATAAGCAACAAGAGTGCCGCAAGTCACAAAATACGCCCGTCGAACATGGGCCAGACAGCGAAGATGCAGAAATGTGAAGCTGTCACCAAGGCAAGAAACATTAACGAGAATTTGAAAGTCTATAGCATTATTTCTTAATCTCGTTGTGCTAAACATGAATACTAATTTAGGCAGAGATAGAAAAGTAGAGTGTAAAGTAGAAATGACAGGGAATTGGATACAATAATGTAGAAAAAATGGCTAAGTTAAAAAGGTGATATTTTTTGTTAAAAAATATTATTTCGGCATAAAAACACCAAGGTGCACATCTTCAATATGTGTAGAAGACGTGTGTATAGTTTCAGAACGATCGACTGAACGGTTTCGGAGGAGTTGTGTATACAAACTCTGTACCGTATATAGAATTGTATAGAAAAATGTAGAAAAAATGGCTAAGTTAAAAAGGTGATATTTTTGTTAAAAAATATTTTTTCGGCATAAAAACACCAAGGTGCACATCTTCAATATGTGTAGAAGAAGACGTGTGTATAGTTTCAGATCGATCGACTGAACGGTTTCGGAGGAGTTGTGTACACAAACTATGCACTTTTTCTATCAGCCGCCCGCCCGCCCGCCCAGCGGTAAAACATAATACGTATACGGTCGTATAAAAATCGTAGATATTCCGACCCCATCCGGTACATATACCTACTGAATCACGCGCTACCAGTAACTGTTACGAATGACTACTGGTAACGAATCACGTTACGATAAGTCATGACGACGTTTGATGTTCTGAATTGTTGGCACAAGATAGTGGATTATAAAATATATTATTTATGACAGACAAAGAGATCAACGTTCATCTACTGAATATCGGCTATAGATAACAAGTTATTTTTAGAATTGGCTAAACCAGCTCACGATCATTAAACTAACAACGTAAATTTAAAGCCTATAGTCACTGCATACATCGTCAGAATATTAATGAAAATGCATTACTCATTAGTTTCAAATGTGATGTGCTCTTTCAGTGCCACAAAAAGGGTTATTGTCATCATCGTCATTTGTGGCTATCAGAGCTCCAGATAAGCTGCGTATTTGCGTAAATACCCAATTAAAATTGCCAAAAACCCAATTGAAATCCGAAGTAGTGAGTATCAAAAAGCAATGAGAACAATTGTGGTACCCTTATCATGCTGCAGAAAACAATAAACAACCACAATATAGCATATTTTTCTTATTTTTCCATGAAAACACATCTTGGTATTTCATTAGAATTGTCTCCAAGGAGACAATTCTAATGAAATGCCAAGATATGTTTTTATTTCGAAACAAACTATTCAATAATTGCTGTCTGTTGATGTGTAAACAGTAGTGGGATTTAATTTTACCCAATTAAAATTTTGAAATACCAAATTGCTTCAGAAATGATGGAGTAACAATACTCAATTACTAATTCCTTATCTGGAGCCCTGGCTATGACTGGAGAAATGGGGCTTATGGGATTTGTAGCCAGTGTAGATTCTGATCAAATAACACCCTTCTGTAGCCTGATAACAATCTATATTCCTTGTTAGAAGCACGACTGGTGTTTTATTGATGGAATGGCGAACAGTGCAGATCCTGATCAGACTGTGCGGATGCACAGGCTGATCTGGATCTACAGTTCGCAAAACCCATACGCCCTAATTCTCCAGTCACAGCCTCATTTATAGCAATTCATTCAGTCAATTTAGAAATAGTGCAAAAAGGCAGCTACATGCTCTCAGATAGCTGCTGATGGTGCCGGAACTTGAATTTGCTGTTGTAACAAACATTTCATAGAGCAAGTCAATTCGTTTGGCGGTAAATTGTGGCGCAACTCAAATATGCCATTGTATCGCATGGAAGTTAATCCTTTCAACACCACAGGCCTGTATAGTGGTATTGGCAAAAAGTGTAGATCCAGATGAGCCGGCTCGTGACGAGCCGTCTCATCAGGATCTGCACAATTTGCAAGTAATTTTCATATTTTCGACATCAAAAACACCCCCTTTTCATAAATGGACTAGTCTGAAAATCATTTTGTGACGATTGGATTGGTTGGAAAATTAACATATCAAAGTCCATTCCAGTTATTTAGGGGTGTAAGTGTTAAGAGCTGACTGCCATGGTAATAGGCATAGTTATGTGCCCTTCTCAACCTTGAAGCAGAGGCAAGACAACTTACATTTGTTCTGATTTATCATCGTTGACGTCGGTCACAACAACCAGACCATCTTCTGACACGGTGGCCACCAGGCTGTTCCTGAAAAATAGTGAGAATTTAATGAATTTATTTGAAGATTTATTAATTTACAGGACCTTTATAATACCTAAATGAAAATCAAAGGTTTTGACATGAACGTTGTTCTGCCCTTTAATGTATGATGGCTGCTGACAATAATGTCGCTTGTTCAGCTGACATTATTTGATTAGCGTTTCACAGCCAGTTAGTTAACAACGCGAGACCAGGCAGAACATAATTGGGTGAAATTATTAATTCAGCACTGAATCTGTATAAAGTAATGATCTGGTTCTAGGGGACATTTTTTTATCAAGCGATCACTTCGCCCATCCCTGTTCTATCGCCTTACACAGTGAGTAGGGATTATAGAGACTAATTGACGATCAGCAGCCGATTTCACCAAGACCAGGGACATAGAAATTAACCCTTTGAACCCGAAAGCCCGCTATTGCGGTTAAAGCAAACAGTGCAGATTCAGATGAGCCGGCTCGTAACGAGCCGTCTCATCAGGATCAGCACTTTTTGCAAGTAATTTTCATATTTTTGAGAACAAACACACCCCCTTTTTTTTCATAAATAGACTAGTCTGAAAATAATTTTGTGACGATTGGATTGGTTGCAAAACGAAAATATAAAAATCCATTCCAGAAACTTAGGGGTGAAAGGGGTTAATAATGGCTCCCTCAAAGTGCACTCGGTTACATCCTTGCACTTGGCAATTTTGGAGAAATCGGCTACAAATCTTGGCACCACGGATGGATACACCCAACACAGATGTACATTACCTGACCGGACAGAACTGGAGCCTGCTGACCGACCGTATATGTGGCGTGAACGTGACGGACGTACAGACGGCGGCCCGACTGTCCTTGACCACCACCTGCCCCGCCTCACTGCCCACCCCGAACACATGGCCCGACCCCGGCTGCCAGTCCACACATGTGGGCAACCCATGTAGGGGCGATTTGTCTGGAAATAGAGCATGTCAACCTGTGAAATCGACAACCATCTTACAATACTGAATCTATTGCCTTTGCAACTAGTAAAGGCCCAGACCAGACTGTGCAGATGCATTCATGCATACGCACTGTCTGATCAGGGTCTCGACTGTTTGATCAGGGAAAAGTTAATGTGTTTTATGTCCCAACAACAGCTAAGGTCATATAGAAATGGGACCACAGTTTAATGTCTCATTCGACAGACCAGTGGGCTGGAAGTACCATGCAAGTATTTTTCACGCCTATGGTGAGGATTGCACTCACAACCTCCAATATTGAAGTCCGATGACATATATCCCCATGACCACCACCCATCCCATCAAACTGTGAAATTGGCATTGTTTTCCCATGATAAACGTGTACGAAATTTGGTTATGATTTATTGCGTGAACAAGGGTACAGATTGCGAAAATTAAAAATGGCCATCATGAGGAGTTAAGTCATCGGAAATATTTGAAAATCAATAGGGTCCTTCATCATGCCGTAAAAAACATTTATGCCAAATTTGGTTACAATCCGTCAAGTTGAACTTGAGTTATTGCATGGACAAGGATACATAGTGCGAAAATTAAAAATGGCCGCCAAGGGGAGATAAGTCATCGGAATGTTTTGCAAAGCAATATGGTTCTTCATCTTGTCATGATAAACATGTATACCACATTTGGTTACGATCCGTCAAATAGAACTCTTAATTACTGCGTGGAAAAGCTGTGCCTGCCCCACGCCTGAACAAGGGTGAATACATAATACGTCCCGGGCCAATCATTTTTTTTAAAATTGAAACCTAGAAAGATCGAGTCGGACACAACCTTGTATTGTAACAAATTCAACTTCGCGTTTAACATCCTAATGTCCTATGGAGTCTGTATGGAGGGAGTAAAGAACATTTGTTTAGCTTATTTTTTTTCTGTTTATAGGCGCTTTTAGGCATATTTAATGTATTTATAGACCTCTGTCCGTTACTTCAACCTGTGAGCAATTCCAAAGCAAGTCCAACACCTTTGTAATAAACGGCATCGTTTCATCACATCAGCACACATGTCCCATGGCTGGCCTTTATTCACAGGTTTGAATGTATATTTGTACCTATTTTGCGGACAGGTTTTTCCCGTCTAAGGTCCCAGATGAAGATGTCACCATCGCCGGAGGTTGAGAGAAGGATATCGGGCTCCGTCGGGTGGCACTGTACACTCCGTACTCGGTCCGAGTGGGCTGCAGGTGGACGTAGAGTAACACGTGTGTTTATGTTCATACGAGACTCACCATGTGATTGTGTACGTAAACCCAAGAACACGTGATATTTTTCAATACATTATATTTACAGAAACTATGATATTTTCGCTCATTGACTTTGAAAGTTGACAAAGCTGTTATAGCAAATAGAATTCCGAATTTGCTATGAAAATTTCATCAACTTTCAAGGTCAATTACAGAAAATATCGTAAATTTTGTATTAATAAATAATTTTCGTGAAATATCACACATGTAGGTGGAAACTAACATGGCGTGTCTCATATGTGGCCATGAAGGGACAAGTGGTGTTTATGAGTTACATGACCAGTGTAGCCCCAGATCAGCATGTACAGTCTGATCAAGGCCTGCACTGTTGGCATTCAGTCAATGAAACACCCGTAATGTTTCGAATTTATAGTTTCGAAACTAATCAGACTTCAAGAGTAAGATAGATCAGTAGCCTATTTCACCAAATTTGCAAAGTATACTTATTTAGTATATTGCATACCGGTACTTTTAATCATCAAATATATGCAGTTGTTAAATGTAGTTCTATATGAAATAATGCATTTCAGGAAAAATAAATGATTACTCCTTTAAATTATACTTTGCTAGATAAGTATACTTTGCAATGTTGGTGAAATATGCTACAGAAGTTTGGAATATCCCCAAATCCTATAAGCCACATATCAAGTGAGGCTATGGAATGCGCCTACTGTTTCCCAGGTGAACCTGCACATTGAGCACACAGTATGTCAAGAGCTAGGCTGGCCACAAATGCCATAAGCCTCATATTATCATTAAGTGATAAATACAAACAAATATTAGTGTGAATAGTAATTTAACCCTTTCAACACTACAGACCTCTTTAGCAGGGTTTGCATTTTGAATCAACTTTCTCAGGTCAATATGCACTAAAGTTAGAATGCATCCGACGTTTTCACCCCAAGTGTAAACAGTGTAGATCCTGATCTTGGACAACAATGCTTGTAAAATCAATAATCTGTTACACGCCAAAAGTTGCATTATAAATTGTTCGAACCATTATCAACTTATCAACAATATTCAATGATGGGATCAGATATTAACCCTCACTACGCTGTCGTCTGCTGTTTTTAATTTTTGCCTAAATTCTTAATAAAAAATCTGATTTGGCAGCACACGAGATCATTTCCAATGGAGACGATTCTCATGCGCTGTCAAAACAGGTTTTTATCGAGAAATATTGAAAATAAAACATTTCCAGCAGACGATATTATTTAATTCAGCGTAGTAAGGGTTAAACTGCTCCATCAATTACCTTTGTATGTGTGTAGTGAGGAAAACGTCTCCAAATCCCAGATCTTTATACTGCAACAGGTAGAGGCAATACTGTAATTCCATCATCCTTAGATCTTAGAATGTCGGAATGAAAATTTTCGTCTGCTGTTTATTTTATATTGCGTCTTCTTTCTCAACAAAATATGAATTGACAGCACTTGAGAATCATTTCCATTGGAAATTGGAAATGATTCTCAAGTGTTGTTAATGCATGTTTTTGATGGGGAAAATGGAAACAAGACATAAACAGCAGATGGCAGAATTTAAATTAAGCATTGTAAGTGTTAGTATTTACATATATTCTTCATGAACTAGAAAAGGTGCGAGTTTGTATAGCAATTACAGTGTAGATGGTGAGGAGCCAGCTTGTTTTGCTCATCTGGATCTACATCGTTTGCAAACAGTGACATTATATATACAGTCTTCACACAAAAAAACTTTTCAAACCACTGGCCCTCCGGGCCAGTCAACTTCCCAAAGTTACTGGCCCGAACCAAATTTTACTGGCCCGAAAAATTATGCGGTACTACCGGTATGTATAAATATAATATTATAAAAGTATATATATATATGCTTGTATTGTACTAAGTAGTTGTATAATAAGAATAAAAACAAGTCAATACAGGGTTTCAATCTAGGTCAACAAATTAGGGAGAAGTGACTTGTCCCTCCAGGCAAAATAGGGAGAAGTGAGGGGAAATTGGGGAGAAGTGATCAAAATCATATTTCCCCGGATTTTTTCTCATACTTATAGTTATCGTGTAACTGTATACATTAACTCTATGTAGGGCTGCCTTTACTTACCAGTGATTGGCTGTACTGTATAAATAACTTGGCCACGAGAATAACATGTGTTTTGAACTGACAATTATAGTAGCCAGAAGCAATGTTTGGCTAGGGAATTATTGAAACTCTCGACCCGTGACTTTTATTGTCACAGCGGGTTGGCATGATTTTAGTGAATCGCATAATGATGTGATCAAAATTTGGTCAAAACAATCGGGTGTCATAAAACAAATGGTATTATAAACAGTTTGGCAGGCCTGCAATTAGCGAGATTTAGGTCACTGGGTGGGAAATGGGGATTACCTGAACGAATTTGGTTACAGCTTTTTTTTTAGAATTTCCGATATTTTGCGAGATTTTTTTAATTGAACCCCGTCAATATAATGTTGTAACTGCACCAGCCACTGGGAAACTTCTTTGGTGACTACTCGCCGTACATGGACTGGTATAGCGACATGAAGAAAAGTACACGCTAAGAACGGTGCGTCGTAACAAAAAATACACGCGTATACCACGTGTACAACGATGATAAGACTGGTTACCAGTCGTATGCTCCATACGTTACACAAGAAGAACATGTTGAATATGAGGAACGTGCTACTGGGGACCAGTTTACGATGCTTCCTGATAGAAAATAATAAACAAGACGAATTTGGGTTTCGCATATTCTGAATTACCGGTATGCTAAAAATTTCTACTGGTCCGCCGGGCCTGCCAGCTTCAGAATTTTACTGGCCCGCCAGAAATTTTACTGGCCTCGGGCATCGGACCAGCGGCTAAATTTGAAGACTGTATACATGTATAGTCTATGGTGGTGAAAGTGTTAAAGTTGGTATGCGACAATGACACTCCATACACTAGCATACATGTGTCAGCTCTGGTATTATTTCATGTGGAATTGAATTCTGATGAACTATGAATTTTGTTAATGTTCGACATCATTTAAATATGACTGATTTTCATGATCAGCGTTGGCAAAAAATGGCAATGCAATAAGGAAAGTAAAACAAGAGGGCCATGATGGCCCGACTCCATGAACACCAGAGGAGAATGTGACATTGAGTTCATATGTGTTTTACACAAAATTGCTATTTTTAGATGGCGGTCATCTTGGATTAAGCGATGACTCATTTTCCCAAATCTGAAAATGCTTCACCCAAGGATCTTAAATTACTATGAAATTTGGCCAGCATCGGCCATGTGGTTCCTGAGAAAGACGTTCAAAATCTCGAATAGATGGACCTTTTGGCAGCCATCATGATTGACATAATCATCCGATTCCGACAAATATTGCACCAGAGCAATCGCCTCGTCGATACCTTCAATTTGATATATGACATGAGCATATTCGGTCAAAAATAAAATTTGACCCCACGGGCCACGCCCATTTTTGACCTCGGGGTCACCATTTTAACACCTTTGAAAGAGTATTCTACATCAATCATTCCTACCAAGTTTCGTCGAAATCTGGCTGGCGGTACATGAGAAGAAGATCTTTTAAGAATTTGTGCTATTTTTAGACGGCGGCCATCTTGGATTAGTGACGACCTCTGTTTTAACAAATCTGAAAAGGCTTCACCCATGGACCATAACTGTGAAGTTTGGCCACCATGGGTCAAGTGGTTTGTGTGAAGAAGAATTTTGAAATCTCTAATAAAAGAACGACCTTATGACCTTTCGGCGGCCATCTTGGATGACATGACAATCCAATTTAGACAAAAAATGTACCAAAGCGATCGCCTCTTTGATACCTTCGATTTGATATAGACATGACCATATTCGGTCAAATATAAAATTTGACCCCAATTTGAACCCACAGGCCACGCCCATTTTTGACCCCGGGGTCATCATTTTAACAACTTTGAAAGAGCATTGTACAGCGATCATTCCTATCAAGTTTCGTCGAAATCCGGTTAGCAGTTCATGAGAATAAGATTTTTTAAGAATTTATGCTATTTTTAGACGGCGGCCATCTTGGATTAGCGATGACCTCCATTTTAACAAATCTGAAAAGGCTTCACCCATGGACCATAACTTTTAAGTTTGGCTACCATGTGCCAAGCGGTTCATGTGAAGAAGAATTTTGAAATCTCTGATAAAAGAACGACCTTTTGACCTTTCGGCGGCAATCTTGGACGACATAACCATTTAATTTTGACAAAAAATGCACCAGAGTGATGCTTCGTTGATACCTTCGATTTGATATATAAAATTTGACCCCAATTTGACCCCACGGGCCACGCCCATTTTTGACCCTGGGGTCACCATTTTAAAAACTTTGAAAGAGCATTGTACATGGATCATTCCTACCAAGTTTCGTCAAAATCCGGTTGTATTGGCGGTTCTTGAAAAGAAGATTTTTGAAGAATTTGTGCTATTTTTAGACGGCGACCATCTTGGATTACGTAATGACGTAATTTTAACAATTTTGTAATCCCCCAAAGTCTGGTAATGATGCGACTAACGGATCAGAAGATATTCAACATTTGGATGTATGTCCACAATTATTGACGGCTACGCCATGGGTATTTAAAGTAAACAAGAGCTCCGCGCAGCAAAATATCCCGCCTGGCGCAGTTTGATAGTATATAAGGAGCTTGTAATAACCTTGGGGGTTAGTGAGCACCATGGACTTTCTGTAGAATGATGCGGGATGTTGTTACAAATGCATGTATGGAATATTAAAGCATAAACTGAGAGTTAACTTTTCCAAACACGTAAATTGCTAAGTCAGTGACCTTGACCTTTGGGGTTAGCGAGCACTATGGGCTTTCTGTAGAATGATGCGGGATGTTGTTACAAATGCAGGTATGGAATACTAAAACATAAACTGAGCGTTAATTTTTCCAAACACGGAAATTTCTAAGTCAGTGACCTTGACCTTTGGGGTTAGCGGGCACCATGGGCTTTCTGTAGAATGATGGGCTTTCTGTAGTATGATGCGGGATGTTGTTACAAATGCATGT
Source organism: Conchocele bisecta (assembly GCA_029237695.1). Lineage (NCBI taxonomy): Eukaryota > Metazoa > Mollusca > Bivalvia > Lucinida > Thyasiridae > Conchocele > Conchocele bisecta. Next base: position 155,401,570 of record CM055265.1, on the reverse strand, counting down.
ATGGAATATTAAAGCATAAACTGAGCGTTACCTTTTCCAAACACGTAAATTGCTAAGTCAGTGACCTTGACCTTTGGGGTTAGCGGGCACTATGGGCTTTCTGTAGATTGATGCGGGATGTTGTTACAAATGCAGGTATGGAATATTAAAGCATAAACTGAGCGTTAATTTCTAAGTCAGTGACCTTGACCTTTGGGTTTAGCGGGCACCATGGGCTTTCTGTAGAATGATGCGGGAAGTTGTTACAAATGCATATATGGAATATTAAAGCATAAACTGAGCGTTAACTTTTCCAAACACGTAAATTGCTAAGTCAGTGACCTTGACCTTTGGGGTTAGTGGGCACTATGGGCTTTCTGTAGAATGATGCAGGATGTTGTTACAAATGCATATATGGAATATTAAAGCATAAACTGAGCGTTAACTTTTCCAAACACGTAAATTGCTAAGTCAGTGACCTTGACCTTTGGGGTTAGTGGGCACTATGGGCTTTCTGTAGAATGATGCGGGATGTTGTTACAAATGCAGGTATGAAATATTAAAGCATAAACTGAGCGTTAATTTCTAAGTCCGTGACATTGACCTTTGGGTTTAGTGGGCACCATGGGCTTTCTGTAGAATGATGCGGGATGTTGTTACAAATGCATGTATGGCATATTAAAGCATAAACTGAGCGTTAACTTCTCCAAACACGAAAATTTCTAAGTCAGCGACCTTGACCTTTGGGGTTTGCGGGCACCATGGGCTTTCTGTAGAATGATGCGGGATGTTGTTACAAATGCATGTATGGAATATTAAAGCATAAACTGAGCGTTAACTTTTCCAAACACGGAAAATTCTATGTCAGCGACCTTGACCTTTGGGGTTTGCGGGAATCATGGGCTTTCTGTAGAATGATGCGGGATGTTGTTACAAATGTATGTATGGAATATTAAAGCATAAACTGAGCGTTAACTTTTCCAAATACGAAAATTTCTCTAAGTCAGTGACCTTGACCTTTGGCGTTGCGGGCATCATGGGCTTTCTGTAGAATGATGCGGGATGTTGTTACAAATGCATGTGTAGGATTATCAAAGCATAAACTGAGCGTTAACTTTTCCAAACACGGAAATTTCTAAGTCAATGACCTTGACCTTTGGGGTTAGCGGGCACTATGGGCTTTCTGTAGAATGATGCGGGATGTTGTTACAAATGCATGTATGGAATATTAAAGCATAAACTGAGCGTTAACTTTTCCAAATTGACCGTTGGCGTTAGCGGGCATCATGGGCTTTCTGTAAAATGATACGGGATGTTGTTACAAATGCATGTATGGAATATTAAAGCATAAACTGAGAGTTAATTTTTCCAAACACAGACATTCCTAAGTCAGCGACCTTGACCTTTGGGGTTTGCGGGCAACATGGGCTTTCTGTAGAATGATGCGAGATGTTGTTACAAATGCATGTATGGAATATCAAAGCATAAACTGAGCGTTAACTTTTGCAAACACGGAAATTTGTAAGTCAGTGACCTTGACCTTTGGGGTTAGCGGGCACTATGGGCTTTCTGTAGAATGATGCGGGATGTTGTTACAAATGCATGTATGGAATATTAAAGCATAAACTGAGCATTAATTTTTCCAAACACGGAAATTTCTAAGTCAGCGACCTTGACCTTTGGGGTTAGCGGGTACCATGGGCTTTCTGTAGAATGATGCGGGATGTTGTTACAAATGCATGAATGGAATATTAAAGCATTCCATTGAGGGAAACAGAAGTTACAATGAATTAACCTGAGCGTTAAGTTTTAGAAACAGAGCCAAACGCAAAAACTTAACGTTGAATGCATGTGAAAAGTAGGTCAATGAACTATGAAAACTAGGTCAAGGTCACATGGGCTCCCTCTGTGTGAGATGGTTACACCACAGTGTTGATGTATACCGAAGCATTCCATCAAGGGAAACAGAAGTTGTAATACATTAAACCGAGCGTTAACTTTTCCAAACACGGAAATTTCTAAGTCAGTGACCTTGACCTTTGGGGTTAGCGGGCACAATGGGATTTCTGTAGAATGATGCGAGATGTTGTTACAAATGCATGTATGGAATATTAAAGCATTCCATTGAGGGAAACAGGAGTTACAATGAATTAACCCGAGCGTTAAGTTTTAGAAATAGAACTAAACGCAAAAACTTAAAGTTGAATGCATGTGAAAAGTAGGTCAATGAACCATGAAAAGTAGGTGAAGGTCACATGGGTTCCCTCTGTGTGAGATGGTTACACTACAGTGTTGATGTATACCAAGTATGGAGGTCGTAGGAGTTATAGTTTTCTGGAAACTGAGCTAAACGCAAAAACTTAACGTGAAATGTTGACACCGCCGCCGACGCCGCCGACGCCGCCGACGATGCCGACGACGCCGCCGACGGAAAAGCTGTGCCTATGTCCCGCTTCTGCTAAAGCAGGCAGGACAAAAATGTGTCTGCTCAGATTATATTAATTGATATAGAATTGTCCGACATTGTATTACTACGCCTTACCATCTATCGTAACTTGCAGAAACAGCTCTCTGTGAGCCAGCACAGGGACAGACGGACGATACGATACCATCGTGTTCTAAGGCCGCAGCCTGCTGCAGGAATGTGTGGAAATCATTCGTCAACTCCCACAATGCAATACCACCTGAATTTGAAAATGTGTCGGCAATTGACGTTTGGTCAGGGCCACTCAAGGATTTATACAGATATTTCTGAGTCCATTGAACTATATCACTCGAATCTTAACCCTTTCAAGTAACTGAAATGGATACTCCCATGCTATTTTTCCGAGTATTCCAGTTATCAGAAATGGGTATTGTTTCTATAAATAAGAAAATATCTGCAAAAGGTGCAGATCCTGATGATATATGCAAATATTATGAAGAGTTCTGAAGTGTTGAAAGGGTTAAACACAAAATCAGGCAGTTTGTTTGGTCGAGACTGAGCACAGCTCAGCCTCAACCAAACAAACTTGTCAATTTTGAGAATGAGAACAAGACTACATGTACATGAAAGTACATGAGAACAGAGTATTATACCCACGGGCCTGTTTAGCCTCTTAAGGATATTCCATTAATGAGTTAGTGGAGTGCGTTTGTGTGATGAAGTTCCAGAAAGGATACACGAGAACAGGCATTGTCACTTCCAGGCAGATGGGCTAAACTTGTCTCTTACATGTATGTGCGTTTATGTGAAATGACACATGGTTTGAAAGTATTAACTTGTAAGACAATCGTTCCATAGTGCCATCCTGGAGACCAGTGTTAGAAATAGATTACCAAACTCACGAATATCTTCCCTTACAACTACTTCCAGCGCATCATTCAGGACATTGACATTAGGTTTTGTTTAATGTTAAACTGAAAACAGCAATAAGCATAGTGGAGTCTTTGTTTGACACCACTCACAGCCATGTTCAAACGTACAGCCCGTGCTGTTTGACCATGCCTGTAGACAATGCTCATTCCGGGGCAAAGGCACCACCTACGTAATGAATGTGTCTCATGACGTTACTGCAACGCGCCATTACGTCACCAGACCAGTTCACAATGGTCGCACTGAAATTTTGAAAGTGATGCGGAGGATGGGGCACCTGCATCATGTGACATGTACTGCGGCCCCGGAATATTTATACGTAAATCAGCTGTTTGAATGGAGGAGGTTATCTAAGTACTGAACATACTGCATATACATGTACATGCTCAAATTACACAATATTTCTGACGGATCATGTCCAGCCGTGGGTAAACATTTGCCGTGGCAATCGGGAACTGTTTAAACCCGCGGCCTACGGTCTTGGGGTTCAGTTCCCTCGTGCCACTGCTAAATATTTACCCACGGTTAGACATTGTAGAACCATATAAATTCCATCAAGTCAAATGTCAAGAATTGGGGGAATTGCATACTTGTTGCCTTCACTGAAATAAGTTTGAAGACAACTAATGTCTTGACATTAGAATTAATGGAATTTGTTTGACATCACATCGCTTAGTTTCCTTGTTGTTTTCAGCCTAAGATGCAACAGAAGAGGTTCTATAGTCTGTTTCACGAAAGCTGCCCAAATTTTACGGCTATATAGACAATTCAAAAACAATATTATTTTCGATAATATTAAATTAAAGGAAAATTTAAGAATGAGCCTTCTTTTTATTTCGTGAAATTCAGTCAAATATTGATTTTATTACGAAAAATTGATTTGTCTATGGGAATTTAACATGGGGGAAAAAGTGGTAAGGAAGTGTGGGAGGAGTCAAAAATGGAAAATATTTTTGGAAATTGACTCCGAAACCTGACTAGATAGCTTGGATATGATCTAACTAAGAAAACAAAAGTTAAATTTTAAAAATCGGTCCAGTATTTCTAAAATTCAAAAAAATTTCCCCATGTTAAATCCCCATAGACATCTTCACTCCGTGTGAAGATGTCTATGGGGATTTAACATGGGGAAATTGTTTTTTCGCAATAAAATCAATATTTGACCAAATTTCACGAAATAAAAAGAAGGCTCATTCTTAATTTTTCCTTTAATTTAATATTATCAAAAGAAATCTTGTTTTTGAATTGTTTATATAGCCGTAAAATTTGGGCAGCTTTCGTGAAACAGACAGTAAGTTACTTGTGATTTTCCAAGTCTAGTAACCTATTTATAAGACTTGTTTACATGTACATGACCATCAACTACAGTGGTTCATTAACCCTTACACTGCTGAATTAAATTGTGTCGTCTGCTGTTTATTTTATATTTTCCATTTTTCTAAAAAAAAACATGTTTTAACAGCACTTGAGAATCATTTCCAAAGGAATGGATTCTAAAGTGCTGCCAAACCATGTTTTTATTGAGAAAAAAGGCATAATATTAAGCAACAGCAGACAACACTTTTCGTTTCCAGCATTCTAAGGGTTAGCCCTTTGAACCCGAAAGCCCACTATAGCGATTTATGCAAACAGTGCAGATCCAGATGAGCCGGCTCGAGACGAGCCGTCTTATCAGGACCTGCACATTTTTAAAGTAATTTTCATATGTTTGAGAACCAAATAATACCCCCTTTTCATAAATAGACTACCGGTAGTCTGAAAATCATTTTGTGATGGTTGGATTGGTTGCAAAATTAACATATCAAAATCCATTCCAGTTACTTAGGGGTAAAAGGGTTAACTGCCATCCTATACGACTGACCTGTGTCGAGGCCGATGAGGACGCGCGTGTTGTCGACCCAACGGGCGTCACTGAGTCCCGCTTCGAGCTGCACGCCCGCCGTACATTTCTCCACGTTCGGGGCAAGGTCCGGGTCTGTGTAGTACCACAGGGACCCGTACCAGAACCGCCCCGTCAGACTCGACGCCCCCAGTAGCATCCCACCATCTGGAATGGGGTGATACATTGGTCACACAGGAGGTAACAGATTGGTCACATCACATTTAAGACACGCCATGTGATTTTGTATCTAATCTTGAACATGTGCGGTTTTTCATGAAATACATTTACAGAAGCATATGTGATATAATTGATGGCGAAAGATGCATTCCGCGTTTGCTATGAACATTTTGTCAACGTTTGACGTCATTTACATAAAACATAGATATCACACATGTTACATGTAGGTTTTGTTTGTTGTGGTTTAACGGCCTATCAACAGCTAAGGTCATTTAAGGCCGGGTCAATGGGTTTAGTACTAAATCCCATATATTACCTGTACAAGTACATGTACATTTTCAAGTTACTCAAGTACATATACAAATGGGGGGAAAATCCCAAAATCAGAACTGAATATTTACAATAACAAAACTATATATTCAGCCCTGAAATCAGAATAATCCTGATCTGATGCCAGGTCCTCGCCACACCAGAATCACTTGGCCCCTCCCAAAAGCAATAGGATCAGTAATAATCTTACTACTTTTATAATGGGCAATAACCCAATTCAACTCCCAGGTAACAAAAGAGCCAAAGATAAAAACTTACCTGAGGGCCAAACCAGGCAAATCGTGATTCCTATAAGGAGGAACCCCTACCGTTATTTTACGACGTCTCGTTCGCCCGACCACCACCCACGTTACATGTAGGTACAAAATCACATAGCATGTCTCATTTGTGACTGTGACTGTGACTGCAGAGATAGGATCTTATGGGATTTACGAGGCTTATGAGGCTTATGCGATTTGTCACTAGTGTAGAATCGTATAAAACAGCACACTCATGTACCCTGATAACCATCGATATTGATTGTTAGAAGCATGAAGGGCTTTCATTGATGGAATGGCGAACAGTACAGATCCTGTTCAGACTGTGTGCAGTCTCCGCGAAACTGCCAAAACTTTACAGGACATTGGGTCTGGTAAACTTGAAATTTTGACCAGACCGAAATAACAAAAGAATACCAGACCGAAAAAACACTTATAAATATAAAATTGATTTTTGGTTGATATGTAAGAGCTTTTAAGTACATTGTATATCAGCCATGTAAGTAAGACTAGCTAGCATCATAAAACCAGAAATGGGCATATGAAAGGAAGGTGATTTAAAGTTGCGGCAATTTTACCGGACATATACTTAGGTCTGATGAGTTTCGCAGAACAGGATTTTGTGACCAGTGTATCGCCTGATCAAATAGCACACACCCTTCGCCTGATAATGATCTGTGTTGCGTTTTAGAAGCATGACTAGTGTTTCATTGATGGATTAGCAATGGTGAACAGTGTGGATCCTGATCAGACTGTGCGGATGCACAGGCTGATCTGGATCTACACTGGTCGCAAAAACAATATGTCCCATTTCTCCACTCATAGCCACCCACATTGGTGCTATAGATAATACAGGGTGTGGGATTGTTGTTTGCGAATGATGGGACATTAGACAAGACATGTTTCTAGAAAAGGGCCCTGTATAAGAGTCTAGAAGCATTTTTTAGTAAAAGTTGGCAACCTGACTTTTTAACATAATTAAGGTATGCTGAATTCGACTAGCCCGGTTGCCAAGCTGAATTTTGAGGTCTTGACCATCTAATTAGCATAAACAAAATGGCTGCCAAATCGACAATTTTCGGCACTGTCTTGGGACAAGCACTACTAGTTGCCCAGTGCATTTTTTCATCACCATAATTTCTTTGTATTTTTCTGTTAGAACATGTCATCGAGTATCAAAATCTCCTGGGTGTGGATTGCTAATGGGCTTGCTTTTATGAAAATCCAAGATGGCCGCCAAAAATATGAAAAATACTATAAACTCACTTGAACAGACATTTTGGTTGTACTTTTGATGGCATGTCCGCATGCTGTCTGTTTTAATGAGCATGATAAGTATATTTCTCTATTTGTTAATAGTATAAACGAAATTCAAATTGCGAAAAAGTCCAACATGGCCGCCAAAATATTGAAATTACTACAATGTATAAATTGCACTTGAATATACATATGAGACGCGCCGCGACATAACGTACCTTCGGGTATCTGGAATTTTCGCCGTAAAAGGTTGTGAAAATTGAACATTATTCTGCAAATGACTTCAGAATTTGACGCAAATTTCAGAGCAAATGCGGAATTAAATTCAGCATTTGCTCTGCAATTTTCGTCAAATTCGTACAAAAATTACGTTCAATTTTCAAAACCATTTACGGCGAAAATTCCAAATACCCGAAGGTACGTTATGTCGCGGCGCGTCTCATATTTGTTTATGATTGTAATTTTGAGGGGATGTGCACACATTTTCTGTAGCAACTTTATGCTCAATCATGAAATACAGCGCCTGGATATAATCAACATCGTATATATAACGACAACAACAATAGCAACAACAACAAAATAGATGTCACTGACTCAACATCTGCAGTCATTTATTACTAAAATTCCATTAGTGTTCAAATCTCAACAGCGCTATCATTTTTTTCGGTTGTAGTAAAGTTTATCGCATTGGCCCTCAGAATGCATCATCGCTATCATTTATACGTATGCTACTATACACTTGTTGTGCCTTACCGAAACACGATATTTTATTACATACTAAATACATACCGGCGTTGTTCTAGTTACATACGCTTATAAAAGGGATTGTTTGTGGGCTACAATGGATCCCATGATTAGCTTGAAGAGGCCGTCACCTGTAGACTACAGCCAGTGCATTTTCTGCCAAGCGCATAAACCCAAAACAAACCTGAGTGAAGCAACTGAACATGGACTGACAACAGTCAGGCATGCAGCATGTAGCAGAAAGAAACTGAGGGACTCCAAACATATAGACGTAATTGATCGGATTGAGACTGCATTAGGTTCTGCCACACCCGTATCTCTTGTGTGGCACAAACTGTGCTATGCCGGCTTCACACACAAGGGTAAAATAGAACATCTTCGAAAGACACAGACTGATGTTTCAACAGAGGGAGAATGTTGCAGCACAAGTGTTCCAGGTGGTACATGTGAGAGGCGTTCATTACGAAAAGGTATGCAGCGAGTCAACTGGAGCCTTTGCATATTCTGTCAAACAACTACAAGTAAGAAGTCACGACTGATCTCGGTCATGACTACGCAAATGAGTGACCAAATAATTCAAGCATCACATCTTGACTACGAAGTTGGCCTTCGATTGGCAGGAGTTATTGACTTAATTGCAGCTGAGGCCAAATACCATCTGAATTGTCTCAGCGCATTCAACAGGTCTACATCCAAAACAAAGCTGGAATCATCAAATACAGACCTTGCTATGATATGGCTTTGCCAGAGCTCCGCCAATCAGCTGACAAAGGACACGTGATTCTTCTCGATGATGTATGGGAAAGGTATAAGGAGCTTGCTGAAGAATCGTCAACCACGATTCAGCAGTCCTATCAAAGCAGAAGAGGGACATTCAAGGAAAATTTGCAGTCACAGCTTGGGGATATTTTCAATTTCTTTCAACCTCTTGACAGGTGTATATCGGAACGAAAAACAGTACCGATTCCCACTGAGTACCAGCCAACATCAGTTTTGAAGATGGAAGTAGACACACAGGAGAGCGAGAAGTTAGCTTTTCCTAAATATGAGCCACAGGATGACACTTTCCTATCACTTGTTCATGTAGCTCTGAAGATCCGTGGAGACATGATGGAAACGCCAGGACACAAAGGGTTCTCTGTCATGAAGAAGATGCTATAGCATGCGTTCCAGATAGTTTATATATGCTACTGAGACTGATCGTCGGTGGCCAAGCATCCCTTGACGATGATAGCAGTGGGAACAATGAAGAACATGTTCAGAGCAGAGTTCTGAGTTTGGCACAAGATCTAGTTTACTGTGTCAGTGGTGGCAAGAAATGGACTCCAAAACATGTTAGTCTCGCAAGTACTCTTCATCAAGCCACACGGTCAAAAGACCTGGTACGATTATTCAACAAGGCAGGGCATTGTTTTAGTTATGAGCAGGTGTTGCAAGTTGACACTTCATTGGCTGAGAGTACTCTCAAATCATTGGACCAAGCAACTGGTGCTGTCATTCCACCAAACATTGTGGCAAATAAATTCATCCATTACACATGTGATAACATTGACATCCTTGATGAAACACTCGATGGAAAGAATACTTTCCATGCAACTCAAATGGCAGCATGGCAGCGAGGCCAAACAACTGACGTCTCTCTGAAAAATCTCGAGCTGTCGACAAGACATACTTTGATTTGTGCCAAATGCCCTTGAGAAGCTGCATCCTGTCAGTATAAAGCATGGAACATGCAAGCCAACATTCACAGCACCAGTCGACGAATCATACTTCAGCAAATCTGAGGAGGACAATGAGTGTGCAAGAAAAGCAAAAGCAACAGAACTAGCTTTCTTCATGCGTCGTCAAAATTCAGAAATAAAAGCTTCTTGGACAGTATTCAACCAGTCATTGTCATCAGAGGAACCAGACCAGACAGCTGTAGGATATCTGCCTATAATCCTTGCCCCCGCTCACGAAATGGATACTTTGAATACCGCCGTGAAGAGATGCATGGCAATATCTTCACATTTTGGACAGGAACATACAGTCCTCACAGTCGACCAAGCGCTGTACTGTAGACTTATGGAGCTGAAGTGGTCTGTTCCCGAATACCAGGATACGTTAATACCTCGCCTTGGTGGTCTCCATGTGTCGATGAACTTCCTCAAAGCGATAGGAGATCATATGAATGGTTCCGGACTAGCTGAGGTGTGGGTGGAGAGTGGACTCCTCGGACAAGGCACTGTAGAACGTGTTTTGACAGGAAAGGCATACAACAAAGCTTTGAGAGCACATCAACTGACTTTGCAAGCTCTGTGGCGTCTCCTGATGCCAAGCTTTCTCTCATCTGTTGCAAATGCGGACGAGGACTGTCATGTTTGCATTGGCAGGATGGCTGCTGATGACGACCAACATACTATTCCTGAACTGATAACATTTCTGGATCAGGAAACGTTCAGGACGTTACTGGATGAATTTGTTGAGCATAGATCTGATGATGTGAACTTCAGCTTCTGGTGGCAATATATGGACATGGTCGCATTACTGCTACAATACACTCGAGCTCAACGTGATGGCATCTGGAATCTCCATCTTTACTCGTTCAGTCTGATGTTGCCCTACTTCAAGCGATATGACCACCTGAACTATGCACGATGGGGTCCAGTGTATCTAGTGGAGATGCATCAGCTTCCGGAACCAGTTCTATCAGAGTTTCAAAGGGGCAATTTTGTTGTCAAGAGATCTGCACAAAAGTTCAGCCAAGTAGATCCCGACCAGGCCATGGAATGGATAAACGGCACAGGCAAAAAGGGAGGTGGTATCATTGGTATAACCAAGACGACAACAGCTCTGTGCAGGTGGACGCTCTCCTTTAACCTGAGATCGCACATAGCAGAACAAACACATGAACTGTACGGTCTCCACCGAGGGAGTACAGACATTCATAACGAAGCAACCAAATCACGACAAACAAGAGACAATGCTGACGAGAGTTCATTACTTTCTACCTTTTACTTCCTACCAAGGATTCAGCGTGTTCGCATCTGTATCACATCCAGATATGTTGCAAAACATTGCTACGAAAGACCTAGCAACAGAGTCCATTCAAGATTCACTACTAAGTGCCAAGGAGCTTGGACAAGCAGAAGTCAAGACATTCGTTCAGGACAGGATGATCGTGGCTGAGCAGTGTGATGAGCCAGATGTTTCATTCCATGAACCTCTGCGCAGGAATAACGCCCCAACATTCGCCACTTTATATGAAGTGGCTAAGCACACAAAGGACAAAGACAAGAAAACTGTTCTGAAGGCTGACAGAAATGTCCTCCGGCGTCTCATTACTGCATATGAGGCGGATCGGCCAGTTGATTTGCCATCTGTACTCAAGCATGAGCTGCTTCCGGTCCCTGTATCCCTTGCCGAAATGAATGGTACACTACGCACAGGAAACAAGTCGGTACTTGCTAACGTCATATCAGAAGGCATAGACTGTCCCGAGACGATTCAACTACCTGACACATCATCTTGCCTTATCATTGATGGACAGGCATTGGTAGTAACTCTTGGAAAGCCTGATGATGCTGTGACCTTTGGAGATCTTGCCGACATATACGTCAACACAGTGATGAAGGCGGGTTCCAAATATCAAAGAATTGATATTGTGTTCGACAGATACAGGGCAGAATCAATCAAGAGTACAATCAGAACGCGACGCAGTAAAGGCGCACGGCGCATCAGGCGGCTTGTGGAAGGCCGTGATGTACCTCTTCCAAAGAACTGGTCGAATTTCCTGTCACTAGCTGATAATAAAGCAGATCTAGCAAATTTCCTGTCTGAGGAACTGTGTTCCCAGGCGCCTAGGAATAAAGACATTGTAGTTGCCGGTGGATTTATAGAGGAACTCGAGGTCAAATCATCAACATGTACAACTGATTTGACACCTCTGAAATCCACACAAGAAGAAGCAGACACGAGATTGGTGCTGCATGCCGTACACAGCCACTTCAATACAGTTGTTGTGTCCTCCAGAGACACTGATGTTCTCCTGCTGTTGGTGTCTCACTTTGAACGTATGCAATGTGAGCATCTCTGGATGATGTCTGGCACATCTAAGAAACGGCGGTATATACCCATTGATGCAGTTTTCAACAAACTACCAAGAGGCTCAGCAGAATCCTTGTTAGCATTTCACGCATTAACTGGGTGTGACACAACCTCATACATCGCGAATCACACCAAACAATCATCATGGAAAGTCTTCGAAGTGCACCATAAGTTGCTGAAGAACTTGGGCATTGGTGCACTCACAGAGGAAGCCATAAAATCTTCAGAAGCATTTGTCTGCCGAATATATAATGTCCAGAGAACGGACTCTGTTGATGCAGATATGGAGAAATGCACATTGCCCAACATCTGAGCTCCCTTCACCGTCTGAAATGGGATGGAGACTCGGGGAATCCGGACTGCAGCCAATACTGATGTCATTGAGTCCCATTCCAGACAGTTGTCTCGAGATGGTAGCATGTGCATGCCAGACACAGTGCAAAACACAACGCTGCAAATGCCGGAAATCAGGATTACAATGCACGTCAATGTGTGTATGCCAGCAACAAATTAACGATCAGAGGCATTGCATGAATACTATGTGATTTGTCTAACAACTGTACATGCTGACTGGAATTTGTAGCAGCAATATATAACGTTGTATAGTGATACCAAATCATAGTATACGTGACACTTTGGCGAAAGTTTTCTTGAATGAAAATGACTATTTATCATAGTTAAAATAATATCAGCCCACAGACCAACAGTGAACATATAACTTAAACTTACTTGGGACTTAAAATATACTTATCGTGCATATTAACATGGACACCATGTGTATATATCATCAACATTACACTAATATGGCTGGTCATGTGCAATTTATAGTACTGTCATATATTTAGGCGGCCATCTTGTATTTTTGTTGCATATCAGATTTCATATGTACTATTACAATTACAGAAATATATTGTTGTTGCTTATTACCACAGGAAATGTGTGCACATCCCCTCCAATTACAATCATAAAGAAATATGTATATGCACACTTTATAGTATGTTTACTTTTTTGGCGGCCATTTTGGATTTTTCGCAACTTCAATTTAATTTATACTATTTCAATTGCAGACATATATTTATGATGCTTATTACAAATGTAGCACAACAAACGTGTGCATATACATGTACCCTCAAAATCGTCATCAAATGTAGGTTTGTGTGCAAATAATAGTGTGTTCATGTTTCTGGCGGCCATCTTGGATTTGAAAAAGAATGCTAAGCTATGAAGACACACCACACATGGTGGATTTTGATACTAGACGACATGTTCTAGCAAATAATGCCAAGAAAGTATTGTAACCGAAAAAACCATGAACTAATCGTAGTGCCTGTCACAAGAAAGTGCCGAAAATTTTCAATTTGGCAGCCATTTTGTTTATGCTAATTAGATAGTCAAAAACTCAAAATTCAGCTTGGCAACCGGGCTAGTTGAATTCAGCATACCTTAATTATGTTAAAAAGTCAGGTTGCCAACTTTTACTAAAAAATGCTTCTAGGATTCACATTTCATAGAAATACGTCTAGTCTACATGTACATTTTAATGCAACATAACACAGGAAATGTGAAACCATTTGCTTATTATATTGCAGTATGCTTTAGTACTGCAGGGACCCATTTGGGCGGTTCGCTGACGGAATGGCAATCAGTGTAGATCCTAATCAGACTGATTTGGATCTACACCCATCATACATGTACATGTAAATTAGATGAGCCATATTATCCCATATATGAGTAAATTGCAAATAAATAGTAGTCAGGATTGTTTACCTCCACAAAATGTGGCGAAAATCAGTTGTTTATTGGTGTTTAATGGCCTATCAACAGCTAGGGTCGTTTAAGGCCGGGCCAACGGGTTCGATCCCGTATTTAACCTGCTGCCAGGTCCTGCCATGGTGCCAGGTCCTTACCACACCGAAGTCACTTGGCCTCTTCCCCTCAAAGTAATAGGATTATGAATAATCATATTACTCATATAAGGGGTATAACCAGGTTCAACTGTCACATACAACATACCAAAGACGTATGTGAGGGCCAAACCAGGTCTCCGGATGGGATTCCGGTAAGGATGAACCTACAAAATAAGGCGAAAATAAGGGGTCGGTAACAAGGTCGACTACAGACTTCAGATTAGAGTGTAGAACATTAAATACATGTACATTGATTTTGGTTTCACGTTTCTCATAATGGTAACATACATCTCTTTATTCAGACAATATCTGACCAAACCTGACACACCTTTGTCACCAGAGTAGACCCAGACACTAAGATCAGGCTCTAAAATGATTGCTTTGGGTACATAAGCTGAACAAGAATGCCGCCAACAGCATGTATCCCATCGCTGTGGTGACTGGACAAACATGCACAGTGATACGGTAAAGAAGTTATAGGAGAATGGAGAAATGCTCACGATCTACTGTACACAAATTTCTATGTTATTTGACTTTGATCTTGGGCATGGGGGAGCATGAGTGGGGTGGGTAATGACAATATGAATGATGAGAAAAATGAAGTTTCAAGTCAATCGGTATTACAGTAAAGAAGTTAGAAGAGAATGGAGAAACACGGAATCGTCTACTGGACACCGTTATTTGACATTGGCCTCGGGATGGGGGGAGAGCAAGGCTGGGGCAGGGTTTCAAAGCAACTGGTGGAACAGTAAAGAATTTATAGGAGACTGGAGAAACGTGCACACATCTACTGGACGCATGGAGTTTCAAGCCAATCATTCATACAGTAAAGAAGTCTACTGGTCGCACATTTCTAAGTTATTTGACCTTGGGCATGGGGGAGCGTGGGTAGGGCTGGAAATGAAAATATGGATAATAAACATGCATATGAAGTTTCTAGCTAATTGGTCGAAGACTAAAGAAACTAGATTGGTCAGTAAGCGAGGCTGATAATAAATATGCACATGAAGTTTCAAGCCAATTGCTGCACGGCAACTAAGTTATGGCAGAATGGAAAACGTGATGGACAGACAGACGGACAACGTTTGCATCACTATATCCCATTTTAACTAGATTGGTCAGTAAGCGAGGCTTACGGAATACCCCCCCCGTGTGGGCCCAGGTACCCCTAAAATATGTAACAATTTCCAAGTGTGTGGGCTTGTGACCTTGACTCTGGGCTTAGCGGGAGCGGCATGAACGTGAATTTGTCACAGGGTGGTAGAGGTCCATTGGAGCAATGCGTGTGTGAAATGTGAAGCAGATCCGAGCAAGGAAATGAAAGTTATAACTGATTTCTCTGATGTTAAGTTTTGTAAAGAGACTACGGTAAGTATGTGACCTTGACCTCGAGATCAGCGGGAATTTGTCACAGCATGATAGTAGAGCCTTAGAGGAATTCATGCATGAAATATTAAGAATTTCAATGAAAGAAATAGAAGTTATAACATATTTCTCTGATGTTATGTTTTGAAAAGAGACTAAATATGTGACCTTGATCAGCGGGCGTTGGACGGTCGTAGATTTGTCACAGCATGATAGTACAACCTTAGAGGAATGCACAAGTGAAATAATAAGAATTTTCAATGAAGGAAATAGAAGTTATAACTTATTTCTCTGATGTTAAGTTTTGTAAAGAGACTAAGTATTTTACCTTGACATTGGGATCAGCGGGGGTTGGACGGTCATGGATTTGGCACAGCATGGTAGTAGAGCCTTACAAGAATGCATGTGTGAAATATTAAGCATTTTAGATGAAGGAAATAGAAGTTATAACAATATTTATCTGATGTTAAGTTTTGTAAAGAGACTAAGTATTTTTTGACCTTGACCTTGGGATCAGAGGTGGGCTGGATGGTCGTGGATTTGGCACAGCATGGTAGTAGAGCCTTACAGGAATGCATGTGTGAAATATTAAGCATTTTAGATGAAGGAAATAGAAGTTATAACAATATTTCTCTAATGTTAAGTTTTGTAAAGAGACTAAGTATTTGACATTGACCTTGGGATCAGGGGGAGGGGTGGGGGGGCTGGACGGTCGTGGATTTGGCACAGCATGGTAGGAGAGCCTTACAGGAATGCATGTGTGAAATATTAAGCATTTTAGATGAAGGAAATAGAAGTTATAACAATATTTCTCTGACGTTATGTTTTGTAAAGAGACTAAGTATGTGACCTTGACCTTGGGATCAGCGGGGGTTGGACAGTCGTAGATTTGTCACAGCATGATAGTACAACCTTAGAGGAATGCACAAGTGAAATAATAAGAATTTTCAATGAAGGAAATTTAAGTTATAACTTATTTCTCTGATGTTAAGTTTTGTAAAGAGACTAAGTATTTGACCTTGACATTGGGATCAGCGGGGGTTGGATGGTCGTGGATTTGGCACAGCATGGTTGAGCCTTACAGGAATGCATGTGTGAAATATTAAGCATTTTAGATGAAGTTATAACAATATTTCTCTGATGTTAAATTTTGTAAAGAGACTAAGTATTTGACCTTGACCTTGGGATCTGCGGGGGTTGGACGGACATGGATTTGGCACAGCATGGTAGTAGAGCCTTACAGGAATGCATGTGTGAAATATTAAGCATTTTAGATCAAGGAAATAGAAGTTATAACAATATTTCTCTGATGTTAAGTTTACGGACTAAGTATTTGACCTTGACCTTGGGATCTGCGGGGGTTGGACGGTCGTGGATTTGGCACCGCATGGTAGTAGAGCCTTACAGGAATGCATGTGTGTAATATCAATCATTTTAGATGATGGAAATAGAAGTTATAACAATATTTCTATGATGTTAAGTTTACAGACGGACGGACAACCTGACTCCAGTATACCCCGCCCCACAACTTGTTGCGGGGGGTATAATAAATGGATTTGAATGAAAGATTGCTATCTTATTAGAGTTCCTCTACTTAACCATATATTATTAACCCTTACAATGCTGAATTAAATTTGTTGTCTGATTTAACTAGATTGGTCAGTAAGCGAGGCTTACGGAATACCCCCCGCGTGGGCCCAGGTACCCCTAAATATGTAAAAATATTCCAAGTGCGTGGGCTTGTGACCTTGACTCTGGGCTTAGCGGGGACGGCACGAACGTGAATTTGTCACAGCGTGGCAGACGTGTGTGAAATGTGAAGCAGATCCAACTGAGCAAGGAAATAGAAGTCATAACCGATTTCTCTGATGTTAACTTTTGTAAAGAGACTAAGTATGCACCTTGACCTAAAGACGAGTGGGGATTTAACAGAGCATGATAGTAGAGCCTTAGCGGAATGCATGCATGAAATATTAAGAATTTTCGATGAAAGAAGTTATAACATATTTCTCTGATGTTTAAGTTTTGTAAAGAGACTAAGTATGTCACCTTGACCTTGGGATCAGCGGGGGTTGGACGGTCGTGGATTTGGCACATCATGGTAGTAGAGCCTTACAGAAATGCATGTGTGAAATATTAAGCATTTTAGATGACGGAAATAGAAGTTATAACAATATTTCTCTGATGTTAAGTTTAGTGACGGACGGACGGACGGACGGACGGACGGACGTTCTTACAAATGGATACTTATGTGGCTTATCACATGTTAAATATTAGCCACATAAAAGGATTTTTTAGGTGGCTAATTGTAACCAACCCTATCCTTTACTAAGTCCATAACCCTGTGGGGCTAGCCACATAAGTACCCTAATGTGTGCCCGGACGGACGGACGGACGGACGGACGGACAACCTGACTCCAGTATACCCCCCCCCCAACTCGTTGCGGGGGCTATAATTAACATTTTTATCTTCAAAAACATAGTTTGGCAGCAGAGAATCATTTCCGATCATGAATGGAAATGATTGTAAGGTGCTGCCAAACCATGTTTTATTGAGAAAAAAAACAACAACTTGAAAACAACAGCTGACAACAATTTTGGTTTGCCACATTTAAATGGTTAAACCTCTAACAAACTATACTAGTACACGTACATGTATTAGACTACATACATGTAGCTATTTAGAAGATCTTTAGAAAAAACAAAGTAAACCGCGTGTTAATAAGTTTACTGTATTTAACCTAAAGGTAGTTGTACATTGTCCCCCCACCCACCCCCTTGTGATTGTGCATTGATCAAATGTTTATGATCGGGTGCCCATCCTGACCAGAGATATACAATCCACCTCCAGTAGCTGGGATATATAGCAGTTGTAACAAAATAATTATATATAAAATACTATCAGTATGTACTACAACGTTATTAAAATATATTAATGGTCGGCCAGCGAAGCATGAAATCTGAATAAATAAGTACCACCAGCAGGGTTGTCGCCCGACATTCCAATGACTCAGAGCATACATGTAAATCTCTTACTTTAATCCCATTAACCAATTTCATGCTGGGGATACGCCATTTTGTTTGTGCAAAATCCTAAATATTTTCTTTATATGTATTCAGAAGTATGTGCCGCGACCACCATTTAAACCGCCTCGCTGAGATGATTCAAATGAGTGGTCACAACATATACTTTCATTGAGACAAGAAAAATATAATACATGTAAGGTTTCATACATGTATATGTAGCCTTATAAAAGGTGAAACTGAATGCAATAGTTTAACAAACAGATTCAAGATACATGTACAAATGCTGCGTACAGACTATGTTATAATGTATACCGTAATTACCCTAAATATTTGGACACCAATATGTGAGCAAACAGTGTAGACCCAGACCAGCCTGCTCCTGAAGGAGCAGTCTGATCAGGGTCTGCACTATTTGCCATTTTCACAGAATGCTTCGGAGGCCTCATTGGACAACATAATCAACTTGATAAATGTTTATGACACTTATAACAATTGGTTTTGGTGTCCGAATATTTAGGGTAATTACGGTAATGTTTTAAATATGCAGAAAAACACAAAACAATTTTTATTACATTGTTACTAGAGCAAGTGAGCAGGGGCTCACAGAAACCCCTGGCCGATGCCTTGTCCGACCATCAAACAAAGCCACATGGGTGGGCTATAGAATGAAAATATGGATGACGATAACAAAGTATACGAAGTTTCAAGTCAATCTGACTTACGGTTGCAGAGATATTGGGTACCCATAAACTTTAACACAAATCTTACAGACAGACGGAATGACGAAAACTATATAAACTAGATTGGTCAGTAAGCGAGGCTTACGGAATACCCCCCGCGTGGGCCCAGGTACCCCTAAAATATCTAAAAATTTCCAAGTGTGTGGGCTTGTGACCTTGACTCTGGGATTAGCGTGAGCGGCATGAACGTGAATTTGTCACAGGGTGGTAGAGGTCCATTGGAGCAATGAGTGTGTGAAATGTGAAGCAGATCCGAGCAAGGAAATAGAAGTTATAACCGATTTCTCTGATGTTAAGTTTTGTAAAGAGACTACCGTATAACCTCGAATTAACGCCCCCGGAGGCGTTACATTTTACAAAAGGGGAGGGGGGGGTGTTTAATAGCCATTAAAAAAAATTAAAAAAAAAATTACCAAGGACCGCCAATTTTGTGTTTGAAATTGGCAGTCATTGGTACAAAAAAATACAATGGGGGGGGGGGGGGGGGGGGTGGGGGGGGGGGGGGGGGGTTTATTAGCGAGAAAAAAAATATAAATTCCAAGGACCGCCAATTTGAAACACAAATAAGGATTTAAGGATTATTTGTGTTTGAAATTGGCGGTCATTGGTAAAATAAAAAAAAAAATAAAAAATTATTTGGGGGGGGGGGGGGGGGGGGGGGGGGGAGGGGGTGGGGGGCATTTGTTTATTAGGAGGGGGCGTTAAGTCGAGGTTATACGGTATGTATGTGACGTTGACCTCGAGATCAGCGGGGATTTGTCACAGCATATGAAATATTAAGTATTTTCAATGAAAGAAATAGAAGTTATAACATATTTCTCTGATGTTAAGTTTTGTAAAGTATGTGACCTTGACCTTGGGATCAGCGGGGGTTGGACAGTCGTAGATTTGTCACAGCATGATAGTACAACCTTAGAGGAATGCACAAGTGAAATAATAAGAATTTTCAATGAAGGAAATAGAAGTTATAACTTATTTCTCTGATGTTAAGTTTTGTAAAGAGTATTTGACCTTGACATTGGGATCAGCGGGGGTTGGACGGTCATGGATTTGGCACAGCATGGTAGTAGAGCCTTACAGGAATGCATGTGTGAAATATTAAGCATTTTAGATGAAGGAAATAGAAGTTATTTATAACAATATTTCTCTGATGTTAAGTTTTGTAAAGAGACTAAGTATTTGACCTTGACCTTGGTATCAGCGGGGGTTGGATGGTCGTGGATTTGGCACAGCATGGTAGTAGAGCCTTACAGGAATGTATGTGTGAAATATCAAGCATTTTAGATGAAGGAAATAGAAGTTATAACAATATTTCTCTGATGTTAAGTTTACGGACGCACGGACGGACGCACTGACGTTCTTACAGTACTATACTTATGTGGCTTATCACATGTTAAATATTAGCCACATAAAACGATTTTTAGCCACATAAAAGGATTTTTTAGGTGGCTAATTGTAACCAACCCTATCCTTTACCAAGTCCATAACCCTGTGGGGCTAGCCACATAAGTATCCTAATGTGTGCCCGGACAGACGGACGGACGGACAACCTGACTCCAGTATACCCCCCCACAACTCGTTGCGTGGGGTATAATTATATACATATATCATATATATGTATGTTTTCATCGCTCATTGAAACTGTTACATGTTGAGACATCAATATACTTAGAGTCTTAGTATTATGAATAAACAAGGTGATTGCCGTCGAGTGTCACCCCCACGAAGGTCAAGGTTCCAATGTGAAAAAGTCCAAAAATGATTGATACAAATGTCAATGTCACACAAATGACACTGGGTGATAGCCATCAATGTGAAGAAGCTATTGATGCAGTTTGGTAATGATCCGGCAAGAGATCAAGAGATATTCAATATTTGGACGTGCATGTACATGTACAACCATAATTGTTGACACCAAGATGAAGGTGAGTCGAATTACACTGGGTGGATAGCCATTAATGTGAGGCAGCTAATGAAGAAGTTTGGTAATGATCCGACTAACAGATCAGATATTTTGGGAGGAGGCCAAGTGATTCTGGCGTGGCGAGGACCTGGGGCGAGGCATGGACACTAAAAAAATAGATATAGTAAATGGAAATACTTTTACGAAAAAAAAAATTTAACCGGACACACGGACGTACGGACAGACGGACGGACATATGCCAAAATGCCGACGATATCGCGCTTTCCGCAAGCAGGTGCGACAATGATGATAAACACCCATGTGAAGTATCAAGGTAATGGGTGAAGCAGTTGCAGAGATATAGTACACGAAAAAACTTTAACAAAAAAATTCAAAGTAATTTGACCTTGACATTGGGCACAGGGGCCGCACGGTTGGGGGTTAGAATGAAAATATGGATGATGATAAACACCCATGTGAAGTTTCAAGGTAATGAGCGAAGCAGTTGCAGAGATATAGTATAACAAAAAAACTTTTAACCAAACAACTTTAACCAGACGTACATTAAAAAGTTAACATTGAAAATGGCTAAGTCAATTACGTAGAAATAATAGGTGAAGGTAAAAACTAGATGGCCACGGCCTGCATGTCGCGCCTTGTGGCGAGGCATGGACACTAACAAAAAAGATATAGTATAACGAAAAACTTAATAAAAAAACTTAACCAAAAACGTTAACCAAAAAACTTAACCAAAAAACTTAACCAAAAACTTTAACCAAAAAACTTAACCAAAAACTTCAAAGTAATTTGACCTTGACATTGGGCACAGTGGCCGCACGGGAGGGGGGTAGAATGAAAATATAGATAATGATAAACACCCATGTGAAGTTAATGGGCAAAGCAGTTGCAGAGATATAGTATAACAAAAAACTTTTAACCCTTTCAACACCACAGACCTCTATAGAGACAATGTTTGCAAACAGTGCAGATCCAGATGAGCCGGCTCGTAACGAGCCGTCTCATCAGGATCTCCACTGTTTGTTAATAATTTTAAACGTCGTACAGATTACCCTTTTAGAATGGGATAATTTGAACGAACAAAATTAATGAAATAGCGTGAAACATTGGCATGGAACATCCTATTAAGTTACTTGGTGTTGAAAGGGTTAACCAAAAAACTTAACCAAAAACTTTTAATTTGGGGGGGGGGGGGGGCGTTTATTAGGAGGGGGCGTTAATTCGAGGTTATACGGTATGTATGTGACGTTGACCTCGAGATCAGCAGGGATTTGTCACAGCATATGAAATATTAAGAATTTTCAATGAAAGAAATAGAAGTTATAACATATTTCTCTGATGTTAAGTTTTGTAAAGAGACTAAGTATGTGACCTTGACCTTGGGATCAGCGGGGGTTGGAAAGTCGTAGATTTGTCACAGCATGGTAGTACAACCTTAGAGGAATGCACAAGTGAAATAATAAGAATTTTCAATGAAGGAAATAGAAGTTAGAACAATATTTCTCTGATGTTAAGTTTTGTAAAGAGACTAAGTATTTGACCTTGACCTTGGGATCAGCGGGGGTTGGACGGTCGTGGATTTGGCACAGCATGGTAGTAGAGCCTTACAGGAATGCATGTGTGAAATGTTAAGCATTTTAGATGAAGGAAATAGAAGTTAGAACAATATTTCTGTGTAAAGAGACTGATGTAAGTTTTGTAAAGAGCTAAAATTTGCTTACCTTGGTATCAGTGGGGGTTGGATGGTCGTGGATTTGGCACAGCATGGTAGTAGAGCCTTACAGGAATGCATGTGTGAAATATTAAGCATTTTAGATGAAGGAAATAGAAGTTATAACAATATTTCTCTGATGTTAAGTTTTGTAAAGAGACTAAGTATTTGACCTTGACCTTGGGATCTGCGGGGGTTGGACGGTCGTGGATTTGGCACAGCATGGTAGTAGAGCCTTACAGGATGCATGTGTGAAAATATTAAGCATTTTAGATGAAGGAAATAGAAGTTATAACAATATTTCTCTGATGTTAAGTTTACGGACTAAGTATTTGACCTTGACATTGGGATCTGCGGGGGTTGGACGGTCGTGGATTTGGCACAGCATGGTAGTAGAGCCTTACAGGAATGCATGTGTGAAATATCAAGCATTTTAGATGAAGGAAATAGAAGTTATAACAATATTTCTCTGATGTTAAGTTTACCCGGACGGACGGACGGACAACCT
The DNA here is from genome assembly GCA_029237695.1 of Conchocele bisecta. Taxonomy (NCBI): domain Eukaryota; kingdom Metazoa; phylum Mollusca; class Bivalvia; order Lucinida; family Thyasiridae; genus Conchocele; species Conchocele bisecta. Next base: position 155,378,324 of record CM055265.1, on the reverse strand, counting down.
GACTCCAGTATACCCCCCCACAACTCGTTGCGGGGGGTATAAAAAACTTAACCAAACAACTTAACCAAAAACTTTAACCGGACACACGTACGTACGTACGTACGTACGTACGTACATACCAAAGTGCCGACTATATCGCGCTTTCCGCAAGCGGGCGCGACAAAAATGGTCACATGTTGGATAGTTGTATGTGGTAGGCACCCCTTGGTTATGAAGCTGTGAAAGTTTGGTGGTCCTAGGTGGTACAGTACCAAAGAAATGGAGTTAAAACACGAAAACTTAACATTGTAAACGCGAAAACTTAACATTGAAAATGGCTAAGTCGACTGCGCGGAAAAAATGGGTCAAGTTAAAAACAAGAAACGAGGCAAAGCCACGAAGGCCAGGTTTTTTCCAAGCATAGACACTTGGATAAACAATAATTATACCCACTTTTTGTAGAACTAGATGGCCGTGGCCTGCATGTCGCGCCTTGGGGCGAGGCATGGACACTAAAAAAATAGATATAGTAGATGGAAAAACTTTAACCAAAAAACTTTAACCGGACACACGGACGAACGGACGGACGTATGCCAAAATGCTGACGATATCGCGCTTTCCGCAAGCAGGTGTGACAATGATGATAAACACCCATGTGAAAGTATCAAGGTATTGGGTGAAGCAGTTGCAGAGATATAGTACACGAAAAAACTTTAACAAAAAAATTCAAAGTAATTTGAACTTGACATAGGGCACAGGATCGCGCTTTCCGCAAGCAGGTGCGACAATGATGATAAACACCCATGTGAAGTATCAAGGTATTGGGTGAAGCAGTTGCAGAGATATAGTACACGAAAAAAACTTTAACAAAAAAATTCAAAGTAATTTGACCTTGACATTGGGCACAGGATCGCGCTTTCGGCAAGCAGGTGCAACAATGATGATAAACACCCATGTGAAGTATCAAGGTATTGGGTGAAGCAGTTGCAGAGATATAGTACACAAAAAAACTTTAACAAAAAAATTCAAAGTAATTTGACCTTGACATTGGGCACAGGATCGCGTTTCGCAAGCAGGTGCGACAATGATGATAAGCACCCATGTGAAGTATCAAGGTATTGGGTGAAGCAGTTGCAGAGATATAGTACACGAAAAAACTTTAACAATTCAAAAAAAATTAAAGTAATTTGACCTTGACATTGGGCACAGGATCGCGCTTTCCGCAAGCAGGTGCGACAATGATGATAAAACACCCATGTGAAGTATCAAGGTATTGGGTGAAGCAGTTGCAGAGATATAGTACACGAAAAAACTTTAACAAAAAAATTCAAAGTAATTTGACCTTGACATTGGGCACAGGGGCCGCACGGTTGGGGTTAGAATGAAAATATGGATGATGATAAACACCCATGTGAAGTTTCAAGGTAATGGGTGAAGCAGTTGCAGAGATATAGTATAACGAAAAAGTTTTAAAACCAAAAAACTCTAACCAGACGTACGTTAAAAAGTTAACGTTGAAAATGGCTAAGTCAATTACGTAGAAATAATAGGTGAAGGTAAAAAAATGGTAACATGTTGGATAGTTGTATGTGGTAGGCACCCCTTGGTTATGAAGCTGTGAAAGTTTGGTGGTCCTAGGTGGTACAGTACCAAAGAAATGGACTTAAAACACGAAAACTTAACATTGTAAACGCGAAAACTTAACATTGAAAATGGCTAAGTCGATTACGCGGAAAAAATGGGTGAAGTTAAAAAAAAAAGTAACATGTTGGATAGTGATATGTGGTGGGTACCCCTTGATTATGAAGCTGTGAAAGTTTGGTGGTCCTAGGTGGTACAGTACGAAAGAAATGGACTTAAACACGAAAACTTAACATTGTAAACGCGAAAACTTAACATTGAAAATGGCTAAGTCGATTACGCGGAAAAAATGGGTGAAGTTAAAAAAAAAATAAAAAAAAAAGGTAACATGTTGGATAGTGATATGTGGTGGGCACTTGATTATGAAGCTGTGAAAGTTTGGTGGTCCTAGGTGGTACAGTAACAAAGAAATGGACTCAAACACGAAAACTTAACATTGATTGTGGACGCCGCCCGCCCGCCCGCCCGGCTTTCGCCAATCCAATAGCCTGGATTTTTTTTCCAAAAACCTGGCTAAAAAAAGTAACATGTTGGATAGTGATATGTGGTGGGCACCCCTTGATTATGAAGCTGTGAAAGTTTTGTGGTCCTAGGTGGTACAGTAACAAAGAAATGGACTCAAACACGAAAACTTAACATTGATTGTGGACGCCGCCTGCCCGCCGCCCGCCCTCCCGGCTTTCGTCAATCCAATAGCCTGGATTTTTTTTTAAAAAAAAAGGCTAAAAAAGTAACATGTTGGATAGTGATATGTGGTGGGCACCCCTTGATTATGAAGCTGTGAAAGTTTGGTGGTCCTAGGTGGTACAGTAACAAAGAAATGGACTCAAACACGAAAACTTAACATTGATTGTGGACGCCGCCCGCCCGCCTTTCGCCAATCCAATAGCCTGGATTTTTTCCCAAAAAACCTGGCTAAAAATGTACCATAATCAACAGCTAAAGTGTGAATCAGATCTGACTCGCTGCTCAGCAGGTGAAACTTAAAGAGGTCACGGTGACTGGCTACGGATGATACGGGAGTATTCTGCAGAGATACTTCCCGCAACTCTAGACATGTTGGATAGAAATGCATGCTAAAACTAAACAGCTACACTAGCCGGATGTCAGAGGTTCCGTCGACTCATAATTTCTTTCTTCCACGCAATGAGTCGCCATTTAGTACTGTCATGTGTCACGAATAAATCACGAATAAATCTGACACGATCCGATCGTGTTATACATTGTATATGGTGTCTATCGCTACTGCGATTATATTAAGTGAACAATTTGGGCGCCGATAAACTTGTGGGTGGTAATTCCAGATCTGGGCTCATAAACTTAAACGGTACTCAAAACAACTGTCGTGTGGTGGGTTACTACAGTTAGGAATGAATGGCCTTTTTGTGGAATTTATCGAGGTATAAACTTGGAAAAGTCGCGGGAATACTGGACGAAGGCCGGAAGGCCTCGTCCAGTATTCCCGCGACTTTTCCAATATAGGATTATTGGCAGAATTGTATTTAAACGAAATAATAATATCCAGATACCCACCCGAAACCGATCAAAAATCGTACTTTTAATAGTAATCCGTACTACCGTCTATCTAACGTATTTCCCGGAATAAATACGGAAAAATCGTAACAGTTGGCAGTTACGCATCTCCTGCCAGTGCAGAGAGCGATCATAGAAAGAAGTTGAGACTACATGCACCTCGTGCATTTAGGGCCTAAACAACTCAGCTGCAGAACCACTTACTGTAGAATAAACTCAAGTAATGGCCCTATCTATCCAACGGAAGACAAAGGATTGCGATACCTCCCGTTGGCTTAAAATTGGTAATAAAAAACTTTACGGTCGGACCGGATGTCCTAATTCTTCCGAACCTAATGCTTCATCGCACGGACTGGACAGAACGTGTGAACCACTGTCGCTGACAGGCGTGACGGAGGGAGGACCCGAACCACAACTGATTCCAGATCATGTGAGAAGGGATAAAGTATCTGAGGGAAGAAATCTCGGTCATAGGAGAAACTGCTGATGTGTAAACAGTAGTGTGCTTCTATTTAACACAATTAACATTTTGAAATACCCAATTGCTTCAGAAATGATGGAGTGACAACAGCATGTTATATTATTTGTATATACAGTCGAATTTACCCTCCGTATTGTAAATGGGTCCCAAATTGCTTACATCGATATACCTGCTTATGTCGATATACGCTAGTGGTCCCGGCCGAACTGCTATATAACTCATACATTACATACCTGATATATCGATATCGGAAAATGTCGACATTTCGTTTATATCGATGTGGAAAACAAGTGCCGATGGTATAATTAATACACATTATACTGTAATGTCGATATGCAATTTGAACAGCGGCCATCGTAAAGTCTGGGGTCAAACTTAATTGGCACAGGTAAGTTTCTCACACATACAAAGTGATCAAAACATGCCGCCGGTAACCGTGTTACAATCGCGGAATACCGTCAAAGCCGACCACGTAAGCCGTGGTCAACCAATTAACGACAGTGTGACGTGAAATCACAAAAATACTCTTGTTAATAGCCAATTATATGCTTGACATGAATCGATCCGTAAATGCCATAATCATTAACGGACGCTTGTTTATAATAATTACAATTGAGTGAATTACATGCGATCTTATAAACACGAACAGTTGGTATCTCAAATCACTTCCTTAGCAATGTCCAACATGCCGTACATGGGTCCGAAGTTATACTGGAACGAGTAAATTGAAAAGTCCGAATCGGTACGCGTGGGCGCAAACAGTGGAAAAAAATAAAACCGACGTTTGAGCCTTGCCGCAACAAAACCACAAATGGATACCCCATCCGGACAAGATAGCACTGGACACCAACGGATGCAGAAGCCATTCCGTCAGAACGGAGATGACCGCAGAAACCATAACCACCTGTCCGTGCAGAACAGAATCCGCCGCTGTCAACCCCGGAACACTGCCAAAAGCTAAAACATGTTGATGTGTCCCTGAGTATCCTGCACTGACCACCAACACACCAATGTAGGGGCTCCAATGAGCCCCCCAGCCTTCTCACGACGCGTCTGTGGACAGAAAGCGAGTAGGAGGAGGTAACACTATGGGAAATCCCTGTAGGAACCAGACCTCCACTGCCCACCATCTGATACAACGTAGGAAGATGGTGATCCTAGGCAGAGACCGATCCAAAGGATCGGGGTGCGGCCTCCATAGCCCTAGTAAGTAATACTGGAGGTCGCAAACATAACCTTCCCCTATTCTGCACCCGAAATTCCAGGAGTGCAGAAATTTCCTAGCTGACAGAGAACCTCTGACCAGTACCCGGAAACTAAAACAAGATGCCACGCACCCTGTCCAAAGGTACTATGATGACTGATAGATCGGTCAATAAGCTAATTCCCACCTAAGAAAAATCCTGTGTGGGAACCAACTACGACTACTCTAGATCTAAAAGACACAAAACTCGGAAACAACTTAAATTCGAGAGCATCTGCGGAAGGGCACGTGGAAGTACGAGACCCGCAGATCTATGGAAACAACCCATTCTACCGGGCAAATGGCGCTCCGACCACGTCCCGAACTTCCTCTATAGCACTATACTTCAAGAGAGAGACTCTACTAAACCCTTGAAAATACCCCCGTCAGGGGAAACGACCCCACAGGAGGTAGACAAGAAGGAGCAGCAGGAGGGACCATTGGTACCGTAGCTGCCCTTTGGCCGTTCGATCGCACAATTAACAGAGGTCAAAAGAGGCGAACGAAGCAAAACTATAGCCGTTCGTTCAAGAAAAAAAACTAGCCGGCTATCACTGTGTCTCACCTGGACAAGAGCATGTCCATAGAAAACTCCAAAGACATGTTGACAAGAGGCTTAGCGGCACAAATCGCCGACTGAAGCACTGCGTCCAGAGACGATGAATCATACTGATTCAAACATAAATCGAAAGTTGGCATAGCCACAATCGACTTAACAGCCTACCCCCATGCCTTCGCAAACGCGAACCAGGACCAGGAGCCGAAGATATCCCAAACGCTGCGGCATCCTTGTCCAGAAACGGAGATCTCAAAAACCATACCGCATAGAGGGGCATGTAGAACTTAGACCCCAGTGTGGCGATCAAAGTTTGAGCACTAGGAACCCCGCAGTGGCAAATCCTACCTAAAGCTCCCCAATGTACGTAACAAGAAGCCCTACTGTAGGAGAGCAATGAAACCACGACAACTCCGGCAATTCCACCACCACCGAATCAGCCTCACAACAGCCATCCGAGGAAGTACCCCTATGGGAGGCTCCACTGGCAAAAACCACCAGCTGTGAAAGAGCCGACAAACCCACTAAGTACTAGGACTTAGACAGGAACTCCAGAATCTTAGCCAACTGAACCATCATAACTCTATCGCGTGTCGAGTCCTGAATATAGACTGGGAATTCGAACTCATATACACTCGAATAAAGAGCAGGCCAGACAAGTACGGAGCCAAAGCACCACGGCGTCCAATACCACCTCGACCGTCTCCTCCGAGAACGGAAGAGCTAGATCTCGAGGAGCCGGATACAAAAACACAATATGTACACAGGATACGAACCCACGAACACCCCGGTCAGAAATAGTTGCTACCCCGGTGCCCGGTACCCGGTGCCTGCCCGGTGCCCGTAACACAATACCGGCACCTCTCCTGCGAGAGTTAGAGTACGTTGTGACCGGGTGAATGTGATAAGCACCTGCCGCAGCAACCCTAGACTGGTAGTCATCTACCACATACGTGGAATCTGATTCAACAGAACTGTACTGTATCGTTCCAAATAGTATATGTACTGCCGAAGCTAGTACTACATGTAGAAGCCCTATACAACCGTCTCCTACGACGAACAGGAGAACGAGATCTAGATGAACCTGTTCCAAAACCTGAGAATGACCTCGAGGAAAAGGAAGAACAAGATCTAAACTCCGAACCCGAAATCGAAGAGCTAACCCAATCCTGACCTACGACGAGATCGACTCCTCGACTTACGTGAACACGTATAACGAAGACCAACCGAAGACAAGAACGTCTTCCTACCGGAAGCAGCAGGCTGTCCAAGGAGAGTCTGGTGCCCGGTGCCAGGTGTTTGACCGGTGCCCGGTAGCCTAACCGGTGCCCGGTGCCCGGTGACATAATGCCCGGTGACATAATGCCCGGTGCCCGGTGCCCGGTGACATAACCGGTGCCCGGTGCCCGGTGCCCGGTGACATAACCGGTGCCCGGTGCCCGGTGCCCGGCGCCCGGTGACCGGTGACATAACCGGTGCCCGGTGCCCGGTGCCCGGTGACATAATGCCCGGTGCCCGGTGACATAACCGGTGCCCGGTGCCCGGTGACATAACCGGTGCCCGGTGCCCGGTGCCTGATGACCGGTGCCCGGTACCCGGTACCCGGTGACCGGTACCTCTACTGTGAGAGGCTACACCGGGCGCCTCTACTGTGAGAGGCTGGGTTCGCTTTGAACCGGGTGTTATGGGAACAAGCACCGGCCAAAGCAACCCTGTGATAGGTATAGCTCTATGAGAACCGGGTGATATGAGATCAGTACCGGACCCAGCAGCCCAGTATCCCCTGCATGGATCACCGGCCTATCACCTGAGCAAAGTTTCGAAGTCAGAGAACCTGACCGAACTTTCTCAACGGAACCAGATCCCCCGATGGGGGGATCCCATCTGGCACACCCTCCGAAGCCTTACCAACCTCGGAAGGCCCCACCGCTCCCAAGAGCTGGAAAGCGGCCACAGACTACTTAGAACGTGAGATATGGGTCCTACGATACCCATCCTTACCCCACGTCGTATCCGTCCAACGGACAGACAACTCACATGGCCTCTCCTTGCAACACCCGCCACAGGCATAAGCACCTGTCCTTATGGGTGTCCCACGGAGAAGTCATGTGCCCACAAGCAGAGCGTGATTGCGGCATGCTAACCGGTATTGTAATACAAAACCCGATAGAATACACCGCAATACGCTACAAAAAATGTGTCACGGGAACGAATCCACTAAGGGACGAACCCGTTAGGGTACGAATAACGTACACGCGAACAGCGAAAATACGTGACACAGAATAAAACACAGTGAAAAACCCCAAAAAACGCAAAGGAGAATAATCACGCAACACGAATGAGTGATAGTAATATGTATTGAACAATATCAAATGACAAATAAGGTACAATACACGGCAGAAATTCAAAATTAGAACGAAATTATGGGAGATACAAAATATACCTGCACCCTGATAGCGTCCTAAAAATAATAGGAAGAGTTTAAATAGCGGACTAGCCAATTGGCTGTGGGTAGAGCGGAATGGTCTATGGTGGGTTATTTGAGTGATTAGAGTAGGCAGATTTTTATTATTAGGACGATTTCATAGCAACCTATCAGTTTGCAACCATTCAGGTTAGTTTGAAGACATAAAAATATTCTATATTTGTGGTCTGTTTATTGTTTTCTGCAGCATGATAAAGGTACCACAAACTTTTCATTGCTTTTTGATACTCACTACTTCTGATTTCAAGTGGGTTTTTGGCAATTTTAATTGGGTATTTATTACTATTTAAGCAAATATGCAGCTTATCTGGAGCTCTGTTGATGTAAATATTCCATTCTGATTTTGGGATTTCCCCCCCAATGCAGCAGGTTACAGGCTGGATGGACTGTTGGCCCGACTTTAAATGACCGTAGCTGTCGACAGGCCATTAAACACCATAAAATTAAATCTAGTAACCGTAACATTTTAAAAATATCCAATTGAAAATATCCAATTTATTTCAAAAGTATGGAGAAACAGAACCCAATGTTCAATTTCTTATCTGGAGCTGTGCTGTATGCTGGTAGGGATGGATTGTGGCATATAAGGCCCAAAATCCACAACAAACATGATGTCGTCCACAACTAACATGTCTAAAAGTGTGCCGAAAAATTAGAATAACAATAAAACACAAGTTATCAAACTGTCGTCTAAAAACATCCAAAACTAACATGTTGTCGTCCACAACTAACATGTGTAAAATGTGCGAAAAATGACAATAACATACAACACAATTTATCAAACAGGACCAGGGGCGCATCAGTAGCCTATTTCACCAACATTGCAAAGAATACTTATTTAGCAAAGTATACTTTGAGGGAGTTATCATTTATTTTTCCTGAAATGCATGATTTCATATAGAACTAACAAATGCATATATTTCATGATTAAAAGTATGCGGAATTATTATACTGAAAATTTTGGCTGTGATAATGTAATAAATTCAGTATAATAAAAATTAATAAATTTATCCTAAAATTGAAAATTTCTCCCTCAAAGTATACTTTGCTACTAAAGTATACCTTGCAATGTTGGTGAAATAGGCTACAGAACACTTGAATATGTTGTCATTAGACTTAGAGCTACATACTCAGAACTACAAATCATCATACTCAGACAGTCTTGACATAAACGAGGACGGCCGTGGCCTGCATGTCGAGCCCGCCGAGGCATTTGATGGTCTCCGTGTGTATTTATTATAGGAATGAATGGCCGTTTTGTGGAATTTATCGGGGTATAAACTTGGAAAAGTCGCGGGAATATGGACGAAGGCCGGAAGGCCTCGTCCAGTATTCCCGCGACATTTTCCAAGTTTATATCCCCGATAAATTCAACAAAAAGGCCATTCAGTCCTTATAATTCCAGCATTTTAAATAAATTCATCAAGAAAATGTGTTTATTTTCCGTTTTCTTAAGAATTATTTTAACTGCGCCTGACGGTTACGGAAAGTAGTTCAGCATGGGAGTTTACTGGGATATAAATTTTGGACAGAGACTTGCTACGGGCCAATCAAATGTTAGGGAATTGTATAAATATTTTTGTGCTAGAATTATTTGAAGCTTGATGACCAATAAGCATACAAAGTTTCAAGCAAATCTGACTTACAGTTACAGAGATAGTAGGTATGTGAAAACTTTTAACGCAAATTTTGACAGAAACTTTAACGCAAACAAAAAAAGTAATTTGACCTTGACATAGGGGCACAGAGGCCACATGAGTGGGACACAGAATGAATATATGGATGATGACTAATAAGCATATGAAGTTGCAAGTCAATTAGGACTGCAGTGATATAAGGTATTTAACAAGAGCTCCGCGGAGCAAGATGTCCCGCCTGGCGCAGTTTGATAGTACATAAGGAGCTTGTAATAACCTTGGGGTTAGTGAGCACCATGGGCTTTCTGTAGAATGATGCGGGATGTTGTTACAAATGCATGTATGGAATATTAAAGCATAAACTGAGCTTTCACTTTTGCAAACACGTAAATTTCTAAGTCAGTGACCTTGACCTTTGGGGTTAGCGGGCACCATGGGCTTTCTGTAGAATGATGCGGGATGTTGTTACAAATGCATGTACGGAATATTAATGCATAAACTGAGCTTTCACTTTTGCAAACACGTAAATTTCTAAGTCAGTGACCTTGACCTTTGGGGTTAGCGGGCACCATGGGCTTTCTGTAGAATGATGCGGGATGTTGTTACAAATGCATGTATGGAATATTAAAGCATAAACTGAGCGTTAACTTTTGCAAACACGTAAATTTCTAAGTCAGTGACCTTGACCTTTGGGTTAGCGGCACCATGGGCTTTCTGTAGAATGATGCGGGATGTTGTTACAAATGCATGTATGGCATATTAAAGCATAAACTGAGCGCTAAAACTGAGCATTAACTTTTCCAAACACGGAAATTTCTAAGTCAGCGACCTTGACCTTTGGGGTTTGCGGGCACCATGGGCTTTCTGTAGAATGATGCGGGATGTTGTTACAAATGCATGTATGGAATATTAAAGCATAAACTGAGCGTTAACTTTTGCAAACACGGAAATTTATAATTCGGTGACCTCGACCTTTGGGGTTAGCGGGCACCATGGACTTTCTATAGAATGATGCGGGATGTTGTTACAAATGCATGTATGGAATATTAAAGCATAAACTGAGCGTTAACTTTTCCAAACACGGAAATTTCTAAGTCAGTGACCTTGACCTTTGGGGTTAGCGGGCACCATGGGCTTTCTGTAGAATGAAGCGGGATGTTGTTACAAATGCATGTATGGAATATTAAAGCATAAAATGAGCATTAACTTTTCCAAACACGGAAATTTCTAAAAGTCAGCGACCTTGACCTTTGGGGTTAGCGGGCACCATGGGCTTTCTGTAGAATGATGCGGGATGTTGTTACAAATGCATGTATGGAATATTAAAGCATTCCATTGAGGGAAACAGAAGTTGTAACACATTAAACCGAGCGTTAATTTTTCCAAACACAGAAATTTCTAAGTCAGTGACCTTGACCTTTGGGGTTAGCGGGCACCATGGGCTTTCTGTAGAATGAAGCGGGATGTTGTTACAAATGCATGTATGGAATATTAAAGCATAAACTGAGCATTAACTTTTCCAAACACGGAAATTTCTAAAAGTCAGCGACCTTGACCTTTGGGGTTAGCGGGCACCATGGGCTTTCTGTAGAATGATGCGAGATGTTGTTACAAATGCATGTATGGAATATTAAAGCATTCCATTGAGGGAAACAGAAGTTACAATGAATTAACATGAGCGTTAAGTTTTAGAAACAGAGCTAAACGCAAAAACTTAACGTTGAATGCATGCGAATAGTAGGTCAATGAACCATGAAAAGTAGGTGAAGGTCACATGGGCTCCCTCTGTGTGAGATTGTTACACCACAGTGTTGATGTATACCAAGTATGGAGGTCGTAGGAGTTATAGTTTTCTGGAAACTGAGCTAAACGCAAAAACTTCACGTGAAATGTTGCCGCCGCCGACGGAAAAGCTATGCCTATGTTCCGCTTCTGCTAAAGAAGGCGGGGCAAAAACTTTAACACAGATTTCGGAACACAAACTTCCAAGTCATTTGACCTTGACCTTTGGCACAGGGGCCGCATGAGTGGGATACAGCATGAATATATGGATCATGACCAATACGCATATGAAGTTTCACGTCAATGTGACTTAGGATTGCAGAGATAAAAGGTATTTAAAAACTTTAACGCAAATTTCGGACGGATGGACACACGCACGGACGTCATTGTGATCACTGTCTCGCTTTCCGCAAGCGGGCTCGACAAAAAGTTATCAAACAGGGCCGCATCTAGTTCCAGTCTGTAACTCTGTGACCTTCCTGTACTGTACGTACCAGAGTTACAGTTCCACATATAGCATTCCCCTGCAGAGTAGCGAATTAGTTGCAGCTTGTAACTCTGTGACCCTCCTGTACCGTACGTACCAGTTACAGTTCCTCCCATGGCATTCCCCTGCAGAGTGGCGAATCAGATCTGATTCCCACTTTAGATCGTAATTATTACATTTTTAAAATATCTTTCAATTGAAATCTGTGTTAGAATTAGGAAACTTGATGTAAACTCAGGGTTCAATCTAGGCCAAACAATTAGGGAGAAGTGAGGGGAAATTAGGGAGAAGTGATCAAAATCATATTTTCCCGGATTTTTTCTCTTACTTATAGTTATCGCGTAACTGTATACATTAACTCTATGTTTTCAAAAGCATATCTATTACAGGGGTAGAGGCATCAACATGTGATTGTATCATACAAGCCTAGAATGACCATAGCTGTTGACAGGCCATTAAACACAATCAATATTATTTCTAAGTTCTAACGAAAGTATGTGATGTTAACACTCAGTTCAGCCACCTCATTGAGACGGTCTGAGTGAGTGTTAACAACTTATACTGTCATTGAGAAATAAAAAAGACGGGGGGGGGGGGGGGGGGTGGGGGGGGGGGGGTGGGGGGGGGGGGGGGGGGGGGGGGGGGGGGGGTACATGTGTACATGTAATGAATCAGCATTTATGTAAATACTTTAGACGAATAGCAAATTAATTCGTTTAAATTCACTTAAAATATCATTTATGAACTTGGATGTGCATAAATTATGTATATTTAGTTAATATACCAAACTGAATTATCATAAAAATCGGGTTACGAAACTTACGTTATATTTGTTTTCGGCATCAAACGATTTCATTAGAATATATTGATTTCGTATTTAATTCTTTCACATTTTTCGAGTGGGTATACCCACAATCGTAGATTGGATGCTATTTTTATTTCGGAAATTGTATCCCACAAAGCGTCATAAGCTGACAAAAATGTGTGTAGACAACAACGAAATTCGTTCGGCACCGGGCGACCCAGCTTATTATTTTTACTAGCCAGAAACGACTCGCATCTGGCGCCCGTTAAAACGCATGTTTGCATGTGTTTGTTTGTCTGGTTGAAAGTATTCGGAGGGAGTTAACTATACCGGGTTCATGATCAATCGCCGATAGATCTATTGCCGACGTCTTTCGCCACAGTAACCTGTCAATCATGCCACTACGGGCTGCCTTTACTTACCAGCGATTGGCTGTACTGTAAATAACTTGGTCAAACAATCGGGTATCATAAAACAAATGGTATTGTAAACAGTTTGGCAGGCCTGCAATTAGTGAGATTTAGGTCACTGGGTGGGAAATGGGGATTACCTGAACGAATTTGGTTCCAGCTTTTTTTTAGAATTTCCGATATTTTGCAAGATTTTTTTAAGGCGAAGTGAAGTTCAAGTGAAGTTCGCATTGCCGGACACAAAGGGCGAAAAAAAAGCGACGACTTAGCCCAAATAGCCCCCAAAATTTAACCCTGAAACTAATACTTCTAAAGTAGTTTTTATCCTTGCAGAATATCCAAGCAATAAAATTTTGTCTACTTAGAAAATAGGTCCAACAAAAATATTTCATGCGAGTTTTGGCTGGTACTAATTGGGTCTCTAATAGATCTAGCTTAAATTTACTTAGTAGGTCTTGTGCATTGGTAAATTTATTAAATAATTAATGTAATATGCTAGTTTCATAATACTGGCATTTATTTCATATCAAAAATACACAAATTTGCTCATAATTAACATTTTAAATGCAAATCAGATCTGATTCACTACTCTGCAGGGGAATGCTATGGGAGGAACTGTAACTCTGGTATGTACGGTACGGGAGGGTCGCAAAAGTTACAGGCTGCAACTAAGTAGCGAATCATATATGATTCGCACTTCAAATGTAAATTATGAGCAAATTTGTGTATTTTTGATATGAAGTAAATGTCAGTATTATGAAACAAGCATATTACATTAATTATTTCATAAATTATACCTGTATTACATAAGAGTTATGACATAAGAGTTATGACAGAGTAGTCTTTCCAAATGTGCGTTTGATGCGTTCTTTGTTTACTTTCTACTTCGTGGAGAGTGACCTGAAAAATTTGCTAATACGCACATTATTAGGTAAGTTTCAGCCTGCAGGGTTGGCAATTTCCCGGGAAATAAGAGTATTTCCCAGGACGGCGGGAAATACCGGGAAATACTGGGAAATACCGGGAAGTACTGGGAAATACCGGGAAATATGAATCTTGGTGGTCTTTTTCATTCCAAAATGTCAAGATGAGTCTCTATATTCCCCTATATCTACTATGGTTTATATCTGTGTAGACTGATAAGCCTATAGGTAAAACATTCTGCAATAAAAAAAGAAATAATAAGTTTATTTAGAGAAAAAAAAACATCATTATTTTCTAGACAATTTTCTTCCCTATATACAAGTCTATGTAGTATTTGCCAAATGTCTATTTTATTGTATATGAGAACACCCTCATTACTATAGTAACCTGCCACTAATAAAAGCTGCTTTTGGAATTTTGAGAAAATCCCTGTTGATAACAGGGATAATCCATGTACAGTGTAAGTGTAATTGTTTTACAACTTGACATGACCATATACAGACCACCTGGGTTCTTATTATACAGTAGACACAAAAGGTGTGAGAGAAGGCTGACAATTAACAGCCTGTTGTCTAGTCTGATGGTTTATTATTAAAGTATATTAAAGTCTCATCATGTACATGCAAATAAGTAGACATTAGTAGGCTTTTGGCTAATTGTAACGATTTTAGGTACTGTATCTCATACGTACCATCGTGGCCCATAGTCTTCACGTTAAATAAATATCATAATAATAATGCAAATAAGTAATACAAATGCAAAGCATAAAAACAACAGTACATTGTCAGTCATATAAGACTTGTAAGAGACTATGTGTATGCACATCATGCATGCTAAGATCATTTTATTCTCATTTCTTGATACTGAATATTAGTGTGGGAGAAGGTTGACAATTAACAGCCTGTTGTCTAAACATAGTCTGATCATGATGACGTTATCCTTGTGAATTGTATTTAGCAGACACTCAGATGCTTCCTAAAAAATGAAAAAGTAATTTACAAAAAAATAATACAACCAAAATATAAATGTCATGGTTGCCAAATATTCCACCTGATGAGTACCCCTAGTTGGGAATGAAACAGATCTATACATTGTAATTAACCTCTATATCTAATTATTAAGTTGTTGATTGTTTAATTAACTGTTACTGAGCTTAAAAGTTAATTTAAATAACTTTAATTATCAAATAATAACATCAAAATTCATATTTCCCGGTATTTCCCACTTTGGGGAGTATTTCCCGCCGGGAATTCCCGCCCCCGGTATTTCCCGGCCAACCCTGGTTTCAGGTAATATTTTTGTGTCATATTGTAGAATTGTCTCTCACAAACAATATATAGTGAAGTACAGTTCTTTAGGGCATAGCGGATCGCTAAGCAGATTATTGCTGCATACGTCTTTAAAATATAACGTTTGGACAAGTACCTGGTACCACTAGACAGGAAAAAATGTCTTACTTTCCAAATTGGGTTAACTTTTTAATTTATTTCAAGGTTTTCTTCGCATAATTCCTTGTTTACCTAACGCATTGAATTAGTCAGTAACGGATAGCGTTGGGTTTACCGAATCGCTGTGCGACAGTTGCTGAGGGGGGAGTCTCAAAACATTCCAAATCATGTATTTGTTTTGTAAATGACTTGGAAACATGCTTACATGTAAATTACATTCAGACATGCCAAGTCTCCCGATTTGATCGGGAGTCTCCCGATTAGAGACTCAAAACCCGATTCTCACGTTCGGGATGAAAAAAATCCCGATTTGAAAAATGTAAAAAAATAATAAAAATGCAAAAAATAACACAGTTACATTTTACTTTATTTGGTAGATATACAATACCAAAAAAACATTTATAGCTTTAAAAAATACATTTGCTACAGTGTTTTCAGGTCATATTTTGTTTGAGACGATCCCCGCAAATACGCAAAATCGGCGATCCGCTACTACCGGAATCAGTTGCGTTATTATTGACGTCTGTGTTCAGTGACATGGCGTGATTTATGAACCAAGCTTCTTTGCAGTTATAGAGGACATGATTGTACATCATATTATTCACAGAGTTTGTTTTTTTCCAAACAAACTGTTTATACATTTTTAGTGAAATTACTCTGGAGCAACCTACTTTCGCTTCAACTGGTGTAAACTTCCGGTTACGTCATTGTGTTTCTTGAAGCTATACGCACGGCAAGGAAACTGCTATATCAAAGTAAACATGTCATTGTGTGGGGGATAGATCACTCTTCCTAACGGTAATATTTTATTTATTTTAAATGTACATTATAAAAAAATATGTTGATACAAATCTACACCGATCCGCTATACCCTGCAGGTTTTTTCTATATTTTAGTGCGCGAAGTGTAAATTTTTACTGTGTAGCGTGGTGTAGCGATATAGTACAACCCGTTGCCTATAAAGCGGAAAACGTGCAGATAGGTCTTGACATAAAAATTCATTCAGTAAAAAGAAATGTGTAAAGAAAATTGTAAATTGTTTATTTATTTAGCGGGGTTGACCAAATTACTCAATCACAAATTGCACAAACTAAAATGCATTGACTGTCAATTGTCAATACCCCTTGGCAGACTTTTAACTTCAAAAGTTCAACTTTTCCAAACAGTGAAGTGGGTGGGGAAACTGGCAAACACATTTACGATCACTATTACTGTCATGTTCTCTCACCTGAGTGACACTGCACTACCTCCAAATGATTATCCATCACTGCGGGTATTTGATCCATCACAGCTCAAGCGAGACCACGGCGCATTCGAGATTCAGACAGAGGTTTTAAAGGAACAAATCACCATGTGGAGATTTTCCAAAACAAAACTAAACCGGAAGTGCTCCTTGTGCCCCTTTGGTCCTTAAAAAAATAATTCATATTTTTCTTTTCTTATTTTTATATTATAATTAATTCAGTGGCACAATTGTACCACCAATTAAAATAATAAACTAAATGATGAGCGTGACAAATTATCAATTCGGAATAACTTTAAGTAAACCAATTATCGCATGAAGACCGTAGGAGTTGTCGATCGTGAGGCAGGTGCTTGTTGGGACGAATTAATTCGCCGTTTCGGCACATAAACATTTCGGCCCATATCATTGGACGGTGTACATAACCCAAGCCTGTGGTCCATTCGAAGCATTGTAACAATATGATTTATTGGAGAGGAAATAAATCAACTTCCCTGATTGGAATAATGTAATAGACAATCGGGATACATAGAATGCGGGTCGTTTCTCCCCGAATACGTATTAATTAGCCCCACGTCATTTCGAAGATTGTCGAGACATAAACTAAATCCTTGATCTGACCAACGGCATGTGTCCTCGACATCGTTCCATCGACGTTACGTCAGCATACGTCCATACGACGACACGACCACACCGTCACGCCGCAGTAGCGGGTTAATTAACGTTACACATGTGCATTTGCATCTATGTGAACAAGTGCGGATTTCTTGGGATTTTCGAGTATATGCTTAGACAGATTTAAATCACCAGTGCAATATACATGATACACACCGTGTATAGATAGCCTACTGGGGTCCGTTTCACTAAACTTCGTACGACTAAAATGTTCGTAAGAGCAACATTATGATTGTCTGTAAATTACACATTAACAATGTTTTCTTGTAAACAATTATTGGATTTACATTTATTGAGCATTGACATGCATGTGCAGCCTATGCTCAATAAATATAAACCCATCAATTGAAATTTCCAGACGATCCTAAATTTGCACTTACGAACATTTTAGTCTTACGAAGTTCAATGAAACGGGCCCCTGGACAATATAGGCTGCTGTATCCGCGGCTCTCCGCACGCAGAAACTGCAACCAGTGATTGACTGAACATTATCGCAACAAAACTGAGTTAGCTCCCTTTAACTCTTAAAATTCGGGAACCGAAAATTATCGTCTTATCTGCAGTTGTTTCATAATTTGTCTTCTTTACCATGCTGCAGAAAACAATAAACAGACTACAAATATATAACATATTTTTCTTATTTTCCATGAAAACACATCTTGGTATTTCATTAGAATTGTCTCCAAGGAGACAATTCTAATGAAATGCCAAGAGATGTTTCAAATTTCGAAGCAAACTATTCAATAATTGCTGTCTGTTGATGTGTACATTATTTGAAATACCCATGCAATTGCTTCAGAAATGATGGAGCGAAAATAATAAATTACTAATTCTTTATCTGGAGCCCTGGGGAGGGGTCATCCGACCGCACCGACCTCCCCTGGTTAAATACATGGAATGGCCCTGGTGTAGAGGAGATGGTGAGATGTGTACTGCTCCACACACGTATGTTAGAATCAATCAGAAAAGCTCGAAATTGAAGTTTTTCTGATACATGCATATTCAATTTCTCTGATTATTTTACCGCTAATCTAAACATAATTATAGGAATTGTGCAGACACTGTAATATAATATGTCCTACAGTTGGTTTATACTATTTCTGTCTAGGAGTTGAGTGACATTGAGATAGCATATGGTGTCACGTATACTGTTGTTGCCACTCATTTGAACCGTCTCGATGGGACGTCTCGTCTCGATGAGACGGTTCAACTGAGTGGTGGTAACAGCATTTTCTTTTGGCAGGTAATAAGAAAAATGTGAAGTTTCAGCATGAAATGGTTTACGGTCCATTTTGCCTGTTGACATATAAAATGTATCGTGAGAGCGGAATGTAGGTCGGTTAGTTAAGGACGGAAACGCGCCAATATATATATATATCTCGGAAATGCGGCTTTAAAGGCCCTACGTCCACGATATATGCACATAAAGTGATGAACCAGATTAGGAAAGGATAGTATAATTGTCGTTTTGCACAGTATTTCTGAACTCAATTGTACATATAAGTCGCCAGGGAAAAATTGGGATTGGTAAAATACTGTTTATAGTACTGAAAATAACTGGCGTTTGAAACGCTAGTTATTTTTTGTATTATAAACGTGTTCTACAATCGATGGTAACCAATGTATGTTGTTTAATTTAATTACACTTGGGTCTGTAATGGAAACTTCCAACTAACTGTGGTATAGTATGTTCATATCACAACAAAACATACAGAACTTTCACAAGTTTTCCTTTCTGGTACATGTATAGCGAAACTGCGAAATTAAGCCAAAGTTTCTGAAAGTATCACTATATGTACTTGAATACAACGCATGTATTTGGAAATTTCATCAAATAAAATTCTTTTTTTTGTGACACATCATCTGAGACACTAATATAAGTCTTTAACGTCGCAGAGCAATTTTCCAACCTTCACCAATGTAAATGAGCTATTTTGTTCCCCGGGCTGACAAAAGAGACCTTACCGTGTTTGCATCCGACGAGGACTGTTAGAAAGGTGCGCGATATTTGGTCACATTTAAAATCTCCCTTAGTCGTAAAGTGCATTTGTTTATACCAGAGCTACGTCAATGAAGTTCTCGCTGCGTCCATGAAAAAAAAGCCAGAACGCAGTGGCAACTCATAGAACCTACCGAAAACGTAGCGGGAACTTTTATTGACGTGACATGGTCTTCATGGTCTCCGGAGACCGATTTTCTGCTACGTGGACTTTGGACATGTTCAAAACGCGGTCTGAACAGGACGCAGTTAGGACTTTCTTATGACCTACCAACATGGCAACGACGCTATTGACGTAGCATAGACATAGCGGACACGTTATATTGACGGTTAGAACGTATCAACAACTCAGTGACAACACCGTCCATGTCTACTACGCATCCACTATGCATATTCAGTTGTTCTTACGTCATATTTAAGACGTCGCTACGCGAACTTGACAAGTTCTAGGCACGACAATGAAGCTAATTCACGCCCACAGGACGTCCAAACACCGACAGACCAACGTTCTTATCACGTCTATGCAAACTATTTGACTTCTGGAAAATGAATGAAAAAGGTGTCAACCTGCAAGGACTATTTATACCGACGTAGCGAACGCCCGATGAATGCAGTATAGACGTGGCTACAGCGAGTCTCAATCTTCGCGAACGCAGCGATGACGTAGCGGGAACCCTTCCGACGCCCTACATACCATGTCCTGCGCACATAGAACTCAATGGGAACGCCACCAACGCAACATGAACTTAGCATGGACGTAGCGCTGACGTAGCATGAACGGGACAATTTCACATTTTCTTTTGATTTTCTCGAAGACCACGAAGTTGTTGCGGAGTCCTAGCAGATTTTTAGAACTTCAAGAACGCAGCGGGAACTTTCTTCGGTGTGACGGGCGCATTAATTTCGACCCATTTATGACAGAGTGACGAAGATGAAGCAATGCCGCTTCGGAATCCGAAAAGGAATCGTCCCGTAAATGGGCTCCAGCTGCGAAAATGTGCCTTTCGGCGTATGTGACCAGTAGCCCATTTCACCAACATTGCAAAGTATACTTTTCTAGCAAAGTATACTTTGAGGGAGAAATTGTCAATTTTAGGATAAATTTATTAATTTTTATTATATTGAATTTATTACATTATCACAGCCAAATTGGCTGTGATAATGTAATACATTCAGTATAATAATTATGCATACTTTTAATCATGAAATATATGCATGTTTTAGTTCTAAATGAAATAATGCATTTTAGGAAAAATAAATGATTACTCCCTCAAAGTATACTTTGCTAGAAAAGTATACTTTGCAATGTTGGTGAAATAGGCTACAGCTCAGTCCCAGTTCAGCTTCTGCATATGTGGTTGTGACTGGAGAAATGGGGCTTATGGGATTTGTGACCAGTGTAGCTCCTCATCAAATAGCACAGTCAAGTAGCCTGATACAGATTTTCATTGTTTGATAGAAGCATGGCGGGTGTTTCATTGATGGAATACCGAACAGTCACTTGCTGATCTGGATCTATACTGGTCGCACAGCCAACCACTCCGGTCACAGTCAAAAACGCAGACACATGTAATGAGAGTTAACCCTTTGAACCCGAAAGCCCGCTATAGTGGTTTATTCAAACAGTGCAGATCCCGATGAGCCGGCTCGTAGCGAGCCGTCTCATCAGAATCTGCACTTTTTGAAAGTAATTTTCATATTTGTTTAGAACAAAAGCACCCGCTTTTCATAAATCGACTTGTCTGAAAATCATTTCGTGACGATTGAATTGGTCAGAAAATTAACATCAAAATCAATTCCAGTTACATGGGGGTGAAAGAGTTAAGGAAACTGAAGGTAGGAGTCAATAGAAGAAAGGGCCTAACTCCCTTATGGACTTAGTCCCTCTCTTCCACTGACCCCTTCAATTACGATCGTAGTAACCGTTTCTCTGGGTCATTCTTATGACCCAGCTTTTCTCAATCATATTCGAGTGACACAGCTCTGCGATAGGCCAATTTGGGAGGATTGATGTCATTCTGATGTCTAATGCGAATAACGACACGCGCTGCCGTCTTTATTCGATGCCGACACGTGACCAGGAGCCCCGCCCACTCCACATGAGTGTAATATGGAGCGTCCGTCTCCTGGATCACGTTCCTGGGAAACTGACATGCATTTTGCCGGGCGGCTTGTCATAATATTGATGGCACGTTTAATGGACTGGCGTAGTTTTCGTGTCACAACTACTCACTGATGTTTTGTATGTGTTTTAGTTGTCGTTTCGATGTATAATCCGTGATTATCGTATACGTTGAGAGTTGCCCAACCTGAATTTTCGGTCTGTAACGCAGGACGACTTATATGAAACGCAAAATCTACATAAACTCAAATAAGTAATGCTAGCTCTAAATAATTAGAGCTAGCATTAAATATTTAGAACTAGCATTAATTATTTGAGTTTATGTAGATTTGGCGTTCCTGAAACGCCAAATCTGCATAAACTCAAATAATTATTACTAGCTCTAAATAATTTAAATAATTAGAGCTAGCAATACTTATTGGAGTTTATGTAGATTTGGCGTTCCATATACGTACAGTGCGTAAGTCGCCCAGTGTTACAGAAAGAACATTCGAATTACGAGTTGCCGAATATGATTTGCATACTCGGGTAAGGATTCTTGCATATTTACGGAATCGTTTTTGGAAGTAGTCAATCCATTGTCCGATGTAATATGCAGCATTATCATGATTTTGAAATGCTGTGCTGTCCTAGCGATCGTCGAATATATATACATGTGGCTGTGGCTGGAGAAATGCTCCTGATAAATAGGCACACTCTTGTAACCTGATAGCAATCTGTATTACTTGTTAGAAGCATGACGGGTGCTTCATTGATGGAATTTCAAACAGTCCTGATCAGACTGAGCGAATGCACATGCTGCATATGATCTTCATTGATCACAGAACCCATAAGCACCATTTCACCAATCACACAGGGGCGTCGGAACAGGTCCGGCAGATCTGGCGACTGCCGGACCAATTAATATATTTCTGTAAAAGGGTCAGCAATGTAATCAGCAGATGCACAAATCTGTAAATATTTTTCTGCAATTTTTCTAATTTCTCACCAAATGTGTATGTTGTTACCACTCAGTTGAACCGTCTCGGCGAGACGGTTCAACTGAGTGGTAAGAACATACACTTTGGGTGTGTGGTGGGTGGGAGCCCCGACCTCCGCCGGACCAATCTTATGATGCTGCCGACGGCCCTGTCACAGCCACATTATATTGGTGTTTGGTAACTTTTGTGCTATATATGCATTTGTTATGACCTTTTTGCTGTCTTATAGGTAAATTGTACATATATAACTGAAGGAGTTAGTCACGTTGTTCCACTGCTGTCTTTCAATTACCAATAACCACCCTCGATCATTATTTATTTTGCGAAAGAGTTTCGAAATTTAGAACATCAACAAAGATTTTACGTTGAAAATTTACCATGCATATGTGGGGACTTGTACAAAAACATACGGAGTAAAGTGTTATAACAAGGAATATTATCCAAGTGGGTACATGAACAACAAGGCACGACAGTCGGTTATTGTCGTATTGTCTTGAAAGCGCAAGTACCGTACCGCCATATTCACTGGCAGAAAAATGTCTTTGCGAGGGTATATACAGTCTGGCGGGAAAATTGGATGCGACCCACAAGAGAATAGCGACCGAACAAGCCCGACACTATTTCACACCAACGATTGACGTATAACCATTATTTTATGCAAATATGCAACTCCGCTCTCTATGCAAGAAAACCGTTTGCCAGAAAAGCAACGTTCCATTTATAGATAACCAGCACAGATTATTGTATTTTCACAGTTATCCAATTGATATGGTAGCACGTTTATCCATTAGCTATTTGGAATATGAATGATGTTGAAAACTTGCAAAGTAGTGAAGATTCAAACTGTACTGATATGATCTTGGTATTGACTGTTGTCAATCACCAAATCGTACGTGTCCCCCGACACACCGGCTCGCTGTCTCCCTGTCGTATTCCCAAACTGCGGAGGTGCATCTTTTTTGACAACACCATGAATCAATGGAAGATTTGTAAATTGCCAATTATCCGTGCTATTCCTTTCTAACGGGTTTTATGGCGTTTTGGTGGCGATTTTATAGTGGAGTTATCCTCCAAGACACCGCGCACTGCCACACAATGGGTATGATCGGCATTTAAGGCAATGTTCATTGCTTCCATGTGTTACGGATTCGGAGAATATGTCCATATAATTGTTAGTTCCTACCCGTGCAAGTGCCATGGTAACCATTTGTATTGAAATAGGTTTTTGAATTTGGTTGCCAAGGTGGAGAAGTTTGCACGCAACGGGTAGTAGAGTTAGAGATGTAATTAACATCGTATTGACATAATGTTGGCCTCTGTGGTTTTTCTTCTTTTGTTTAGTTTTTATATAGGAGCAGTCTGATACAGTTGAACCTTTAAAGAGGACACAGATACAGGATATTGTGTGTAGGTTTCATTGCCCTTTATCTCCGATAGTAAAGACTGTTCATGGTCACAAACCACTCACGCGTGTCTTGAAGTAGTCATCTGACGGTTTTGCAGTGGAACCTCTCTAAACCAGACACCATGGAAGGTCCCGGTTTAGAGGGGTTCAACTGTACATGTACAAGATTCCATAAGAAGACACACAGGCTGCATGTCCAAGTTATCCGAATGAACACACGCAGATAATCTGTGCTACAGGCACCTCGATATGGTTGGATGAGTTCAATTGTATGGCTATGACTGCATAAATGGGGCTTATGTGATTTGTGACCAGGGCGCCGTTTCACTAAACTTCGTAGGACTAAAATGTTCGTAAGTGCAAACTTATGAAAGTTTCACCTTAACAAGGTGTTCTTGTAAACAGTTATTGGATTAACATTTATTGAGCATAGGCTGCATATGCAGCATAGGCTCAATAAATGTATCACTTGAAATGTACAGACTATTCTAAATCTGCAGTTACGAACATTTTAGTCGTACGAAGTTTAGTGAAACGGCCCACAGTATAGCTCCTGATCAGATAGCACAGGAGTATAGCCTGATAACGATCTTATACAATACATTTTATTCACTCTAAGCCACATACGTGACACACGAGGTATACAATAGATTACATAATACAACGATGGGTAAAAATACAAAATGCATATGTATAAGCTCACTAGTCATTATAACCATAAAGCATTTCTTATAAAAATAGCTAAATTTCTTAATTGCTTTCCAGATTTTTTCTCAAATAGCTGTGCGAACTTTAAAATATTTGGTCTTCTAAAATAAAATGGCTTGATATACCGTTTTCGAACTTCATCATAGAAACGGCACTCGAAAAGGAAATGAAACTCGTCACCGAGAGCACCAGCGCCACATTTGTTGCAGACCCTGCTTGCTCTCGGCACACCTGTCCATCTACCAGTTTCGACCGCCAGTCTATGATTACAAGTTCGAAATCTGGTCAATGTTTTTCTTAACCTTTCCGTGAGATTAATTAAACATGTTTCTAATCCAAACTCTGTTTTAAAGATTCTATACGTAATTCCACGTGAAGATGAATCGATGCTGGTGAGCCATGACTGAATAAACTGGTTATGAAGCTGAGTCCTGGCGTAGTGGCTCAGCCAGATAGCATTAACATCGTTCTGGCTAAGCCATACGCCAGGAACTCCAATTTCAGTTAAAATAGATTTAACATTCTGAATCCATCGGAAATGAGTAACATTTGTTTCATGTTGTGTATATAATAACTTATACATAAGAAACAATAATTTACTCTGCTTCCCTGAAACTAATTTTGCCCAAAACGAAATAATTCTACATTTAATGTCAATAATAAGCGGAAATTTGCCGAGTTCTCCATAAACCATGACATTTGGTGTGGATTTCTTTACCCCCAAAACAGTTTTACAAAATTGCAAATGAATTGTTTCTATAGCCGAAATGTTTTCAAATCCCCAGATTTCACAGGCATAGCAGAGAATTGGAGTGATACATTGATCAAATAACTTAAGCTGACAGTCTACTGGAGTTGACAAGTTGTTAATCTTTCTAAATAAGCCTGTCTTACTTGTTAGAGGCATATTTCATTGATGGAATGGAGACACTAGTAGTACTGACAATTGTCTGGCTATCTAATTACCGCAATTATTTCGCAGTCTAATGTATCAAAATCTTCCCCGACCGGCGGGGTGGCAGAGATACATCGGAAATTAAACAGCAAAAAAAGAAATCCTCGGAATTGGGAGATACTCAGCACATGAAAGACAAAATAAATCGACAGGTGGGGATATCAGACGTCGAAATTTCAGCCCGTCCTGTCACTATATACACACACGCTGGTCCCGCCCGACGCTCGTCGCCCCCCCCCCCACCCACCCCACCACCCCAGGGGTAGAGTAGCTATTGATAGGTGCATTATCGCATGTACTGATTCGAATGGATACTACAGAAAAGAGAATTATTTATGTAGCAACGTTACTGGGAGGAAATGTAGCGGATAGCAAGGAAATGCCTTAATGGGCAGGATATTCAAAGATTGGAACCGCGGTAACATCAAAGCGATTTGTCGGCAACATCAAAGTGTATCTTGGACAGATACTTTTACCTTGAATCCCATATATAATGGTGCAGCCTTCGTCAGATAACGATTATATGTATACTGTAGCAGAACAGATCCTCTCTACACCACAGGTTGATGTAAAGGACCAAGGTGTATAAATGCATTAAATATGCCTAAAAGTATCAGTAAATAAAATACATTGACGACTTAATATTATCCCTTGTAACAGAGATTAAAACATTTTTTAATTTATTTATTTTATTTTAATTACTGATGGCTGGGTACGTGTCCACTGTAGAGCACAGGTTCAAGAAGTTCTTCTTCCGTTACTTGAACCTGTGCTCTACAGTGGACGTACACAGAAATCATAATTATTGTATTACACTGTTCGCTATAAATGAGCTGTAAAGAAACTGCCCTGATACCCGTAACGAACAGAAAACTATCAGAGTGACTGCGTGTGTTACTTCATCATGACTGGGCTCCAAATGAGAAAAGGGACTTTATTACGAATGCGACCCAGCGTAGCATCAGATCAGCATGCGCATGAGTCTACGCTACTCGCCATTCAGTCACGGAAGAATCAATACAATTACATTACCAGGGATTCCGCTGGGGAAAAACAAAATCGCCACTTCAAAAAAAATAAAACAATTGTAATTTTGTATCGCCAATTGTTTATTTGTATCGCCGCGATCGCCAGCGGAATCCCTGCATTACATTGTATACTCACTAAACGAGTAAATCTTATTCTGTGCGAATGTCAAACGGATCGGGGCATCATGCCCGTACGCAGGAATTAATTTAGGGTGGATGCGTTATCGACGGCGCGAAGGGCCAAACATTGTTTTTGTGCACATTCACGGACAGACCTCGGCAGATTAACCATTTCACCACTAAATAACTGGAACGGATTTTCATATGTTAATTTTGCAACCCATTCCAATCATCACAAAATGATTTTCAGACCAGTCCATTTATGAGCATGAGGTGTTTTTGTTCTCAAAATTATGAAAATTACTTGCAAAAAGTGCAGATCCTGATGAGACGACTCGTCACGAGCCGGCTCGTCACGAGCCGGCTCATCTGGATCTACACTTTTTACCAATATCACTATACAGGCCTGTGGTGTTGAACGGGTTAAGGAGGTGCGTACGCACCCGTCGCACCCCCTCTGCGTACGGGCCTGGGCATGTCGTTGTTTCAAACGCAATAACGCTTCTCAACACTGCGACTGCGTTCCTGGTTCGATGGTATGGTGGTTGATAAATGGGACAAGTGTGTTTTCCCAATGTACTCCGCTTTCCTCCCACATGATAATCACCATTACGCATCCATCTGTGTAAACGAACGCATTTGCGTAAGTGCTAGCTACACGTTTTCCGCTTTATAGACATTTTTATGTAATGCAGTGTAATGAAATGTAATTAGTTATGTACTCAGAACTACATAAGTGCTATCTATGTATTTTACGTATGTTTGTAATCGTTGTAAAATGAATAAAGTTTAATTACAAAAAAAAAAACACAAAAACAACAACACAATAACATCCATTTTATCAGCCAGTGGTATATGTACACTTGTAAAACACACACTAAGCTGCTTTGTATAGTCGTTGGTCAAATATAACATGACTTTCAGTGGTGAAATGAGGCTTATGACTTATGTGGCCTGTCTAGCTGCGGTTCTGTAACAGATTTCACGAAAATACGAGTAGCTAGCTAAGTGCACTAATGTAGTTAAGTGTATTTTGAGGGAGTAATTGTCAATATTTGTATAAATAAATTAAAATGTATTTAATGAAGTATACTATTTTTAATCGAAACAATTGCTATATTAATCAGGGATTCCGCTGGCGATCGCCACTTTCGCAATTGGCGATAAAAATAAACAATTGGCGATAAAAAATTATAATTTTCGAAAAAAAATCAAAATGAAATTTTTGATTTTTTTTTCGAAAATTGTATTTTTTTTATCGCCAATTGTTTTATTTTTTTTGAAGTGGCGATTTTTTTTCCCCAGCGGAATCCCTGATTAATGTAATAAATACACAACGTGAATGATATATAAGTTTTATCATCGAATATATGCAGGCGTTTGCTTAACTGAACTACTGAATTTCAGTATACATGTATATAAATAATTGTTCCCTCAAAGTGCACTATGATAGATTAGCGCACTTAACAATGTTGGTGAAATCGGCTACAGGTAGCGCACTCATGCCGTTAGGTAAGTATATGCAGTTTATTAGAAGACTGAAAGGCGAGCAGTGTATACCCAGACCAGACTGCGCGGCCGCGCAGGCTGGTCTGTGTCTACACTGCTCGCAAATAGAATACGCCATATTTTCGCACCAGTCACATATATTCCGCGCGGAGGCAATCTCTTTAATGTCGTACATTCAGTGCAGAAACTAATACAAATTTAATAATTAATGACATTTTAATTAAATTGAGGCACATTCCCAGAAAAGAAAATGAAATAAAGAAACGAAAACCAGCGGCGGTACTGCTGTAAAGATAATAGAAATCTGCCAATCATCTGTCCAGGAATGAACCAGCGGCCATGAATTTTTCAACATGGTGAGAATGCAACAAGGGATATACTGAATAATGAAGATTTCTTGGTAATAAGACAGAAGCAAATGACAAGTGTAGTACTATGTTTAGAAGAAGAGGTGGGTGGTTGGGAGGAGCGACTAACAGGTTAACAGATAATACATATTTAAAATTACAGTTTACAAAAAATAGGTACCACAGTTAAAAGTACATACCCACTCAGTAGGCACAAACTGTTATTTCTATCGGAGACATCATCCGAGACATTTTCTTGCTACTTAAACATTCATTCACCACTACCCCACGTATTGATTGACATTGGTATACATTTTATATCAGACGTAAATTTCCACACTGATAGCTGCGTTTCCTTAAAATGTACATTACTATTTATTATCTGTATTTATTTTTTGATGTGCAATGATCATACTTTATAATCTGTCTAAAATATTATTTTTTAAGGGGACGAATTTAATTAGTATAAATAATAAAAAAAATATCATGCCTCCTTTGCATATGAAAATAGCCTGATACCTCGTAATTTTTAGAACTGGTGGAATAGTGACACAATTATACAATTATTTAATTCATATAAAGAACAGTTTGTGCCCACTGAATGGGCATGCATCTTTAACAACATGAACCAATAACAGTTAGTCTTATTTTGTCACAATATAACATGATAAATGCAAATATTACAAACATAGGCTAACAGTTTTCACACATGCACCGCTCTTTTCGAGCCACGTATGGACTTAGCCCCCCTTCTTCCACTGATTCCTTCAAGAGACCTAACATTAGCACAATGCCAATCAAGCGACCGACATACGGAAAAATAGGTGTGTTCTAGTTGTTATTTCGTTACACATGTATTTCAATGGCTGGTATCTGCTGTTCATTTCCCACTGTCACATTTTAGTATACACTTATGCAGGACCATACATTGATCTTCGTCCCAGATTTAAGAAACGAGGGGCTGTTTCACTAAACTCCGTACGACTAAACTATTAGTAAGTGCAAAATTATGAATTTCACATTAGCAATGTTTTCTTGTAAACAATTACTGGATTTACATTTATTGAGCATAGGCTCCCTTTGCAGCCTATGCTCAATAAATGTAAATCCATCAATTGAAATTTCTAGATCCTAAATTTGTACTTACGAACATCTTAGTCGTACGAAGTATAATGAAACGGGCCCCAGGAAGAATTTTTTTTGTCTGCGATTTTGGAACACGCTTTTGTCGTCTGTCATTTTGGAGCATATTTTTCTGCGGATTTTGAACATGTTTACATTTCTGATAGGCATATGATACATGTAAGGTAATTCTGTACATACATAATAATCATCTCCTTAGAAAACGAGTCCCCAAGCTTTGTTACATGAATACGTCGTTCCTCCAAACAAGATTTATGACACATGTATCTGTGATACTGTATGGCAATCCAAAATGCACTATAATTCCTCAAACCCGGGTTTGAGGAATCATAGTGCATTTGGCTTGCCATAATAGTGACCATGTTTCCAGCGCAGCCGATATTAAAGCCATCAGTATGGCAGCAGACGTCGTACATACACGCTGTCAGAAAGTCTCCGGGATATCGATTTCTATTGGACCACTTTGCAGGCAATGTTGATTTCTTTGCCACAAAGTCACGTCTCGTTGTGGCCGCTGTCCAATACGAAAACACACGCCGCCGTGACAGCGTGTGAATATTCATGATCTGTTAATGTGACATGGGCGTGGTTTACGTGGAAATATTCATGCATCGAAGTCTTTCAAAACTGGACACGCTGTCCACAGGGTGTCCGGTTTTTGCAGAGTTCTGCTGTATTTCTGGTATTTTCTGATATATTCCAGCCATACTAGCCCATGTGTTATATGATGCACTACTGCGTACAATCCTTCTGCTGAACCGCCACCTACTTGCGAAAACGTAACACAGCTTATACTCCCATTCCGTTCCTTGTAGATACCACGGATGATGCATGCGTCTAAGTGGTGTTACGTTTCAGCAACTAAGCATTCGTCATATACACTAATATCCATAAAATTCGAACACGCTGATGCCTATTTATGGTTTACTGAACAATTGCAATTATTAAAATAGTTTCACTGATACACATCAGCAATATTTGACAGCGAAATTGGTTATAATTTAACCCTTTGAACCCGAAATCCCGCTATATCGGTTTATGCAAAAAGTGCAGATCCAGATGAGCCGGCTCGTAACGAGCCGTCTCATCAGGATCTGCACTTTTTGAAAGTAATTTTAATATTTTTGAGAACAAAAACACCCCCTTTTCATAAATGGACGAATCTGAACATCATTTTGTGACCATTGGATTGGTCGGAACATTAGCATATCACAGTCCATTCCAGTTCCTTAGGGTTGAAAGGGTTAACACATCGATGTCGCAAGGTTGTTCGGTTTAGAGAGGTTCCACTGTACTAGAAACACGAGTATTATTCCAATTATCTATAACTAGCTTCCGTTCAACAGCCACCTTTCTGCAACAATCAGTGTTGTATCATCCAGCGCTTAGATTAGTTGCAAACAGTAGCTCTTGCGATCTACTCCCGTACCGTCCGTAGCAAAACGGACGGTACGGGAGTGTATTGCAAGAGTTACTGGTCGCAACTATGTTTAGCTGTGAGAGGATACACCGTATCATTTTGAAGAATTCTGCCTTCCACACTCTGTCTAATCCATTATGTATTATCGTGTCTAATCCTCGCTTCCTTTTATAATATGATCATACATAACATTAAAATGTTCGTATGTGCAAATTTAGGATCGTCTGGAAATTTCAATTGATGGATTAACATTTATTGAGCATAGGCTGCATATGATCAATAAATATAAATCCTATAATTGTTTACAAGAAAACATTGATAATGTGCAATTTACTGACATAATTTTGCACTTACGAACATTTTAGTCGTACGAAGTTTAGTGAAAAGGCCCCCAGACTCTTGGAGCGTTAACCGTATACAGTAAAACCTCGCTAAACCGAACACACGCGGAATGCATTATGTATTGATAGTTAACCCTGTATATACGTAATTCGTAACGATAATGTATTTTCCCGATCCAGGGTGCCGTTTCACTAAACTTCCTACGACTAAACTGTTCGTAAGTGCAAAATTATGATAGTCTGTAAATTTCACATTAACACTGTTTTCTTGCAAACAATTATTGGATGCAGCCTATGCTCAATACATGTAAATCCATCAATTGAAATTTACAGACTACCCTAAATTTGCACTTACGAACATTTTAGTGAATTTGTACCTAAGAACACTTGCGATTTTTCATGAAATATATTTACAAAAACTGTGATATTGTCTGTAAATGACGTCGAAAGATGATTCACTATGTAATGGAAATTTCATCAACTTTCGGCGTTATTTACGGAAAATATCGTAAATTTTGTATACAATTTTCATAAGATATCGTACACGTTCTTAGGTACAAAATCACATGTGGCTCATGTGTATTTTTATCTAGCAAAGTATACTTTGTAGGAGTAATCATTTATTTTTTCCGAAATGCATTATTTCATATAGAACTAACCATTGCATATATTTGAAGATTAAAAGTATGCAGAATTATTATACTGAATTTATTACATTATCACAGCCAAAATCACAGCTGTGGTAATGTAATAAATTCAGTGTAACAAAAATTAATAAATTTATACTTAAATTGAAAATTTCTCCATCAAAGTAGACTTTGCTAGATAAGTATACTTTGCAATGTTGGTGAAGTAGGCTCCTGATTGGATGTCAAGTCATACATTCCTATATGTTGTAATGTTTATGCCGCACTGTCTTCCGGAAAGCACCACTCGTCCAGTAACCTATTTCATCAACATTGCAAAGTATACTTTTCTAGCAAAGTATACTTTGAGGGAGAAATTTTCAATTATAGGATAAATTTATTAATTTTTATTATAATGAATATATTACATTATCACAGCCATTTTGGCTGTGATAATGTAATACATTCAGTATAATAAGTCTGCTGCATACTTTTAAACATCAAATATAATGCAGTCGTTAGTTCTATATGAAATAATGCATTTCGGGAAAAATAAATGCTTACTCCCCCAAAGTATACTTTGCTAGAAAAGTATACTTTGCAATGTTGATGAAATCGGCTACTGATCGAAAATTAAGTCGCCAATACGAGCGGATGGGTGGATTTGTTGAATTATATAACACAGCCCAGATACAGAGAACCACCCTGTATTAATCTCAGAGCTGGAGCTTAGCACAGCGCACAAAATGAAACACATTCCGTTATAACTGCTAAATCCGCTCATGTTACATCGTTCGAAACGCTCACATCCAAGGATAAATTCTACTGATTCTCCGAGGCTCGTGTGCTTCCCGTTTTATTCACCCCGTCTTGCATGTTGCATGCAATGATCAACGCAGTTCCCTTCACCAAGTGGTGATATATAGATTCAATTAAGCATATCTGGAAACTATGAAACATAAACGGTTCTACGGTTGCGTGTTGCCCTCTTTATTGTTATACCATTTTAAACACCAGTCTGCTGAACTGCGTCTGTCGGTACCAGCAATGCGTTTTCAAGCAGTCTTCTGTGAGCACGTCTAGTAGTCTTTGCTTGAAGTGATAACTTAATGTAATATATATTTCATACTCATTTCAAATACTAAAATACATGCGGCTGTTAAATGTCTCCTGAAGACCGGTGGTATTGGTGCAAGCGTTTTGGGTGTTGGCAATGAGCATGTATGATGGGTTCCCTGTGAGGTACCGCCATAGTTTGGTGCCCCAGTCATGCAAACGTGCGTGCTGTTAAACATATAGCCGCGCCATTGCATGACGTCCCGCGTACTTCCAATGTGGATTACACTGATATTAACACATCTATGTGAGAAAATGTGTCACGTATCTCAATGGCGATATTTGCAGAAAATGATTTTGCTATTTCTATATGTTTCCGTAAATGATGCAAGGAACGTAAAAGTTCAGGACAAAGGAACAGAAACGATCTCGGCTTTGTGGCACAATTGTTTACGCGTAAATGTGTCATCATTGAATCTGATTGACTGGCTAGTATATTCCATAGTTACACAACGCGTGGAAGGGGTGGTAAAATCAATGAAATAAAAACAATCCTTTAGCCGATTTCACAAAAATTGCAAAGTACACTTTTTGTTTTTAATGAAATAAAACTATTTTCTGACCTAATTATTATACTGAATTCATGACATTATCACAGCCATCTTGGCTGTGATAATGTAATAAATTCAATATAATGTAATGTAATAAATTCAGTATAACATATTTTTAATCATCACCTATATGGAGTCGTTAGTTCTATATGAAATAATGCATTTCGGCAACATGACTCCCTCAAAGTATACTTAGCTTGGTGACATCGGTTATACTACTGGAAAACATAAATTGTCAACTGTTGAAACAGCAGTCTAAATTGAATTGTCGGTAAACTTGGTAAATGCCACCCAGATAGAACAATATTTTAGAATCGTTCTAATTTACGCCGACTGTTGATCAATCAACCGATGAAAATACATATTTACAGAGTTAGTTAAAACGGTGCCAGCCTATTTACTAGTTTAAACATGGACTTACTGAACTGTCGAAGGGTTGAATATTCGAAACTTACTATAGTAAATAAATGTATAATCCAATCCACATGTCATAGCTAAAGCCAGGCAGTGCGTTATCTGAAGTGTTAAGGACCAGTTCTATACTTGATCATCGTTTGATTCAAAGATAAGTGATTCCTAAATGTGATGGATCGTTAGTTTGTTACTGTATACTATGGAACAATGGAGTTTCTATGTCGGCCATCTTAGTGTGTACAAGCCCATTTGTCAATTTTACCTCTTGATGCGTTTGACACATACCACAAATAATATGACATATGCATAAATGTATTTTGGTGCAACATCTTATAAAGGTGCAGCATCTTCTAAACAATGTCCTGTGGCTGTTTTCATCACACTTATATGTACATATGTATATACAAAGTCTGATTTCTGAAGAGTTTGTCGACATGCTGTAATTTAATCCAGTAATGGCTGTGTAACAGTAAGATACATACACAGTACTGTCATTATACACCTGTATTACAATACATACTGTGTCAAATTCAATGGCATGTAAGCAGTTACCCGAGTGTATTGTCACTGGTGTCTTACTCGCCTACTATCGAAGTAGATATGACGTTGCCTATGGACAACGTGTACACTAACAATAAACTGTGTATCAGATAGAAAAGCTGTGTAGATGTCCGAAGGTACAAACTCATATGGCGTGTCTCATATATAGGCCGCTGACTGAGAAACAGTAGCATGATGGACGCTTGGCCGCCGAATCCAGACACATGATGCGCTCCTCTGGGCGTGCTCGGGTTGATGGCGTCGCGGGCGGCGGACTCAAGGTGGGCATGAGAACAGGGGACCCACAGGTCTCTTCAGCGATGAAGCCGGCGGACTCTCTTCACACCACCTAACCTCACTGCACAACAACAACGACCGCGCCTTCCGAGTCCCTTATGTGCCACCATAAGATCATTATACTAAACATAAATAGACCCGCAAACAAAAATACCCAACAATAGGACCACTGGCGGGCCTCTAAACGTAAGCATCAAGTCAAGTCAAACAATAGCATGGTATGCCGTTTGCTATCGGCATATGCACTGCCAGATCAGCCTGAGATTTGTCAACCAATTTAAGAAACTATTTTTTTGCACATTTAGACACGATGCGCAATTATTTGGCTTCTTTGCATATTTAAGCACACAAGACAAAAAGTCGTCTACGTTTAAGCACGTTTTTACATTTAAGGTTCCTACCACAGGCATTCGACGTGTTACGGCTTTCATCGGTATACCTCTATATATATGAACAAGGCTTCTAACTTTGGTCGGACACGACCTCGTATCATAACACATTCCGCGAGTTTATTAACGCTAATGTGAATATTTTGGCGGAAAGTGCACATGTTCATTTGATAATTATTGTTATCTTGCTAAAATAACATAGTTCGAACATAATTATACAAATACTATCGAATTACAGCTCCTTTATACCGATGGAAGCCGAAACACGCCGAATGCCTGTGGTTCCAACAACATGTGTAGATTATTCGAGTTCGCAAAGAAAGTTTTCTTGACGAAAGAAAAGGATACCAAGCTAAGCAATACTGACAGCATATTATTCAGAGACGACGTCAGCGGTAAATACAGAGGCATCTCTATTTCAGACAAACATCGCATGAGACCTGTCTCTCCAGAGTGGGTACTAATGCGCCATTTAGACTGCCAGACATCACCGCCTAAATAGAGAATAGTAGGTTAGTGCCGTGAATGGGAAAACATATCTGGCACGGCTCAGGAAACGGGATGGGCGAGGCTCTGCCGAGCACATCCTGTTTCCGTGCCGCGCCAGATATGTTTTCCCATTCACGGCACTAACCTACTATTCTATTTATCCCGTCAACACCTACAAATGGCTGTAAAATGCAAAAATAGTATTGAGTGGATATTAAAAATGTTTCACGGCACCGTGTTTCACGGCACATGCGCACTGTGTTGACGGGATAAAATGTCATATATGTTTGTGCATGACATACGACCGTATGTAGTTGTCGATCTGCATGCAAATACTAACATATTCTATGTATTAGTTTCGAATAACAATACCACCAATTGTTTTTCTATGTACATTACCGTCCAGATCAAATAGATCGGTCGTATGCAGTTTGAGTGCTTCTTCATTGGTCCTTTGTATGTTAATATGTACCCATCAGTTATTTAATGCTTCACATCGATGTCTCTAGTCTCCTGTTTTGTCCCATCTTCACCTATGACAGACCGTGCTTGTTGTTTATATGAGCATAGTAGTAGTTGTTGTTTTGTTATTTATCTATACACTATTAGCTAGAAAAAGGGTCAGTTAAGCGTGCTACAATTCCGTTAATTATGTAGCCTATTTCATCAGCATTGCAAAGTATATTTATCTAGCAAAGTATTCTTTGAGGGAGAAATATTCAATTTAAGGATAAATTTCTTAATTTTTATTATACTGAATTTATTACATTATCACAGCCATTTTGGCTGTGATAATGTAATACATTCAGTATAATAATTCTGCATACTTTTAATCATCAAATATAATTATGCAGTCGTTAGTTCCATATGAAATAATGCATTTCGACAAAAGTAAATGATTACTCCCTCAAAGTATACTTTTGATGAAATCGGCTACTGGTCTTCACTGATTTCTGGTTTGCGCAGATTATCTTCTCTTAAATGTGTAGCTCTGAAAACAAAACAATATGTCACCAAAGGATAGTTTTGGACAATCTATAACTGCATTAGCTAAATGCTGGAATTGTTCTTAAAGGTACATGCCCACTCAGTAAGCACAAACTGTTCTTTATAGGAATTAAATAAGTGTATAATTGTGTAACTATTACACCAGTTCTAAAAATTACGAGCGCCCGCTATACAGATATACTCATTTAGTAATATTTATTTTAATGATAGTGACTCGCGGTGGTGTCGAGCTATTATGCAAATGAGGAATGATATTTTTTAATTATTTATACAAATTAAATGCGTCACCTGAGCAAATAATATTTTCGACAGATTATTAAGTGTGATCATTGGACATCGAAAAATAAATACGGAGAATAAATAGTAATGTCCGTTAACATTTTAAGGAAACACGGTTATCACCCCTGATGTCAGTGTGGACATTTTCGTCTGATATAAACTGTATAATAATGCCAATATATACCTGGGGTAATGGTGAATGAATGTTTATTTTGACAGAAAATGGCATATCAACAGAATATATAAAGCTATCTGTCTCCCTATGTTATAACCTGGCATATGTGTCCACTAAGTGGGCATGTACCTTTAATGTACCAATCTGTTTCATGGCTAACTGTGTTATATTACTCCGATATCTTTTGCTAATTTATAAACGTTAAGTAAGTGGGGGAATTGTTCTTAATTTACCAATATTTCACTTATGATTAGTGTCTACTGCCTATGGCAGTGTCTGCGTCATTCAGCGCACGTCGCACTCCATTGACTTTGGAATGATATTATGCACTCACTCCGAGGTGCAGTTCAAACTCCTAACCCGTTGCCATTTCGCCCCGCTCCATCATAAAACCCATTGACAGAACGCTCGTTGCGCGAGTTTTCCCAGACTGAAATTCATTTCAAGTCCATTTCCTGTCGCTGTCACTGGTTTCCATTGCATGGGATGGAGTTACCGTTCCTGAACTCCAATGAAACAACAAGCACCCACAGTAGCAACCATCAGAAATGTTGGATGTAAACCCCGTATGACAGAACTATGGGTATGGATATTCTTTGCTCGTCATCTGAAGTTCGTTTTAGTGCATGGGCATGAAGATGTTTCGAAAACTATCACTTTGCTGAAGCGTCGTATTTAAGATGCTAAACGCCATTGAATACCAGCTGTCCCCGTTGCGGGCACGTTTTGTCCTGTTCGATTGCCGTTACTCCAGTACGAGTGATAAATCGCCTTAGAGAGCATTACCTGTCAGAGACCGGAAGCCAGGCTCTATAACGCGCCCCGTAAGTGCTTGCCAAGCGTCGTGCTAACGCGCAGACGATGTAAACAGGAGTTGTCGTAAAATTGTCGCATGCAGTCTCTCCCGGTAGACTGTTGAAAGGCGAACACATGTTATGTCGTGAAACAAGCCATGTACTAAGGAGATGTCTCATGTCCGATGTTTCATGAAAAAATATTTGCAAACGTTTCGATATTTTCCGTAGATGACGTCGAAAGTTTACGAACTGTTCAGAGCAAGCATTCTGCATTCTGTATTTCGTCAACTGTCGGCGTCATTTACACAGTGTCTGTAAATATTGTTCCCGAAGAATCGCGAAGCACTTACTAGTAGCCTATTTCACCAACATTGAAAAGTATATTTTGGATGTGATAATGTAATAAATTCAGTATAATAATTCTGCATACAAATATATGCAGTCGTTAGTTATATTATGACATAATGCATTTCGGGAAAAATAAATGATTACTCCCTCAATGTATACTTTGCTAGATAAGTATGTTTTGCAATGATGAAATCGGCTACTGGTCTTATATAAGACGTATAAAGTGTGTTAAATACTAGTAACAATAACAAACATTATACAGTGGAACCTCTATAAACAGTTAGTCAAGATTCGACGTCATTTACGAAAACGATCGTAAAGTTGATACATTCCTGAGAAAATACACATGTTCTTATTTACAAAAGTACATGAATTTTCTCCATTAACCCTTAGACCGCTATCTTATTTTTTTTTGTCGTCTGCTGTTTATTTTCTATATTCCATGTTTATCATCAAAAACATGCTTTAACAGCACTTTAGAATAATTTACAACATGTTTTGACAGCACTTCAGAATCATTTCCAATATCATTTCCATTGGAAATGATTCTGAAGTGCTGTCAAACCATGTTTTTATTGAGAAATAAGGCAATATATAAAAGCAGCAGCAGACGACAATTGTTGTGAGTAGCGGTCTAAGGGTTAAGGCAATTCTAAAGATATGGCACAACAAATACTAGTAATGCACTGTGCCCTTCAATATGACACGTAATTCACAACCTACCCTTTGTCCTAGCTGGAATCCCTAATGTCTGTCCACGATCACACAGGATTCAATCATTTCTCTTGAACTGTTCATATATCTGAATTACAGTGGAGCATCTCTAAACAGGACACCCTGGGGTCCTCCCAGGGTGTCCTGTTTAGAGAGGTTTCACGTGTCTGTAAACTAAACCAGCATATTCTGATTGCCATCCTAACTGTTTACGGGCAGAACTGGCTGTTTCTGGTTCCGTCACTACAGACAGAGACGAACACCAGCCGGGGGAGTTAGGCATCATTTCGTGCAGCGGTTAAGTTCGAGAAAAATCCAATTCGCTTCGAAATTGAAATAGATATCAAGTTGCATAGCACGTTCAACATCAAATGTCACCAAATAACAGTTCCAAATGAAAGATATACATGGCCCTGGTCTGACAAAATGTACCTTGCAACGTTTGTGTTCAGTGCAGATCGAAATAATTTCGGCTCGGAATTGCTCGTTATTGTATAATTTACAAAATTACTTCACTTGTGAGTGGCATAATGCCAGTTGTTTTGGTGTGTGTATGTACAGTGGAACCTCTCTAAACCGGACACCAATCAACATATGTGATACTATGTTTATAAGTTGCTTGGTCATTTAATAGACAACGTCAGTTCATGATCGCATAGCACACACACGTGTCTCAGGACGGTCAAATGCCTGATTTACAGCGAAACCTCTCTAACCCGGACACCCTGTGGACCTCCCAGGGTCTCCGGTTTAGAAAGGTTTCACTGCAGCAATGCCGAAGAAAGCAGTGACATGTTTTCGATTTTTTCGGCTTTCTTCGGTATGTGTAGATCAAGATCAGGGACAGAACAAAACAGAACATATCTTTATTTTGCAAACGTGTATTACAAATAATGGCATTCATGTGTCTCATTTTAAATAAGCCGTTAGTACACAGTGATTGAAAACGACGAGATAAATCCTTAAGTAATACTAAAATGCAAATAAAATGAATAAGTCCCAATGGGCGGGAGAAACTTCCATATGGGGCAATACCCTACATGAATGCATCATGTGTGTTTATCATACAAGTATTGAATTAATCAAATAAGACAGAATATTGTGTTGAAGAAAGACTTTGGAAATCTGTGTCACGTATCAGCGTAACAGATTTTAACAGACATGTATATCAACAATACATATAATTTCTAACTATGGATATCAATATTGGACATAAATGTACACTATATTGCAGCAGACTTGTATGCATGTATAATGTACCACTATATTGTTTTCGTGAAGACTTCAAAAGAGACGTCACACTAATTAATTAATATTTTCGTAAAAATATGTAAAACTTAAAAGACCGTGTTTGTGGTCGCACAGTCTGGTCAGGATCTGCACTGTTCGTCATTCCATCAACGAAGCACCCGTCATGCATGTAACAAGCAATACAGATCATTCCCAGGCTACATGAGTGTGTTATCTGATCAGGAGTTACACTGGTCACAAATCGCATATGCCACATTTTCAAGTCACAGCCATATGTGTGTAACGGTGATGACACCGAATTGCGGTATCTTCCAACGCCGCCAGCGAACAATTCATCTCCAGTTAATCTAATAATTATTTACGCCCGAATGTATTTCCATATTTTCCCTTTTAGTTAACCGGCGTTTGATAGAATAATTGACCCCTAACCCCGAATTCATTGAGTATGAAGGGCCCCCCGCTGAGCGGAGTCGTGTCCAACATTAAAGATGGGGAAGACAAATCTGTTCTATTTAGTACACACTGTCACGGGGTGTTTGGGGGTGTAATCAGCAAAATCGCTCACTTATAAATTGCAGCAAAACACATGGACTATGAAAAACGTTACATACAATTTGCCAATGTTAAAACATGCTTCTATATACGTGACATATTTAAAGTAAAAAAAATGTCTGATTACTCAAATACATGGTGATACTTGAATGGATCCTGACCATGTCACAGGATGATAAAGGACCATTAGACAGTGCTTTCTTCACTTTTGGGGTAAGGGGGTCAGTGACATTTGGAGCGGGGACAGTGTTTTTTTCACACGATATAAGGCCCTAATGGGTCCCCACCCCCATTGCTCCCCTCCGAACGGAACTGACAACCTTCCCCAAAAGTGAACGTACAACACCGACATCTGATTTTTTTAATGAAAAGAAACGTTGCAGGCAGACGATTTTTCGCCGTTATATAAACCGTAACTGACCACATGCAGATTTCCGAAATTATTCCATTGTGCGACAGAACGAGTGGTAATGCAGTCTGCTAATGATTTCATTCAGATCTCATTTAGCGCGATTTCCAAGAGGTTTTCAGAGCGAGCGTTAGAACGCGTTTGTGAGACCGTTAAGCTTGGCGTTTGGCGCCAGTCTAAAACGCCACACAATAACCGTCAATTGTTTACCAAGCATGGTGTGTTATTGGTGACAAAACACGATGTCTTGCAATCAGCAAAGAGCCTGGCAAGCCTGCACTGCCGTGCAGGCTTGCCAGGCTCTATGCTGATTGCAAGCCCAATGTAATTTTATTCCTCATGTTTCCCCTCAATTTTCTTCCAACCTCAGAAGACACAGTAAGTCATGATACTTTAGCAGAAAACCTTGTCGCAGAAACGTATCTGTTTCAACAACATCCACCAATCGCACCAATGCGCAAAACAATATCAAGCAACATGTGTAACTGGCCGTTCCAATGCGGTCCATTATACAGTCATCAAAAGCAACGAATACCATGGTACAACTTATGCAAAACAGACAAAGCACAGCGAGTTGGTAACTGCTCAAAAGTCCGCGACAAAGACAATCTCTGGAAGGTTGTCACGATTATTATAAACATATTAGGAGTTGCGTGCCGCAGTGAAGTTTCCCCGCCAACTTCGAGAGGCTTGCGTGTCTAAACCCCACTTGCCGTAGCTTTTCTAAACATCACGGGCACACTTAATGGTACCAGTTTAGAGCAGACTTGCGGCCTTAGAGAAATCAGATTAAGCTAGACGTGTCCAGGGATTGTGTTTTTATTGTTCTAAAGATATACGATTTTTATATTTTTTAGCGTATGTGAGTGGTGTATGAGCGTAGCTAGCGAATGTTATACGAGAGGGTACGTCAACTTGAATGACTATGTATAAACATTGTAACAATTTGGTTTTGTTTGTTGTTGATGTTGTTTTTGTTTTGTGTTTTAAAACTAATCATTTGTTTCTGTTGTTATCTTTTTTATTTCGTGAAATTTGGCAACATACTATTTTTGTTATTATAAAACTCAAACTATATTATATGGATTTAACACGGGGTTAATCTAATAATACGTTTGCGCTATATAGACACATATTTTGAAGCATTTAACGAAATAAATATGAGAACATCGCCATAATTTGTTTGATAAAATAACGCGTTCTTTACAATATTCCACGGTTAATGATATCACACACTTGCAGAGTACGAACGATCAGATTACGCACGATCATGACACGTATTGACTGAAGTTGGCTGCTCTAATATAATAAAACGTGGTATATTTGTGAACGTAGCCTATACTACGTATATATAAGTAGCCGTTTCACTAAACTTCGTACGATACATACGTTATTACAGCTAAGCAAATGCATTCTCAGTCTTATGATAGGTTAGTGAGACTGGCACCCGCTTCCGAGTCCAAGAATGA
The DNA here is from genome assembly GCA_029237695.1 of Conchocele bisecta. Taxonomy (NCBI): domain Eukaryota; kingdom Metazoa; phylum Mollusca; class Bivalvia; order Lucinida; family Thyasiridae; genus Conchocele; species Conchocele bisecta. The sequence continues at coordinate 155,335,494 of CM055265.1, read as the reverse complement.
CCACAATATCTTATGTTGGTCGTAAAATGGTACTGATAGGGGGTTGGATTAAATTATTGTGGCTGTGGCTGGAGAAATGGGGATTACTAGTATGAGTTTTGCGACCAGTGTAGATCTAGATCAGCATCCGCACAGGCTGATCAGGATCTGCACTGTTCAATTCAACCAATGTATGTCAGTGGCTGGAGAAATTGGGCATATGCGTTTTGCGACCAGTGTAGATCCAGATCAGCCTGTGCATCCGTGCACTGTTCGCCATGCAGTCAATGAATGACCGCCATGTATAGATTGCAACACGAATTGTCTGTATGTACATTATCTAGGTCGGTATCAGGCTACAGTGGGCGGTACATTTACAGAAACACGTGCCTTCATTCGTGTTGTGGAGATTTAATTTCGTCGTAGTATTATGTAACACTTGCTTACAAAACTGTGACCTACAGCAACATAGTACGAATTGTTTTTTTTATTAATTCGTTCCCGCAAAATAACAATTCGTTCCCTCAATTTAACAATTCGTTCCCACGAAATAACAATTCGTTCCCACGGGAACGAATTGTTAATTCGTGGGAACGAATTGTTATATCGTGGGAACGAATTGTTATATCGTTGGAACGAATTGTTATTTCGAGGGAACGAATTGTTAAATTAAGGCAACGAATTGTCATTTCGTGGGAACGAATTGTTAATTCGAGGGAACGAATTGTTATATCGTTGGAACGAATTGTTAATTCGAGGGAAAGAATTGTTAAATTGATGGAACGAATTGTTAATTCGAGGGATCGAATTGTTTTATCGTGGGAACGAATTGTTAATTCGAGGGAAAGAATTGTTAAATTGAGGGAACGAATTGTAATTTCGTGGGAACGAATTGCTATATCGTGGGAACGAATTGTTAATTCGAGGGAAATAATTGTTAAATTGAGGGAAGGAATTGTTATTTCGTGGCAACGAACTAATACAAAAAAATCCATGTCCCCTGCGGGGCTCCGTAACATAGTGATACTAGTAAGGTAACTGACATTACTGTGTTGTCAACGAGCACGACTTCTTTGTAAACGACTGGAGAAATTGGGTATATGGGTTTGCGACCAGTGAAAATCCAGACCAGCCTGTGCATCCGCACAGTCTGGTCAGGATCTTCACTGTTCGCCATTCCATCAACGAAGCACCCGTCATGCATCTAACAAGCAATACAGATCATTCCCAGGCTACATGAGTGTGTTATCTGATCAGGAGCTACACTGGTCACAAATCGTATACGCCCGAAATGTATCTCCGAAAGCATATGCAATCAAGATAGCATATGACTGGAGAAACTGGGCTTATAACGTTTGAGGCCGGCACAGTCTTATCGGTGTCTACACTTTTCGTCATTCAATCAGTGCAGCACGAGTTGTGCCAGACAGCCACTGAGTCGTGATAAAATGAAGTGATGTCAAGTGATCATCTCTAAGATTGGTACATGGAGACACGATAATACATTTATTCCATCTGCTGATGTCTCTATACGGTACTTCTGTACTCAGATAACTATATACTATTTGTTAGGAGGGACACCCACCGTGGACCATTGACCCGTGATTGTAAGTCTTCTGCGCATGCACTGTACTGTAAATTAACCCTTACACTACTGAATTAGATCTTTCGTCTGATTTTTATGTTTTATTTTCTTACCTTTGTCGTACCGAAAGTATACTTTGACAGTACTTTCTAACCATTTCCAATGCAAATGATACTAATGTGCTGTGAAGCCATGCTTTTATTGAGAAAGAAAGCAAAACATGGCAACAACAGCAAACGACAATGTTCTATTCCCGACTTTTAAGGGTTAATGTTCGTGATTATAATATTTCTAAACACGTACTAAAATCGAAATCAAGAAGTTTGAAAGACCGAAAACAAGCATAGCTTAGACTAGTTGCGGGAAGTAACTCTACAAAACTCACGTGCCGTCCGTATGCTGCGGACGGTACGGGAGTTTTGCAGAGTTACTTTCCGCAACTATGCTCAGACTCGACGGATCCAATTTGCTGATCTTGAGCATGCGTACAGAGTAGGTGCTGAGAAATTGTTATAAGCACCGAGCACGAGATTAAAAATGTTCAAAATAACGTTTCTCAAAATATTTCAGTCGAACTAAATCAGATCGATTCGCCAATACTAAGCACAGCTCAGCCTCGAACTCATCCAACGTCCTGATTTTGAAATACTATTTCGTGTTTCGAAATCATGAAGTTGGATGGGTCAAGGCTGATCTGGGCTCAGAACGGCACATGCTCAGAACGGCCTTGTAATGAGAATAATTTGCCTTGTCGAGTCAGATCAGACCCACAATTCCGGAGCATGCGTATGTTGCCGTCGTATTTTGACATATCCACGTGTCCTACTAGTTTCCGTTGCATGTGTAGCGGGCGTAAATCAGGACTTGGGACCAATAAAAATACAGTAAAAGAACATAAAGTCGTAAAATGATCAAAATGCTGATAATGAAATGTTCGCACAAACTGTGAGAAGCAGCCACATATGGTTAAGAAGTCCAGAATGCGCTGAAAGATTACATATATGTGTGCAGAATTAATCCAGGTATGCCATTATTCATATACATATACGTACATTGCCAGTTTGTTATTCGTATATAGGACAGCATGTATGACTGCCAACATCGCCACGTAGACTGATCCTGGTCCGTACGAACTCTCGTTCAAGTTCTCGTACGTTATGTCAATATGTGCAAAAGCAATCTTCCCTGTGTAGATGCTGTGGATTTCAGATTGATTCAGATATTGTAAGACACAGTAATTGGAATCCAACTGGCCGTGAAGAATATACTATAGGTCTGGAAGGCAATGTAGAGACGGCTGGGGCCGTTTCACTAAACTTCGTACGACTAAAATGTTCGTAAGGGCAAAATTATGATAGTCTGTAATTTTACATTAACAACGTTTTCTTGTAAACAATTATTGGATTTACATTTATTGAGCATTGACATGCATGTGCAGCCTATGCTCAATAATGTAAATCCATCAATTGAACTTTCCAGACGATCCTAAATTTGCACTTGCGAACATTTTAGTCGTACGAAGTTTAGTGAAATGGCCCCCAGATGCGTGGACGAATAATGTGATATATGTAGCCGATTTCATAAACATTGCTAAGAATACTTATCTAGGTAAGTGTACTATGAGGGAGTAATAATTTATTTTTCCCGAAATGCATTATTTCATATAGAACTAACGACTGCAGAATTATTATGACAGTCACAATTGTTGTGATAAAGTAATACATTTATCCTTAAATTGTAAATTTCTCCTTCAAAGTGTACTTAGCAAGATAAGAATGCTTAGAAATGTTCGTGAAATCGGCTACTGACCTAATGGAAGTGGTTTGGACTGTCTATGCACCATCGTCACGCTAATAACAAGCGGTCAGCGAAAAAAAGGGTGACTGTGCCACTGTTTCTGCCCCTGTTTATACTAACTCCCTCAATTACTTACGTTCTGATGCCCAAACCATATTCCCGATCCATCGTAATAAATACGTATGACCAATTATTTGCTTCAATAATGCATTATTTTATCTCCAAAAACTAAAATTACAATCTTAAATGAAACAAGCATGCACAACCACCACCACCCCCCCCCCCACCCTAAAAAAAGCAATTTATTACAATACAATAGCATAATTGATGATGAAAAATAATATTTTTTATTGAGTATATAAATAAAATACATTTGCTTTCAGATTCAAAACAATTATGTGTTAGTCTGTTTTATGAACTTGTTATAACCGCAACTGGGTTCCAAGGTTCGAGCCTCTGCTCGGGCAGATATGGGCGGTTGGTGAGCCGCTAGCGATTAAAATAAATGGATGTTTAGTACAGCTCACTGAAACAAAATCGACCAGTTAATTACACAAATAGTTCAGTCGATCTCATTAATGTACAAAACCTACAATATTTGCAGAAACGCGGTCCAAAATCAATGATTTGATCACCCAACATACTCATTCTGACCTGTACAACGTGTAACTGCAAGATACCATCACAACAAGCGCGTGCGACAAGATGGCTGCAGTACGCATGACATGCGGGCCACGTGACCAAGATTGCTATCGTCTGTGCGTATCATCTGCCTAGATACTGCAGGATTTAGCATTCTGTAATCAGCCGCCCGTGTGAATGGCTGATACATCCATTACAAGGTATGTTATTAACGTCTGCGCACATCAAAGTCATTACGGCGGACGACGACTCAATCAATTATGAATTAATTACCCCGACATAGCACCGACTTCCGGTAAAAAGTAACAAACATGAACTTTCATTTTTCAAAATGGCTCCCAGCATCCGGAGCAGAAAGTAACAAACGGTAGATTTCTTGATAAGACAGACAGTGATTGTATGCGGTTAGAAATGTTTCCAGACACAGTGGCTTTATACACATTTATAGATGGACGATCTATGGCTACGTGGAGTTATATATGCACTGGAACTGCACTCCGCGCTAGCGTAACGTGTCACGTCGAAATAGGAATCGGATTCCTGACTAATTCCCATTCACCTACATGCAGAATATACTGCATACACACATGTTCGTCCAGCAGCCGGCGCTGAGTGGCATCTCGACAGTAAACCGGTGCAGTTTTCGACGTGAAACGTTTTACGTCGTTGCGGGGTGCAGTACCAGAGCTATGCCATGTTATTGCTGTAAACAATAACGGACTCAGTTCGGAATGGATCGCCATGTTTTGGTAGTATCACTCCAGGAGGGCGTTTCACTAAACGTTTCGTACGACTAAAATGTTCGTAAGTGCAAATTTACGATCGTATGGAAATTTCAATTGATGAATTTAGATTTATTGAGCATAGGCTGCATATGCAGCATATGCTCAATAAATGTAAATCCAATAATTGTTTGCAAGTTTACATAGTTAATGTGAAATTTACAGACTATCATACATTTTCAGTTACGAACATTGAAGTCGTACGAAGTTTAGTGAAACAGCCCCAGGGGTATTGATGTTCATTCGCACTGAACATTCAAGGAAATGTATTTAGGGGTGCATCGATTATACAGGAATACGACATGACTCTGCGCCGTCCACTAGGTTCGTCGTTCCAGACACCATGGAGGAATGATCACTGAGTAGATACATGATGGGTTTCACGACCTCGCTCTTCGTCGGCACCCTCCCAGCCGGAATTGTAGATATGATCCTCTCCTCTATAGTTGGATCATTATCAAAAATTGATCTTAACATGTCCGTCAAAACCGCCGTCGAGTTAACAGAATTCACTCGTATCTTGTGCGGCCCAAGCTCCAATGCGAACTGCTTTGTTACCATGTCCAGTGCAGCTTTTGAAAATTATAGGGTAAAAAACCTTTAACTGCCATAAGAGAATTGATGCTTGATACATTGACGATAGATCCACCCTTTTGCGAGTCCACCATTTTCTTTCCGACAACTTGAATAATATTGATCGCGGCAAGCAGGTTTACGTTCATGATGTCCTTCAACCATTCCATCGGCACCTGCGTTGCCTCCGTGGCAGGATAGAGAACGGCGGCATTGTTAACCACGCCGTCAAAGCAACCAAGTTTATCCACCTCTCGCCTCGTGGTCTCCCAATCAGCCAGGTCCACACGAACGGTGTGGATAGACGGCACGTCTGCCACCAGCGAGTCGAGATTGGCCTGAGTCAGACTCAATGCGTACACGTCACCACCGGCAGCAGCTAAGGCCTTCGACAATTCCCGACCAATGCCGCGACCGGCGCCCGTCACTAGAACTTTCCTCCCGCTAAAATCAAACGACATCTTCAGTGAACTTATTGTATTCAACTTGTACAATAGTGGGTGTATATTTTAAGAATATACATGCGCGTGACCATAGATAACACGTGGCTGTGCATATGGTCGATGGTTCAAGTGTTATCAGTGTATTATCCTCATGATTACTGGCGATCATTCTGTCTTATGGCAAGCCAAATACACACATGATAATTCCTCAAACCCGGGTTGGAGGTGCAAGTCTGTGATTGAGCTCCTCAAACTAGGGTTTGAGCTATCAATGTGCACAATAATTTCTTAAACCCCGGGTTTGAAAAATCCACCACCAATCGCAATCTCGATTGATAGGTTTTTCTTAAATCCGGGTTTGAACTCTCAAACCCCTGTTTGAGGCATCAATGTACACAATAATTCCACTGTGCCGTTTAGCTCAAACCATGGCTTCTGTTTCGATGGATAGTTTTTCAGAAAACTACCATTTGAACCTTCAAACCATAGTTTAAACGAAATGATATATAATTCCTTAAACCCGGATTTCAGAGTCCTATCTCTGGTTTGATACCTCAAACCCGGTTCCGAGAGTTCAAACCCTGGTTTAGGGAATTATTGTGCACATCGATACCTCAAGCCCGGGTTTGAGGAGTTAGTGTGCATTTTCAGAAGCTTGAACCCGTGTTTAAGGTTTCGATTGGGGGTTTCATAACACAATAATTACTCGAACCCGCATTTAATAAAAACTACCGATTGCGATCTCGTTTGGTGATTATTCTTCAAAGCCGGGTTTGAGGGTCTCAAATCCGGGGTTGGACCTTAAACCCGGGTTTGAAGAATTATTGTGCATTTGGCTGACCATACGGGGCATGGGTCAGTGGGAAAAGGAGGCAACGTCCATAAGGGATTTACCTAGATCCCCTTCTTCCCCTGACCCCTTCCATTGTTTAACCAAAATACGCAATCACTCGCAATACGTGGCTGTGACTGAAACAATGATGCTTATGGGTTATGCAACCAGTGTAGCCCCAGATCAGCCTGCGAATCCTCGCAGTCTGATCAGGGCCAACACTGTTCGCCATTCTGTAAAGGAAACAGTCACTATGTACCTAGCAAACCGTTTAGATCGTTATCAGGCTACATGAGTGCGCTATTTGATCACAAGTTACACTGGTCACAAATCCCATCAGTCCCATTTTTCGAGTCACAGACACATATTCGTGGAACATCGTCCTCACAGATTTAATACATACTCAATCAAGAATTACACGGATTAAAAATGTATCACCTACGAATATCTGTCAAATTCTTTGGCAACATAACATAATACAGCTGCTGAAGACTCGTGCAAGATGCATATTAAAAACCCTTTATGGCTTGTGATTTTGTTCCTAATAAGACGTGCGATATCTCATGAAACATATTTACAAAATTTACGATATTATTCCGTAAATGGCGTAGAACGTTGACGAACAGTTCACATTTGCTATGAACATTTCGTCAACTTTTGACGTCATTTACAGAAAATATCATAGTTTCTGTAAATATTTTTTTCATGAAAAATCGCACATCTTCTGACGTGCAAAATCACAATCCCAGTAAAATAAAATCGCGTGAAATGTTGACAACGACGCCGCCCACGACGCTGGAGAAGCATTTGACTCTTTCAACACTACACACCTCTATCATAATGTTTGCAAACAGTGTAGATTCAGATGAGCCGGCTCGTAACAAGCCGTCTCATCTGAATCTACACTGTTTGTGGCTATCTTTTTATTTCTAAAACAAATATCCCTTTCTGATAAATGGAACAGTCTGAAAAATAGCATGTGAGTGGCAATTCCAGTCACTTAGGGGTGAAAGGGTTAATACAAATCAGGCGCTATACGGGCCTCCTTTGTACACAGGTGGAAGACTCGGACCTAGGACCCAATACTTGGCTCATTTGGAAAACGTTACCCCACACCCCCATTTTCATACACTGTACCTTACAGACTTTCCAAGGTAAGAAACAGCTTCGCACAAATGCAGTATTTTCAAGCTCGCTCAAACACCACATTTCGATTTTTCTACTGACTTATATCTCTGGTAATCGATACATGTCTTGGGTCTTCAAATATATTCACTTCAAGCATCTGCTTTTAGTATTTCGTTAGTTACGGGCAAATTAGCTACCACAGACAAGGCGATAATTGTATGTCCAAATAAATGTCGCACGTTGCTGTTAGTGGGGCGGATATGTAACATTTTTGGCTTGAGGTCTGCACTTCTGGAAACAAGCATGAAACTTTGCACAAGGTTTTTTTTGAGTATGCTGATTCCACAAATTGCGGGAACCACGACGTCAATCGAACGCTTCCCGCTCAAAAATTCAAAATGGCCGCCATAAATAATTTTTGTCAATAACTTTGGTCTAAGTGCTCCAATTCTCCTGTTCTTGATGTCTTTTTCTACGTGTATGGGGTCTAGGAATCTAATAAGATAAACCACAAAAACCTTAATAAACATATGCATGGTAAAATTTGAAAACAAAAATATAACGCATACCTTTTATGCATTAACCTATGTAATTATATTTTCACTCGTCCTAAAAGAGCAACAAGTTTCATTGACCACATTACACAATATGACAACATTGCAAAGCAGTGTGACCCTCAATAACGAGATATTACAGTTAACACATTGAAATCATATCAAGTCTTGTTCAATCTAGTTCCTTGTTACACTGGCCCAGACAGAAGCACAACTTTGTGCAGCGCAGACCAGCTAGCCTTCATGCATTTGAACCTCACAGAACATGCCTGTTTACATCCACACCTAAGCAGTTTCTGGCACCCCTTGACTGCTTCTGGTAGAGCAGTCCAGTATGGTGTCCATGGTGAATCATCACACAATTTCTCCCAACCCTGTGAAGAAGGTGGAGGAATCTGAAGATCACTGCTCTCTTGATATGTTGTTCCAGTGCAGCCGTGTTCTCAATCTTCCGATTTCCAAATGCAGAGCTGCTTACGAGCATCATTCACATGACGGTGGGCTGATGTTCTCTGGCACAGAAGGACGAAGTACCTATCGGTTTCATGTATATCGTCACTTGGAACTTCATTTGGAACATGTGATAAGCAGTCAAACACGGGTACCAGATGAGGCATGGTGTGTGAAACAGCCCATGCTGTGTTCTTTCTAATGCCATAAAATGCAGAAACCGTGTCACATCCTGATATTGCATGCATTAGCAAAATATCCCATGATGCGTCGGTGCCTAATGCTGCAGAAATCAGGTGACATGGGATATATAACATGAGTCTGGTACCCGCTTCTTAATGAGTACAGAACAACCCAGAGAGGTCTGACATGGTAGATGAAACCGTATGCCGGCCACATGTGGATATGACCTGCTTTCCCTCTGTATGTTGGAACTCCTGTATGACATTGGCAAGGAGACGGAACAGACCAGCTTTGTTTTTATCAACAGAAAGGAAGTTTTTCCAGTGAACTGTGATTGTTGTGTTCTTGGCTACTCGAAGTAGAAGGCCAGTACCACGACTCTGACGTGTTTGTACATTGAGGCTGTCCTCTCTGTAGTCACCCCAAACCACATCTACCCGGACAACATCTCGCAGCATAGATGCCAGCTGTGCGTAATCCTGAAATGTCTTGTTAGTCACTTGGGCTTTCCTGTGATCAAGTATTTGCACGAATCCTGCACCATCAGCAATTCTAATATCAACGCTTGAAACATCTTCCGGCTGAGGAGACAATGATTCAATGCACTCCATCAAGTCAGATTTAGAAGTTTGGTGCATGGTATTACTTGATGCCAGCGATGGAGTCCATGCATGGTTTTCATGCTTGAAAAAGGCACCCATGTCACTGCTTCTCGCTTGGCATGATATATACATATTTGAGAAGAGGTGAACGTCATTCTGTAAGGTGGGCACCTTAAAGTAGACGTGGACTTTGTAGATGTCTTTGTAGTACTGGCATTGAACAAGGGCCGACTAGTCCTCGGTATGGCGTCATAGAAAGCTGTTGAGTTGCATATACGCTCTTCTACGGATCTCTGGCACTGTGTTTTCCCAATGTCTTCTTCCAGGCATTACCACTTTGGTATCAATAGCGTAGAGGTCTGTACCTATGTCCATAAATAGGTTGCCAAATTCTTACATTGCACCAACCACACCACGGACATGAGATAAGATGGCATTCTGCACGCTGGGGATTTGTTCATGGTGCCGCTCTACATCAGGCCTGTTCATGCTATGCTTGTGATCGTACTATTTCAGCAGTTTAGATGTTTCTGGGCGAGCTATCATCCAGCGCTTCAATGCTGCCGCGTTTTCGGTGACTCCTATTACACCACCATCACCCTTTACCATTGCTTTAAGCTGTCCATGAACTTGATCATGGGCAAGTGCTGAAATCTTGTGGTTGGATTTCTGTGTAACAAAGTTACCACTCAGGAACTGTCCATCTATTGCTGGACATGTATTTCGCAGGGCCAGTAGATCTCTCACATGAACTGTCATCCAGCGAGCATAATGATAGTGGTCAAGAGCGAACATCCATGGGATGATCTTTCCAAGTGATTCCACGTAGAGATCAAAGTCTCTCTCACGCTGTGACCTGAGAAACTGTAGGAAGAGGAGTTCCAGTTCCATAACCAAACTGGGGATGTTCAGATTGCATGTGCTAACACGACTCTTCAAAGTGCAGCTGTTCTTCATCAGGTGTGTTGGAATTAGTACGATCGGTTAAGAAGAAAAAGGGCTGCAGCTGTAACTTGTTATGTGCGCATTGACCTCTGGATCTATGTTAGCATTGCTCTTGCAGTTTCTGGGCCCGCCTAACTTTTGTATTATTACACATCAGATAAGAGGCGTTGTGCCACTTGGCATTATGATTAACTAGTGGATATTCTATGCCATTACCATCGTATAATCAAGAGACATTAAAGGTACATGCCCACTCAGTATGCACAAAATGTTCTTTATATCAGAAACATCATCTGAGACATTTTCTGGCAAAATAAATATTCATTCACCATTACCCCACGTATTGATTGGCATTATTATACATTTTATATCAGACCTAAATTTTCACACTGATATCAGGGGCGATAACCGTGTTTCCTTAAAATGCTAATGGATATTACTATTTATTCTCCGTGTTTATTTTTTTGATTGTCAATGATAATACTTTATAATCTGTCTAAAATATTATTTTTTCAGGTGACGCATTTAATTAGTATGAATAATTTAAAAAAATAATTCCTCATTTGCATATGAAAATAGCCTGATACCACCGTGCGTCACTATCAGTAAAATATGTATTTCTAAATGAGTATATCTGTATATAGGGCACTTGCAATTTTTAGAAATGGTGGAATAGTGACACAATTATACACTTATTTAATTCCTATATATTAACAGTTTGTGCCTACTGAGTGGACATGTACCTTTAATGTTCAATGGCACTCTTTTCAGTTTATGAAGAATGTTCAGATTGCTTGCCAATGTAGAATAGCCTATTGGTGTTGGGCTTATAAGTTTTATCAGTTGGTTTAGTTCGTACTGGGCAAGCCTTAGGAACTACTTTTATTTTCTTGGACATGGTTACACGTTTATGTGAACATCCAAGGACAACATTTACCATCACCAAACCTTCACCATCACCAGTATCTGAAAAACACAAATAGTATCTATCGTTAAAATTGTAAATTGCACTGTGTATACCAAGTTTATTGACGGTGCCGTGACGTCTAGCTTCCGGCTGCTTCTCATATGTGCATCAGTTAGGTTTGAGGTGAAACGCATGTGTTATGATCACTATTTTTCAATTTCAACATTAAAATGTGCAGTGAGATGTTTATAATGTATTTTATTAGATTCCTAGACCTCAAAAAACATTGGCAAAGGCACCAAGATCAAACGGTATTATTTTATTCATACTGTTCACGTACATCTGCAAAACAAATGCTATACAAAGATTTAAAATCAAGCTTGGATATCTATAAATTCGTCTCCCAAATAACCAAACAATTAAGTGTTGAATAGTTATTCAACACTTAATTGTTTGGTTATTTGGGAGACGAATTTATAGGTCACTTATTTTGCTATTAATGTTTAGGAGGTCAGCGATTAAACACGAATATGACAGCACGTTCCGCCGTCCACTACGCTCGTCGTTCCTGTCACCATGGAGGAATGGTCGCTAAGAAGATACATGATGGGGTCCACGACGTCCCGCGTGGTCAACAGCCTCCCCGCAGGAATGGTAGCTATGCACCTCTCCTTTAGTACGGGATTGTTCTCAAAATGTACTTTCGTCATGTCTGTCAATAACGCGTACGGGTTAACAGAATTCACTCGTATCTTGTGCGGCCCAAGCTCCAATGCGAACTGCTTTGTCACCATATTCAATGCAGCTTTTGAAACAGAATATGAAAACGTACCAGTAAATGCCTTAATGCCATTGATACTAGAAACATTGACGATAGATCCACCTTGTTGGTAGTCGACCATTTTATTTCCGACAACTTGAATAATATTGATCGCGGCAAATACGTTTAAGTTCATGGTGTCCTGAAGCCATTCCCGCGGCACCTGCGTTGCTTCTGTGACAGGGTAGAAAACGGCGGCGTTGTTAACCACGTCAAAGCACCCAAGTTTATCCACCTCTCGCCTCGTGGTCTCCCAATCAGTCAGGTCCACACGAACGGTGTGTATAGACGGCACCTCTGCCACCAGCGAGTCGAGATTGGCCTGAGCCAGACTCAAAGCGTATACGTCACCACCGGCAGCAGATAAGGCCTTCGACAATTCCCGACCAATGGCGCGACCGGCGCCCGTCACTAGAACTTTCTTTCCGCTAAAATCAAACGGCATCCTCAGTCAACTTACTTCAACTGTAATGTTTGTACTAGAGGGCGTATACTGCATCTACACGTATGTATATGCGCGTGTATGGAGATAACACTTGGCTAGGTGTATGTAAAATATAAATTAGCATTATATAAATTCGATGGTCCAATTTTGGATAGTGTTATCATTGTCTTGGTGAAAAATTACAGTATCGTAATCAAATAAAAGGGTCATTGGGGAATGGTGGCTGAATGGACTCAGCCATCTTCTTCCAGTGACCCATTCGATTGTTTAACCAAACCGAAGCGCGGCACTACTACTATGGCACGCCGTTTTACTATTTATTCCCAAAACAAGATATCTCATAAACTTTAGTAGATATCTAATATATTATATAAGATATCTACTAAATAAATAAGATATCTTAATTAAAAAACACTTATATAAGATATCTACTAAACTTTAGTAGATATCTATATATTTTAGTAGATATCTTATATATATTATTTATATAAGATATCTTATAAACTATATAAGATATCTCATATAGTATATAAGATATCTGATAAAGTTTAGTAGATATCTTGATTTGGAATAAATAGTAAAACGGCGTGCCATACTACTGCATGGTGGTCAATGGCAATCACGCGTGATATTCGTGACACGTCATTCTCACACATACATACTACTAGAAACAAAATTGCTGCCCCGCTCCATACCTCTCGTGAGGGTAGAAATTTAACCCCATCTCTTTAATGTAACGCATGGAAGAGTGATTTGTGCAATCGGTTATCCGGCGTGTTTGATATGATAGCGATATAAAACCGTCCAAGCTGTATGAATAAAGTATTAATAAAGAACATAGACATGCATACATTTGTTATTTTACCGTGTCAAGGTACAGTTACATGTATATCTTGTAAATTTGAAAGCTTAATTTCGTCATGTTGAATGCTTAACAACAACTAGAGAAAATATGGCTTCCATTTGGAAATTTACTAGTTCTACATCAAAGATTATTTGTTTAAAGGTATAAACTATTCAGTTTACTAAATTTTGACCTACATGCAACAGGTTTGCTTATGCACTTCGGTTGCTCACATGTTTTGGAATGGGTCAAATTGTAGCCGTAGATAACATATCGGAGGCGAATTATTGTAGCTAACCAACTACAAGTGTGTCTACTTAGGCCTGAACGCTTAGAAGATTGAACATTGAAGAGCAAGATCTATATATATGGAAATTTAAATCTACATAAACTCAAATAATTAAAGCTGGCATTAACTATTTAGAGCTAGTTTGAAATCATTTGAAGAGATATCTAAATCATTTGGAGCTAGCTCTAAATATTGAAAAATCTACAGAACTTCAAAAAATTAATGATAGCTCTAAATAATGCTAGCTCTAAATATTAGTAGCAATAATTATTTGAGTTTATGTAGAGTTGGCGTTCCAGGAACGCCAAATCTACATAAACTCAAATAATTACTGCTACCTCTAAATAGTTATTGCCAGCTCTAAATATGAGTTATTTAGAGCTAGCAATAATTACTAATATTTGATTGTTTGTAGATTTGGCGTTCCATAAACATCGCTCATCCAATACTCTTCCCATGCTACCACTTTCTGTTTATGAGGCCTTTGGATTATTTATTCACATTTCACAGTCCACATTGTACATGTGTTTAGCATGGGAGATTACATGGGTTAATGTCTCGTGTGGTAAGTTCCATACTTATCAGCATCGGCAAGCACGTACAATCAGTGACCACACAGCAATTGACAAGCTTTTGATCAAATTGCTTTTAGAAAATTGGCTTCACACTCATCGGATGAAAGTATATTGAGAATGCAACCGAAAGAAAAATAAATACGCACCTGATAGCATCGGATGTCAAAAAAGTAATTATATGTGCTACAAATTTACAACTAGTATTTATCAATTTGTCCACATAGACGATAAAAGGCCCCGATCCGGGGCCGAACTATGCTGGAAGGGTATATTTGGACGTCAGCTGTCTATGATGTTCGGTACACCTGACCGTGATCACAAAGTAGTCATGTGAAGTGTGGCTGTGACTGGAGAAATCGATCTCTATCGCGCTACATAAATGAGCTACACTGGCCGCAAAACCCAAAAGCCCCAATTCTCCAGTGACGGCCACAGATATTGACGAGGAGGCCGCTGAGGCCGGACATGCAAAACCTACGTATCACTCTTGCTGCAATGGGTGACGGAGTTCTTCACAAAGATAGTTGTCTCACTCAGCACGATCTTGTCCATACTGATGCAAAAGTGAAACAATAAGAGATGAAAAATGCGCAGCGTAAATGCAAGTATGCATTCGTGATTATAGAAAGATTTTTTATGGCCGTTGCTTCAAGTGTAAATCCAGACCAGACTGCATCTCAGCATCCTCTATGTTGGATATTGTGTACGGCAAAAACATGCAAACATTATAGCAAACAAGGGTAGATCAATATTCGGCTACTGCAATGCGCTAATAAGACCATGCGTTAAGCGGGTCTCCAATGTCATGCGCCACATTTTAACAAGGCACAGGAAGTAACTATCGTAATAGTGTACTTGTAATACAAAATCACGAGCATCCAAGTGAACATCCAGCCTGGGTTTTTGAAACACTCACCATAAAGGCTCCACCATGGTTAAGATTCTCAAACAGGAGTTTATGGGAATTATTGTGCATTTTGGCGATTGAAACTACTCTTTGGGCAGTCTAATCATCTAGGGTTTAAGCTCCAAAACCACGTTCATGATGTCCTGAAACCATTTCCGCGGCACCTGCGTCGCATCTGTAGAAGGATAGATAACCGCGGCGTTATTAACCACGCCGTCAAAACATCCAAGTTTATCCACCTCTCGCCTCGTGGTCTCCCAATCAGCCAGGTCTACACGAATGGCGTGAATAGATGGCACCTCTGCTACCAGCGAGTCGAGGTTGAAATGAGTCCGACTCAATGCGTACACGTCACCACCGGCAGCAGCTAAGGCCTTCGACAATACCCGACCAATGCCGCGACCGGCGCCCGTCACTAGAACTTTCTTTCCGCTAAAAACAAACGGCATCCTTAGTGAACTTACTGTATTTTGTATACTGTTATGGATGTATGTCTTAACAATATATAGGCGCGTGTATATAGATAACACTTCGCTGTGCACATGTATAAGACTAAACTCGCCCTATATAATTATGTACACATCCCACGTACATGTATTCGACGGTCCAATTTAAAACCTGTTATCAGTCCATTATGTGCACATAATTTATGCTGTCTCATGAACATTTAAATGGGTCAGTGCGAAAAGGAGGCTAAGTCGATAAGGATCTTAGTTAGCCCCACACCCTCGTCCACTGGTTCCTTCAATTGTTTAACCAATTGAGGTTAAATACATAATAACAGCATGCGTACATATGTATATTGCGTGTATGTATATGTATATGATCTTACCAGAGCCATTCACATCCACAAGACATTCAAATATTATATCTGTGCCGATGAGTATGTTGTTGCCGACTTTACATCATCAGTGTGAGTTTAGTCTGGTACCATCTAGAACATGCGCAAATTTGGCCGTATCAATGCACGGGTGGAGATAACCACCAGCGTTCACACAACTTGAATCGACTGCGGTGCGCAGAGTTCATGGTTTGGAATCACATCTTCCAAGTTACTCTACAAGTAATGTTTGACATTCTCCTTCGACCACTATCCCACATTAAAGGAAACAATAAACAGGAGTTAAAATAGTATTCAAATTTGGCAGGATTTACAGTTCTTGCGTGCGTGCGACACGGGATCGCCATTGGACGTTCCATCTCGGTTGAACAGATGTATGTCTATTTCTTTGCATACAATAGAACGACGATGTCCAAAACAGTATTGAACATATAACATGGATGTACAATTTGAAAGACAGAACTCAAGATACATGGGAAGAGGTCCTGGATGGAGACTTTAGCACAATCCTATTTCGTTCACCACAGAGGGTGCAGACCAAGCACAGGAATATGTAAACTAAATGCACAAAGGAGATGGTATTTTATCTGGCATAAGAACGTACCATAATGACTACCAAAGTATTGCCTTCGAACCCTAGAGCGTACCCGGCTTGCGGGAAAGTCTGTTGATAATTTAGTATAAACGAGCAAAAAGAGCCACCACCAGCATACCGTCGCAAAGGTTAAATAACACGAGAAACTGTTGATCAGCTCCGCAATGTCATGTTGCAATCGTGCAATCCCTTCACCATTGTTGATAGTGAGTGAACCATATAGTGTACAAGCTGATTCAACAAAATTGAAATTGTTGAAAGTATCAACAAATATAAATATTAGTGATGCTGGTAAAACGGTAAAACTAAAATATAGTATCTCGGAATTTACGTTTAAGACTACAGAATATGTGATTGCAACCCATGAACCGTCCGCAGTCGATTCCAGTTGTGTGAAATTTGATGGCTCATTGAATCCATGCATTTAGAAGGCCAAACTTGCACGTGCCATAGTATATTTGGGACCAGACTAAACTCACGTCATTGAACCAACCTCGGTAATAGACAAAGCTCACCCTGATGAACCAACCTCTGCAACAGATATAAACAGTGGCACATGTATGCTATTTGTCTGACGGAATGGCGTTCGTGAATGACTTGGCTGTATACACAAGTACTGTTTACAGTTATAAAGATTTGGCAGATGCATTTGTTTGCGCCCCCTACGTGCTCATCCCCAGGATAATATCTGGGTACTGGATCTGAAACGGAAACCAGTACCCGAGTTCACCAACATTGCAAAGTATACTTATCTAGCAAAGTGTGCTTTGAGGGAATAATCATTTATTTTTCCCGAAATGCATTATTTCATATAGAACTAACGACTTCATATATTTAATGATTAAAAGTATGCAGAATTATTATACCGAATGTATTACATTATCATATATTTAATGATTAAAAGTATGCAGAATTATTATACCGAATGTATTACATTATCACAGCCAAAATAGCTGTGATAATGTAATAATTTCAGTATAATTTATCCTTAAATAGAAAATTTCTCCCTCAAAGTATATTTTGCTAGATAAGTATACTTTGCAATGTTGGTGAAATAGGCTACAGATCGGCCAGACCCTGTCATCATTGGATGGTCACAAACGCAGCAAGACGAATGACTATGATGAAGACGTGTGCAAAAATACAACCGTCAGCCAGCAGTTGATGATGTTATAATATAGGCTTATTGTACTCGTATGATGAACATAGAAAATAGTAGCTGCTAGTAACATTACATGGACACTGTAACATTGTAAATGTTGAACAAATTATTTCAGGTAATAATAAAACATCTGATGAGTTTGGACTTTCTACGCTCTCTTGCCCTGTGTGCAATGTGTTCATACCAGTAATGTTAACAATACAATACGTACTTGTGTGTGGTTCAGAATAGCATATATATCTACTGGAATCATGTTATTATATTGATTACTTTACGAATTCTGGGACAAACTGTATTTTCACCGCGGTAATATTGAAACTCAAAATGGCAGCTTTCGCATAGTCGATTTAGTCCAAACATCAGCATCAGTGACCAACACAATGTGGGCTCAGGCACACGAATATTGTTCATACCCCAAACATTGACAAACCTATTGAAGGTTATGTGTTTTAGCAGGAAGCAAATTCAAATACAAGATAACCACATTCGAAAACAAAAGTCACCACCCCAGCCTCTTATATTTTGATATATACCCTAAATATTTCAAAAGTATACGGACGAAAAATTAACACGCAATCGGCACGGAATTAAAAATGACATAGACATGTACTAATGATTGGTATACCATTGTGTGTGCAGTTTCCGTACAACATACGACTCATCTATAGACAGACCGGATACTGTACATTTGCTTTCTCGGTTAAATATAATGTTGTTTGGAATAAACATCAAGTTTATATACAATTACAAGACAAATGATATACAATGCTCTGAAATCAAGCTTACATAAATTTGTCTCGCCCACATACATATGGTTTTAACAGCAATATCGCTCAACTGTGTTGCTATGCATGTTTAGGACGCGACAGCCCTCTCCGCCGTCCACTATGCTCGTAGTTCCCGTCACCATGGAGGAATGGTCGCTAAGTAGATACATGATGGGTTCAAAGGCCTGCTGCGTCGTCAACAGCCTCCCCGCCGGAATGGTAGCTATGATCCTCTCCTCTAGTGCCGGGTCCTTCTCAAAAGGTACTTTCGCCATGTCCGTCAACACCGCGTAGAGGTTAAGAGAATTCACTCGTATCTTGTGCGGACCTAGCTCCAATGCAAACTGCTTTGTTAACATATCTAAACCAGCTTTAGAAACATTATAGGGTAACAAGCCTGGCACGGCCCTAATCCCACCGATACTGGAAACATTGACGATAGATCCACCCTTTTGCGAGTCCACCATCTTTTTCCCGACAACTTGAATAATATTTATTGCGGCGAGTAGGTTTACGTTCATGGTGTCGTGAAACCATTCCCGCGGCACCTGCGTTGCTCAGGTGACAGGATGAAGAACTGCAGCGTTGTTTACCACACCGTCAAAACACCCAAGTTTATCCACCTCTCGCCTCGTGGTCTCCCAATCAGCCAGGTCCATACGAACGGTGTGGATAGACGGCACCTCTGCCACCAGCGAGTCTAGATTGGCCTGAGTCAGACTCAATGCGTACACGTCACCACCGGCAGCAGCTAGCTAAGGCCTTTGACAATTCCCGACCAATGCCGCGACCGGCGCCCGTCACTAGAACTTTCTTTCCGCTAAAATCAAATGGCATATTCAATCTACTTATATCCACAACTTATTGTGTAATACTATATTACACTAGTTTACGGCCACTAGGTCATGCTATATAGTCAAATGCAAAAGCATGTACACATGGATATACGTTAACATAATGCAATTACTTTGTAATTTGTGTTTGAATTGTGGGCATTATTTGCAAATTTGGAACTTTAAGATGTTGCACCCGTGACAAACTGAATAATATAATCCGGTCAATGAATATTCAATCAGATAAGAATTTGGTAATACAAATACAAATCAATATTGCGTATGTCGTTCTGTATGTTGTGCGAGACTAATTGATGCTCGGTATTAACACGCAATGACGTGCCCATGGAAACAGCTTATGATTTTAACAGTCCCCGTTTTCGGTCTGACACGACGTTGTATAATAAAATATAGCTAAAAGCCATAGCCATAGGAACGCTACATTGGTCGTCTGTCTGATTTATTAATTATTGAAGATATGGACGCTATGACCATTAATATATTAACATATGTCTACATTAATTATGTTCAATGTCGACGTCATGGGTACTAATGACTGCGTACCCATGTTTTATTGGCTATCAGCATGAGCCCACATGTTAACCCTTTCAACCCTACATGCCAGAAAGTCAACATGTGGAATCACTGTACTGCAGACCCAGAGGAGCCGGCTCGTAACGAGACGTCTCATCAGGATCTGTAGCATGCGTCACAACTTATTCACCTCAAAAACATCCACTTTGTCATTAATGGAATAGTCAAAAAAGTAATATGAAAAAGCCAATGTAGGATATCCAGTAGCCGATTTCATCAAAATTGCAAAGTATACTTATCTAGCAAAGTATACTTTGAGGGAGCAATCATTTATTTTTCCTGAAATGCATTATTTCATATAGAACTAACAAATGCATATATGTGATGATTAAAAGTATACATACTTATTATACTGAATTTATTACATTATCACAGCCAAATTGGCTGTGATAATGTAATAAATTCAGCATAATAATAATTAATAAATTTATCCTAAAATTGAAGATTTCTCCCTCAAAGTATACTTTGCTAGAAAAGTATACTTTGCAATGTTGGTGAAATAGGCTACTGAGTCGAACGTGTTAATATTATCTGTCTCACTACTGACGTTCAATGGAGAGGTTTAGCTTATGGGTTTTGCGACCAGTGTAGATCCCAAGATCAGCCTGTGCATCCGCACAATCTGACCAACATCTACACTGTTTGCCATTCCATCAATGTATCACCAGGCATGATGCTTCTAACAAGCAATATAGATCGTTAACGGGCTACAGGAGTTTGATATTTGATCGGGATCTACACACTGGTGACAACTCGCAACATTCCCATGTCTTCAGTCACAGACACAATTGTGGTATTCCGTGGATTGTCGAGCATTGGTTGATTAATTGATTTATTTGCGTTTAGCGGCCTATCAACAGCTAAGGTCATTTAAAGGTACATGCCCTCTCAGTAGGCACAAAATGTTCTTTATATCGGAGACATCATCTGAGACATGTTCTAACAAAATAAACATGCATTAACTATTAGCCCACGCATTGATTGGCATTATTATACATTTTATATCAGACGTAAAATTTCCACACTGATATCAGGGGCGATTATCGTGTTTCCTTACAATGTTAACGGACATTACTATTTATTCTCTGTATTTATTGTTTGATGTGCATTGATCATACTTTATAATCTGTCTATAATATAATTTGTTCAGGTGACGCATTTAATTAGTATGAATAACTAAACATTACCATGCCTCATTTGCATATGAAAAAAGGCTGGTACCACCGCACGTCACTATCAGTAAAACAATATTAGAATATGTTTATATCTGTATAGCGCCCACTTGTAATGTTTAGAACTGGTGGAATAGTGACACACATATAATATACACGTATTTAATTCCTATAAAGAACAGTTTGTGCCTATTGAGTGGGCATGTACCTTTAAGGCCGGGCTAACGGGTTCGATATCGTAGTTAACCTGCTGAATTGGGGGGGGGGGGCATCCCAAGATCAGAACGGAATATTTACATCGAAAACAAAAAAGTCAGCCCTGGAATTACAATAACCAAACCTGACCTGATGCCAAGTCCATACCACACCAACGTCACTTGGCCCCTTCCCCTAAAAGTAATAGGATTATTCGTATAGTCGTAATACTCACATAAGGGGTATAACCAGATGCAACTGTCACATACAAACATGCCAAAGACGTACGTGATGGCCAAACCAGGTCTCCAGTCGGGATTCCTGTAAGAATGAACCGATCGTTAAATTACCCATCTCATGCTCCCACCTGCCACCCACCGGTTTGTTGAGCAGCTAATTCCAGAAGGTACCCCATAGTTGGTCGCACGTCCATTCTTGTCGTTTGTGTTGGATGATCAGGATATACACCTGTCTCCGGACCATAATGGTTCAGTTGCCCTGACGTTGGAATCATGTCCACTGGTCAGTACAAGTTTTCGTTTGCAGTTTTGTTAACAATACTTCCAAGAACAAAACAAGAAGATTGCTGAGCCGTATTGAGCACCAGGGGACGGTTTTGTACGACTAAAATGTTCGTAAGTGCAAATTTAGAATCGTCTGTAATTTCATTTCATGGATTTACATGTATTGAGCATAGTGCAAATAGGATCGTCTGTAAATTTCATTTTATGGATTTACATTTATTGAGCATAGACTGCAATAAATGTAAATCCAATAATTATTTACAAAAAAAAACATTGTTAATGTGAAATATACAGACTATCATAATTTAGCACTTACGAACATTTTAGTCGTACGAAGTTTAGTGAAACTAAACTTCGTAGGACTAAAATGTTCGTAAGTGCAAATTTAGGATCGTCTGGAATTGTCAATTGATGAATTTGCATGTATTGAGCATATATGTAAATCCAATATTCTTTAACAAGAAAACATTGTGAATGTGAAATTTACAGACTATCATAATTTTGCACGTACGAACATTTGGTCATACGACGTTTAGTGAAACGGTCTCCAGTAATGTACAACATAGGGGATTCCGCACTGGGTCCGCACCCAGTTCTATATTACGTCGATACGGCTGATCGACCAAGGTGTAAACCTTTATGAAATGTTGAAATCTTGAAATAATAATAATAATAATATAGCCATATAAAATGTGCATACTTTTGCGTGTGACCAAAATGGGCTTTACGGCATTGCGCTTTATATATAGTTCACTGTTTTGCTGGAGAAATGAGACTACGTGACCGACTATATGTGGCTGTGACTGGAGGAAATGGGGCTTATTGGATTTGTGGCATAGCACATGATGACATAGCACAGTCCTGTAGCATGATAATGATCTCCATTGCTTGCTAGAAACATGACGGGTGTTTCGTTGATGCAATTGCGAACAGTGCAGATCCTGATCAGACTGTGCGGATGCACATGCTGATCTGGATCTACACTGGTCGCAACACCCATACGCCCAATTTCACAACCACATATGGGCGACAACGTATGTTCTGATCAGACTGTGAGTAGTAGAAAGCGTGATAATTGGCACCAGGGACAATGCTAAATCGGTATATTGTAATTCACGTGGTTTTGGCTGGATAAATGGGGGTTATGGTGTTTGCAACCGGTGTAGAATCAGATCAGACCCTGCATCCGCGTAGCATGACCCGGGTCTGCACGATTTGCTTTTCTGTCCTCGAGACACATGTCACGTTGAAATAATATAGGATCTCATCAAGCCGCAAAAGTATAGTTATACTGGCCATAAATGGCATAACCCTCAGTACTCCAGAAGCCGATTTCATAAAAATTGCAAAGTATACTTATCTAGCAAAGTATATTTTGAGGGAGTAATAATTTATTTTTCCCGAAATGCATTATTTCATATAGAACTAACCACTGCATATATTTGATGATTAAAAGTATACAGAATTATTATACTGAATTTATTACATTATCACAGCCATTGCAATAAATTCAGTATAATACAAAATAATAAATTTACTATCACAACATTGAAAATTTCTCCCTCAAAGTATGCTTTGCTAGATAAGTATACATTATCACAGCCATTGCAATAAATTCAGTATAATAAAAAATAATAAATATATCACAACATTGAAAATTTCTCCCTCAAAGTATGCTTTGCTAGATAAGTATACTTTGCAATGTTGATGAAATAAGCTACAGAACAGTCACGTAAAAGGTAACATAATTGACGAATATTATCCCTGCTGTCGTTAAAGATACATGCCCACTCAGTAGGCCACCAGTTTTAAATATTACGAGTACCCGCTATACAGATATAATCATTTAGTAATATTTATTTTACTGATAGTGACTCGCGGTGGTATCAAGCTATTTGCATATGCAAATGAGGCATGCTATTTTTAATTATTTATACTAATTAAATGCGTCACCTTTAAAAAATATATTTTCGACACATTCTAAAGTATAATGATTGCACATCAAACAAGAGGCCCAAATGGGCCTATATCGCTCACCTAAAAGCCTCCATAGTGGTCATCTTGATTTCACAAAGACTCTTCACTTACAACTTCAAATGTTCCACATACTTTGTTGGTACCTTCTGATCTAACATATATTGCGATTGTGCATGTGATTTACTGCTATACCTTCGATTTGATATATAAAATGACCATATTTGGTCAAAAATAAAATTTGACCCCTATTTGACCCCTCGGGCCATGACCATTTTTGACCCAGAGGCCACCATATGAACAAATCTGAATCAGCGTTAACTATCGATCATTCAAACAAAGTTTCGTCGATCGGCCTGGCGGTTTGTGAGAAGAAGATTTTTTGACAATTTGACCTACATCTTGGATTTGGTGATGACCTCCATTTTGACAAAAATGAACAGGCTTCACCAACAAACCATTTCAGTTAAGTTTGGTCAATATCGGCCAAGCAGTTCACAAGAAGAAGTCCTTTGAAATCTTTAGTAAAAGAACAACCTTTTGACCTGTCGGTGGTCATCTTGGATGACGTAATCATCTGATTTTGGAAAAACATGCTCCAGAGTGATCGTCTCGTCGATACCTTGGATTGGATATATTATATGACCATATTCGGTCATATAATTTGACCCCTAGTTGACCCCTCGGGCCACGCCCATTTTTGACCCAGGTGCCACCATATGAACAAATCTGAAACGGCGTTAAATATCAATCATTCACACCAAGTTTCGTCGAAATCAGCCTGGAGGTTTGTGAGAAGAAGATTTTTTTGACAATTTGACCTACTTTTCAACGGCGGACATCTTGGATTTGGTGATGACCTCCATTTTAACAAAAATGGACAGGCTTCACCCACAGACCATTACAGTTAAGTTTGGCCAATATCGGCCGAGCAGTTCACAAGAAGAATATGTTTGAAATCTTTAGTAAAAGAACAACTTTTTTACCTTTCGGTGGCCATCTTGGATGACAATATCATCTGATTTAGACAAAAAATGCTCCAGAGTGATCGACTAGTCGATACCTTCGATTTGATATATTATATGACTATATTCGGTCGAAAATAAAATTTGACCCATATTTGACCCCTCGGGCCACGCCCATTTTTGTCCCAGGGGCCACCATATGAACAAATCTGAATCAGCATTAACTATCGATCATTCATACAAAGTTTCGTCAAAATCGGCCTGGCGGTTCGTGAGAAGAAGATTTTTTAAGAATTTGACCTACTTTTCCACGGCGGCCATCTTGGATTGTCGATGACCTTCATTTTAACAAATCTGAAATGGCATCACCCATATATCATCCCTGTAAAGTTTGACCAACATCGGCTCAGCAGTTCAGGAGAAGAAGATGATTGAAAATGTTCACGGACGACGGACGACGGACGACGGACACTTTGCCATAAGAATAGCTCACATGAGCTTTGCTCAGGTGAGCTAACAATAAATACAGAGAATAACTAGTAATGTCCGTTAACATTTTACGGAAACACGATTATCGCCCCTGATATCATTGTGGAAATTTACGTCTGATATAAAAATGTATAATAATGCCAATCAATACGAGGGGTAATGGTGAATAATTCCAGCACAAAAATATTTACACACTTCCTTAACATTTGATTGGTCCGTAGCAAGTCTCTGTCCAAAATTTATATCCCAATAAACTCCCACGCCGAACTACTTTCCGTAACCGTCAGGCGCAGTTAAAATAATTCTTATGAAAACGGAAAATAAACACATTTTCTTGATGAATTTATTTCAAATGCTGGAATTATAAGGAATGAATGGCCTTTTTGTGGAATGTTTCGGGGTATAAACTTGGAAAAGTCGCGGGGATACTGGACGAAGGCCGGAAGGCCTCGTCCAGTATTCCCGCGACTTTTCCAAGTTTATACCCCGATAAATTCCACAAAAAGGCCATTCATTCCTATAATGAATGTAAATTTTGCCAGAAAATGTCTCATATATAAAGAATATGTTGTGCCTACTGAGTGGGCATGTATCTTTAAATTACAATTGAAGGCGTCAGTGGCAGAAGGATGAAGGCCCCCGTACTGCACACACCCTTTCAATTGCGTCATTGATGTCTTTTAGAATAATAAAGGTTCGTATCAAGCTAGAGGATTGAAATGCGCTAGGATAGCAGGAGTTTTTGACAAAATACTATACAAAATAAAAACGTGTTTTCATCATGGCCCTGTGTAAGGTGGTTTAATTTAAGATATATGATGATACTGGGAGCGCTGGGTTGTTTCTATTTTCACCCATAATAGCTACATAAATATCGGATTTCCTATCTTGTTGCGTTGAACAAGATACAAAGTCTGATACGTATATACCGATATCGGTGAAAATTGAAACAACCCAGCTGTCCTAGTATCGTCATATATCTTCAATTAAACCACTTTACACAGGGCCATGATGAAAACACATTTTTATTGTTAAAGTAGTCGTTGCTTTTGCTCTCTCGATCATTATTTTCCAAAAATCCAGCAAATACATCAGCGGTCCTAGCATAGAGAATACCAGGCTAGTGTCTTTTGATATTAAGTTTATCAGGCAAGGCTAGGAGACGCGTAGGAATTCCGAGGCTTGCCGACGAATTCCTACTAAACTTGATATCAAAATACACTAGCCTGGTATTCTATTTATCAGGTAGGGTTTTATGCTCGAAAATGACATTAGATGACGTCGTATTCTATGGAAAGAACGCGGACTTGTTTACGTTGCGTCATTACACTGACGTCATTCGGTAACGTCACGTGACGTCATCCGACCAATGGAACGTCAGTTTTCACTTCGTTGTAACCCGGATGTTTATATCAGGGCAATGCCTGATACAACAATATGTTATCAGTCAGTACGTATTCGGTCAATACAGGGCAGGTTACCTGATAAATCGTCATATATCTTCAATTAAACCACTTTACACAGGGCAATGATGAAAAACATGTTTTTATTTTTTATAGTATTTTTTTCCAAAAAATCCTGATATGCCCCTTTAGACTGACTAGAAATGACATAAGCCCCAGCTCTCTAGCCACAGTCCGCAGGTGACTGAACAAATCGCATGTCAGTAACGTTGCTAGTATAAGTTAATTTATATTAGAAACTAGATAATCAGTTGCTTTTTTTCTGGTACCTGTGCCACATATAAGGTAACACAATCGACGAAATATTATCCTTGTTGTTTTCGAATTACACAATAACAACGGCACGTATCACATCGCTGTGGTGGTTGGATCATAACATGCACATGCAATGTTATACAGTAAATAATTTATAGGAGAATAGAGAATTGTTTGATTTAATGTTTTTTAACGGCCTATCAACATCTAATTTAAAGCCGGCCATAAGGGTTCGATCCCGCATGTAACATAGCTGCTGCATTGGGGAGTAAATTTAACAATCACATACAAGAACAGGCCCGTACGCAGGAATTATTTTAGAGGGTTGCGTTATCGACGACGCGAAGGGCTAAACATTGTTTTTGCACACCCACGGACAGACCTCGACAGATTAACCATTTCACCCCTAAGTAACTGGAATGGATTTCGATTGGTTAATTTTGCGACCAATCTAAATCATCACAAACTGATTTTCGGGACCAGTCCATTTATGAACATGGGGTGTTTTTGTTCTCAAAATTATGAAAATTAATTGCAAAAAGTGCAGATCCTGATGATACGGCTCGTTACGAGCTGTCTCATCTGGATCTACACTGTTTGCCAATACCACTATGCAGGCCTGCGGGTTAAGAGTGAAAGGATTAAGGCGGGTGCGTACGCACCCGTCGCACCCCCTCTGCGTACGGGCCTGCAAGAATGCCAAAGACGTACCTGAGGGCCAAACCAGTAGCCTATTTCATCAAAATTGCAAAGTATACTTTTCTAGCAAAGTATACTTTGAAAGAGATTTAAGGATAAATTTATTACTTTTTATTATACTGAATTTATTACATTATCACAGCCTGTTTTGCTGTGATAATGTAATAAATTCAGTATAATAATTCTGCATACTTTTAATCATCAAATATATGCAGTCATTAGTTCTGTATGAAATAATTCATTTCCGGAAAAATAAATGATTTCTCCCTCAAAATATACTTTGCTAGAAAAGTATACTTTGCAATGTTGGTGAAATGGGCTACAGGTAAGGATGAATCCCGATCGTTAAATTACCCATCGCATGCTCCCATCTGCCACCCACGGAGAATAGAGAAACACTTTAGTTATTTGACACAGACCTTGGCAAGTAGGGAGCATGGGTGTGGTAGAAAATGAAAATATGGATGACAACAAACATGCAGATGAAGTTTGAAGCGAATCGCTGATACGGGAAAAGACTTTATAGCAGATTTTTCTTAGTTATTTGACCTTGAACTTAGACATTGGTGGGAGCTGGGTGGGGCGGGAAATGAAACTCCGGTAAATAAGTTATAGCAGAGTGAATCTACTGAGCCGAGACTTAAACTCTACTGAACCGAAAATGTCTAGGAATGAAAATATGGATGATAATAAAGTAACTTTAACATGTATATGAAGTTTGAAGCCAATGAAGTTAGAACAGAGATTTACTCTAAAGTCTACTGAACCGAACATTTCAAAGTCACTTGAGCTTGGCATTGAGCACGTTTGAAGCATGGTTCGGGCAGGGAATGAAATAAAGATGACAAGGGCATCGTTATCATTAAGCCAATCCCCTCGCTCGGCAGCCTTGATACTAAACAAGGTGAACATAAGTCCTCAGTGACATTGACCTTGGACGGTCGGACGCGGGTCGTATGCAAAACAAAGCATCATCCTAGACACACATTGTGGCAACATATTATCAACATCGGTAAAGGTGTAAAGTTATTGAAAACTGAAAGATGTTACTAACGCACGCATTGCGTATGCACGTACATGTTCATGGCGAGGGGATAATACTAATGCACAATTATCTGACATATATATTTCGCTATAATAAGCATGCATATATATGTAGTTTCCAACCATTCGGCCATACGGTAAACAAGGCACATGTATACCGATATAAAATCGAATGGACTTAAAATATACTAAACCGAAAGTTATTTGTCTTGACCTTGGTTGCAATGAGGGAGTTAGCCCCTTAATGCACAGACACGTTCAATTATCATCTTCATGAACATGAATACGGAATCAGTCTCGGATTTAATAGATTGCGTCTGGTCAAAGGCTGGGCTGGGTTTATACTGGAAACGGTGAGGTTGTAAGCCGATGGTACATTCGTGATGGCCGGTGGGGGATGGCAGATGAGGCTTACGTGATATGCAACCGCCTGCGTTAATCTTGCCAAGGACATACATTCGCAATACCAACTCGCAATCAAGCAATTTGATTGTCTGAGCATGAACTGTGGTACAGCTCATGCTCAGACAATCGAATTGCTTGATTTCAAGCACAATATTCAGGTATTTTGAAATAAATAAAGTGACAAATATTGGAAAGATTAGCACCAGTATGTGACTGTCGAAATGATGCTAATGGTATCTATGGCCAGC
This sequence comes from Conchocele bisecta, assembly GCA_029237695.1. Taxonomy (NCBI): domain Eukaryota; kingdom Metazoa; phylum Mollusca; class Bivalvia; order Lucinida; family Thyasiridae; genus Conchocele; species Conchocele bisecta. Next base: position 155,305,987 of record CM055265.1, on the reverse strand, counting down.
ATAGCTCCTGATCTGTGGCCAGTTTACCTCCTGATATGTGATTATGGAAATTTGGCCGACTAAATTTGTGACCAGTTCAGCTCTTGATACGTAACTGGGGGAATGGGGCTTATGTATTGTGTGGCCACTTTAGCTCTTGCTATGTAACTGGGGGAATGGGGTTTATGTATTGTGTGGCCAGTTTAGCTCTTGATATGTAACTGGGGGAATGGGGCTTATGTATTGTGTGGCCACTTTAGCTCTTGCTATGTAACTGGGGGAATGGGGTTTATGTATTGTGTGGCCAGTTTACCTCTTGATATGTAACTGGGGGAATGGGGATTATGTATTGTGTGGCCACTTTAGCTCTTGCTATGTAACTGGGGGAATGGGGTTTATGTATTGTGTGGCCAGTTTAGCTCTTGCTATGTAACTGGGGGAATGGGGCTTATGTATTGTGTGGCCAGTTTAGCTCTTGATATGTAACTGGGGGAATGGGGCTTATGTATTGTGTGGCCAGTTTAGCACTTGCTATGTAACTGGGGGAATGGGGCTTATGTATTGTGTGGCCAGTTCAGCTCTTGATATGTAACTGGGGGAATGGGGCTTATGTATTGTGTGGCCAGTTTAGCTCTTGATATGTAACTGGGGGAATGGGTCTTATGTATTGTGTGGCCAGTTTAGCACTTGCTATGTAACTGGGGGAATGGGGGGGGTTATGATTGTGTGGCCAGTTCAGCTCTTGATGTGTAACTGGGGGAATGGTGCTTATGTATTGTGTGGCCGTTTAGCTCTTGATATGTAATTAGGGGAATGGGGCTTGTGTATTGTGTGGCCAGTTTAGCTCTCGATATGTAACTGGGGGAATGTGGCTTATGTATTGTGTGGCCAGTTTAGGTTTTAATACGTAACTGGAGGAATGGGGCTTATGTATTGTGTGGCCATTGTAGCTCTTGCTATGTAACTAGGGGAATGGGGCTTATGTATTGCGTGGCCAGTGTAGCTCTTGATATGTAACTAGGGGAATGGGGCTTATGTATTGTGTGGCCAGTGTAGCTATTGATGTATGTAGGGGAACTAGGGGACGCTTATGTATTGTGTGACCAGTTCAGCTCTTGATATGTAACTGGGTGAATGGGGCTTATGTATTGTGTGGCCAGTGTAGCTCTTGATACGTAACTGGGGGAATGTGGCTTATGTATTGTGTGGCCAGTGTAGCTCTTGATATGTAATTAGGGGAATGGGGCTTATGTACTGTGTTGCCAGTGTAGCTCTTTATATGTAACTGGGTGAATGGGGCTTATGCATTGTGTGGCCAGTGTAGCTCTTGATATGTAACTGGGTGAATGGGGCTTATGTATTGTGTGGCAAGTTTAGCTCTTGATATGTAACTGGGGGAATGGGACTTATGTATTGTGTGGCCAGTTGAGCTCTTGATACGTAACTAGGGGAATGCGGCTTATGTATTGAGTGGCCAGTTTAGCTCTTGATACGTAACTAGGGGAATGGGGCTTATGTATTGTGTGGCCAGTGTAGCTCTTGATACGTAACTGGGGGAATGGGGCTTATGTATTGTGTGACCAGTGTAGCTCTTGATATGTAACTGGGTGAATGGGGCTTATGTATTGTGTGGCCAGTTTAGCTCTTGCTATGTAACTAGGGGAATGGGGCTTATGTATTGTGTGGCCAGTTTAGCTCTTGATATGTAACTAGGGGAATGGGGCTGATGTATTGTGTTGCCAGTTTAGGTTTTAATAAGTAACTGGGGGAATGGGGCTTATATATTGTGTGACCAATTTAGCTCTTGATATGTAACTGGGGGAATGGGGCTTATGTATTGTGTGTTCAGTTTAGGATATAATACGTAACTGGGGGAATGGGGCTTATGTATTGTGTGGCCAGTTTAGCTCTTGATACGTAACTGGAGGAATGGGGCTTATGTATTGTGTGGCCAGTTTATGTTTGAATACGTAACTGGGGGAATGGGTCTTATTTATTGGGTGGCCAGTTCAGCTCTTGATACTGTGGCAAACTTTTCGTTCGCTACAATACGTAACTGGGGGAATGGGGCTTATGTATTGTGTGGCCAGTGTAGCTGTTGATACGTAACTGGAGGAATGGGGTTTATGTATTGTGTGGTCAGTTTAGCTCTTGATATGTAACTGGGTGAATGGGGCTTATGTATTGTGTGGCAAGTTGAGCTCTTGATATGTAACTGGGAGAATGGGACTTATGTATTGTGTGGCCAGTTGAGCTCTTGATACGTAACTAGGGGAATGCGGCTTATGTATTGAGTGGCCAATTTAGCTCTTGATACGTAACTAGGGGAATGGGGCTTATATATTGTGTGGCCAGTGTAGCTCTTGATACGTAACTGGTGGAATGGGTGCTTATGTATTGTGTGACCAGTTTATCTCTTGATATGTAACTAGGGGAATGGGGCTGATGTATTGTGTTGCCAGTTTAGGTTTTAATACATAACTGGGGGAATGGGGCTTATGTATTGTGTGGCCAATTTAGCTCTTGATACGTAACTGGGGGAATGGGGCTTATGTATTGTGTGGCCAATTTAGCTCTTGATACGTAACTGGGGGAATGGGGCTTATGTATTGTGTGGCCAGTTCAGCTCTTGATACCCAACTGGAGGAATGGGGCTTATGTATTGTGTGGCCAATTTAGCTCTTGATACGTAACTGGGGGAATGGGGCTTATGTATTGTGTGGCCAGTTCAGCTCTTGATACGCAACTGGAGGAATGGGGCTTATGTATTGTGTGGCCAGTTTATGTTTTAATACGTAACTGGGGAATGGGTCTTATTTATTGGGTGGCCAGTTCAGCTCTTGATACTGTGGCAAACTTTTCCTTCGCTACAATACGTAACTGGGGGAATGCGGCTTATGTATTGTGTGGCCAGTGTAGCTCTTGATATGTAACTAGAGGAATGGGGCTTGTGCATTGTGTGGCCAGTGTAGCTCTTGATACGTAACTGGAGGAATGGGGTTGATGTATTGTGTGGCCAGTGTAGCTCTTGATACGTAACTGGAGGAATGGGGCTGATGTATTGTGTGGCCAGTGTAGCTCTTGATACGTAACTGGAGGAATGGGGCTTATGTATTGTGTGGTCAGTTTAGCTCTTGATATGTAACTGGATGAATGGGGCTTATGTATTGTGTGGCCAGTTTAGCTCTTGATACGTAACTGGACGAATGTGGCTGATGTATTGTGTGGTCAGTGTAGTTCTTGATACGTAACTGAAGGAATGGGGCTGATGTATTGTGTGGTCAGTTTAGCTCTTGATACGTAACTGGAGGAATGGGGCTGATGTATTGTGTGGCCAGTGTAGCTCTTGATACGTAACTGGGGGAATGGGGCTGATGTATTGTGTGGCCAGTGTAGCTCTTGATACGTAACTGGAGGAATGGGGCTGATGTATTGTGTGGTCAGTTTAGCTCTTGATATGTAACTGGAGGAATGGGGGCTTATGTATGTGTTATGGCAGTTTAGCTCTTGGTACGTAATGGACGAATAATGGGGATGTAGATGTATTGTGTGGTCAGTGTAGTTCTTGATACTTAACTGAAGGAATGGGGCTGATGTATTTTGTGGTCAGTTTAGCTCTTGATATGTAACTGGGGGAATGGGGCTTATGTATTGTGTGGCCAGTATAGATCTTGATACGCAACTGGAGAAATGGGGCTTATGTATTTTGGCCAGTTTATCTCCTGATACGTAACTGGGGGAATGGGGCTTATGTATTATGTGGCCAGTTCAGCTCTTGATATGTAAATGGAGGAATGTGGCTTATGTATTTTGGCCGGTTTAGCTCCTGATACGTAACTGAGGGAATGGGGCTTATGTATTGTGTGGTTATTTTAGCTCTTGATATGTAACTGGAGGAATGGGGCTTATGTATTTTGGCCGGTTTAGCTCCTGATACGTAACTGAGGGAATGGGGCTTATGTATTGTGTGGTCAGTTTAGCTCTTGATATGTAACAGGGGGAATGGGGATTATGTATCGTGTGGCCAGTTTAGCTCTTGATATGTAACTGGCGGAATGGGGCTTATGTATTGTGTGGCCAGTGTAGCTCTTGATACGTAACGTAACTGGCGGAATGGGAATTATGTATTGTGTGGTCAGTTTAGCTCTTGATATGTAACTGGGGGAATGGGGATTATGTATCGTGTGGCCAGTTTAGCTCTTGATATGTAACTGGCGGAATGGGGTTTATGTATTGTGTGGCCAGTGTAGCTCTTGATACGTAACGTAACTGGCGGAATGGGAATTATGTATTGTGTGGCCAGTTCAGCTCTTGATACGTAACTGGAAGAATGGGTCTTATGTATTGTGTGGCCAGTGTAGCTCTTGATACGTAACGTAACTGGCAGAATTGGAATTATGTATTGTGTGGTCAGTTTAGCTCTGGATATGTAACTGGGGGAATGGGGCTTATGTATTGTGTGGTCAGTTTAGCTCTTGATATGTAACTGGGGGAATGGAGATTATGTATCGTGTGGCCAGTTTAGCTCTTGATATGTAACTGGCGGAATGGGGCTTATGTATTGTGTGGCCAGTGTAGCTCTTGATACGTAACGTAACTGACGGAATGGGAATTATGTATTGTGTGGCCAGTTCAGCTCTTGATACGTAACTGGAGGAATGGGTCTTATGTATTGTGTGGCCAGTGTAGCTCTTGATATGTAACTGGGTAAATGGGAATTATGTATTGTGTGGCCAGTGTAGCTGTTGATACGTAACTGGCGGAATGGGAATTATGTATTGTGTGGCCAGTTCAGCTCTTGATACGTAACTGGAGGAATGGGGCTTATGTATTGTGTGGCCAGTTTAGCTCTTGATATGTAACTGGGGGAATGGGCCATATGTATTGTGTGGCCAGTTTAGCTCTCGATACGTACCTGGGGGAAGGGGCTTATGTATTGTGCGGCCAGTTCAGCTCTTGATAGGTAACTGGAGAAATGGGGCTTATGTATTGTGTGGCCAGTTTAGCTCTCTATACGTACCTGGGGGAATGGGGCTTATGTATTGTGTGGCCAGTTCAGCTCTTGATACGTACATGGAGGAATGGGGCTTATGTATTGTGCGGCCAGTTTAGCTCTTGATACGTAACTAGAGGAATGGGGCTTATGTATTGTGTGGCCAGTTTAGCTTTCGATATGTAACTGGGGGAATGGAGCTTATGTATTGTGTGGCCAGTTCAGCTCTTGATACGTACCTGGAGGAATGGGGCTTATGTATTGTGTGGCCAGTTTAGCTCTTGATATGTAGCTGGGGGAATGGGGCTTATGTATTGTGTGGCCACTTTAGCTCTTGATACGTAACTGGGGGAATGGGGTTTATGTATTGTGTGGCCAGTTTAGCTCTTGATATGTAACTGGGGGAATGGGGCTTATGTATTGTATGGCCAGTTTAGCACTTGATATTCAGGTATTTTGAAATGAAGAAAGTGACAAATATTGGAAAGATTAGCACCAGTGTGTGACTGTCAAAATGATGCTAATGGTATCTGTGGCCAGCATAGCTCCTGATCTGTGGCTAGTTTACCTCCTGATATGTGATTATGGAAATTGGGCAGCTTAAATATGTGACCAGTTTAGCTCTCGATACGTAACTGGAGGAATGGGGCTTACATATTGTGTGGCCAGTTTAGCTCCAGATCTGTGACTGGGAAAATTGTGCCATTTAAATGTGTAGCTCCTGAACGGTGACTGGAGAAATGGGGCTTATGTAAGTTTTGCCCAGTTTAGATGTTGGTCGGTGACTGGAGGAATGGAGCTTAGGTTAGTTGTGGCCGGTTAGTTACAGATCTGGGGGCCGTTTCACTAAACTTTGTACAATAAACAATTTGAATGAAGTTTGTACGCATTTGTTTCTCATATTAATGATATCCAAATATTTTCCAAAATTGGCTATCATTGTTTGTTATTGTACATTTCAATGCTGCACTTACAGGCTATTCTGTCTTGACTGGGGAAATGGGTCTTATTTTAACCCTTATACCGCTATCTTAATTTTTTATCGTCTGCTGTTTATTTTCTATATTCATCCATTTTTATCATCAAAAACATGCTTTGACAGCACTTTAGAATAATTTACCACATGCTTTGACAGCACTTCAGAATCATTTCCATTGGAAATGATTCTGAAGTGATGTCAAAACATGTTTTTATTGAGAAATAAGGCAAGATATAAAAGCAGATGACACAATGACAATTGTTGTGAGTAGCGTCTAAGGATTAAGTGTTATAGAGGAACAGATGGAACAACAGACGAGTCTTCAGTATTTATACATTTAATAATAATGGATTTCTGATGACATGAGCTTCACATACATACCAATGTAACAAAATAAAAATGAACAAAAACATGTCAGCACACATTCATATTTATAACATATAGTAATTACAGAGTATAATTTAAATGCATTTTGGTGTCTATTCAATAAGATACAGAACAATGGCTTGCTTAACCTGTTCAAGTGCATTTTTATAAGCACAACTATTTTTGCCATTTCTCAACATAAGTTGTATTGGTATGGTGGCAATACAGATTTCAAAGGAATTATATGTATTGTTGGGCCAGTGAGGGGAGATTTCATTTGATTTATTGGTCTTTCACGGCCTATCAACAGCTGAGGTCATTTAAGTCCAGGCCAATGGGTTCGTTCGATCCCGCACACCACCTGCTCAATCCCAAAATCAGAATGTAATATTTAAAAAAAAAAAAAATATATATATTCAGCCCCGAAATGAGAGAAATTGTGACAGTTGCCCCCACCTCCTCCACCAATCAGCTTGTATGTTACTCTGCCTCGCTGAAATGTGTATAACATTTTGCTTATTCAGTGCTAATGAACGCTTTATTTTTTTCCTGGTCTTAAATATTGCGATTTTATATCATAGATGTTGGCCTCCACCCTGGGATGTCACGCAAACTTGGGACACCATCCCTGTCATGGTGTGGAAAAGAATAGTTCTTTCATGGTAATTTAGGGAACAGTCAAACGTATTGCCCAGTTGCTGTGAACCAAGGGCAAGGGCAATAGTGCAACGTGTCGGCCACAACACCGAGGGGCAATATGTTTGACTGTTCCCCGAATAACCATGAAATAACTGTTTTATTACTCAACCTTGTAATATACTGTATATGATACAATGAGCGTGAATTTGGGGTGGGGCATATTGACTGACCAAAATAAATATCATTGAATTTTATGGCGCAATCTTCGACAAAAATCACGATGTCATAATTTTTATAGGTGAAAATAGTTTGGGCCAGTCAACAGGCATGCAAAACTATTGCCCAGGCATGGAAACTATTTCTGAGACATGTCAAAATTCATGGAATTGGTCAAAAATATGTAATATAAACTTATATAGGGAGTTAGGTAATAAAAAGAACTGAAACACACTTTGGCAGATGTGGTAATATACATGCATGTACCTGTGGAAAAACAATTCATTTGAGTATACATATTAACTAAATAGCACAGTTTTGGCTTATGTGGAGATATTTGATGTTGCAACCCTTTCATACATGTTAAGCACATGGTTATGTGTGTTGGTCAATCATACATGCACTTATATATACAGGTAATTCTTTAACAGTAAAAAGTGGGAACAAAATATTGTTATCTGCTATTTGTTCATATCTAATTTATTTCAAAAACATGTCCGACAGCACATGAGAATCTCATGCACTCTCTGAACAGGTTTTGACAACAAAATATGGCCTGTCAGCACACAAATGCCCCCGGTGGCAGATTGGAGAAATTCCAGTAAACTTCTTAACCAGATCCATGGAGACACATATAGAAGGACGGACACACAGTAATGCTATATACCTGCCAGCTCTACTGAGACTGGGGGGTGAGGAATAAAAATAAAGAGTAATGACAAAACTTAATAAGGGATAACGTAATTACCTAATTACCGTAGTGAGTAGATAAATGAGATATTTTATGGGTTGAGGGCAGAGATGTTCAACATCAGTCTGTGTATCTAACCATTTTACATCCATCTGTGACTGAATTGTAACCATGGCGATTGCAAACTGATATCAGGTACATACATCCAAAGGGGGCGGCATTTGTAAAATAATAGCCATTTAATGTATAATCTCTCTATCATGGACAATTAAATTTTGATAGAGTTCACTGTCCATTATCTATGGTGATAAGGTATGTTCATGATCGCAAAGCATGCATGTATGTTTCAGAATGCTTATATAATTGAATTACAGTCGGAGCTCCAGATAAGGAACAGCACATTGGGTATTGTTACTCTATCTTTTCTATATCAATTTGGTTGTTCATAATTTCATTTATGAACATGTAAAAGTTCACCCTACTGTTTTCAGGTCAATTGGGCATTTCAGAATTTAGCTTCAAAATAGTATCACAAACATGCAATCAGGGCTCCAGATAAGGAATTAGTAATTGAGTATTGTTACTCCATCATTTCTGAAGCAATTGGGTATTTCAAAATTTTAATTGGGTAAAATTAAATCACACTACCGTTTACACATCAACAGACAGCAATTATTGAATAGTTTGTTTCGAAATGAAAACATATCTTGGCATTTCATTAGAATTGTCTCCTTGGAGACAATTCTAATGAAATACCAAGATGTGTTTTCATGGAAAAATAAGGAAAATATGCTATATTGGTGGTCGGTTTATTGTTTTCGTAATGATAAAGGTACCACAATTGTTCTCATTGCTTTTTGATACTCACTACTTCTGATTTCAATTGGGATTTTGGCAATTTTATTTGGGTATTTTCGCAAATACGCAGCTTATCTGGAGCTCTGCATGCAATCTAATGCCAGGAAGGGCTAGCGACCGCAGCATTTAGTTGCTGAAAAATCCAATATGTGAACAATAACCGACTTATAGTTCAGCCAAGTGTAGAGTGCAATGTCCCATCCGAGTATTGATTTTACATTTCCTGTTGAACAGTTAATCATTAAATGTGGTCATATATAACTTACTGGAGGTTAAACTTTGCAATATGTGAAATAAGTGGAGCGCAATGCTGCCCAGTGATTGGCTTAGAAAGTAAGGCGAAGTATAAGGGCCAAAATAGTTGCCAGGGGCCAGTTTCACGAAACTTTGTATGACTAAAATGTCGTAAGTGCAAAATTATGATAGTCTGTAAATTTCACATTAACAATGTTTTCTTGTAAACATTTATTGGATTTACATTTATTGAGCATAGGCTGCATATGCAGCCTATGCTCAATAAATGTAACTCCATAAATTGAAATTTTCAGACGATCCTAAATTTGCACTTACGAACATTTTAGTCGTATTAAACTTAAAAGGCTCGATTGTGCATTGGTATTGCCAATAGATGTTAGACGTTGATAATCTGGGAAAGACACGCAGTTGTTTAATACTCGACACTGAAATCAATTGGAATTCTTCTTATGCAACATTTCAATAGGTACTGTACTCTCAAAATTTCAAGATTTTCTTGAAAAAGAGTAATTTTAATTGCTTTCTGGTACTTACTGCTACCCATTTTTATATACTTTTTGACATTTCTAATAGAGTATGTAAGCAAATGCACAGCTTATCTGGAGCTCTGATTACAGTGCAATATCTCTGTCCGGTTTAGAGAGGTTCCACTGTAGACATGGTTTTACCAAGGTTACAAGCAGGGTAGTCACCTGGGGGCCGCTTCACTAAACTTTGTACGAGTAAAATGTTTGTCAGTGCAAACTTATGATAGTAAATTTCACATGTTTTCTTGTAAACAATTAATGGATTTATATTTATTGAGCATAGGCTGCATAAGCAGCCTATGCTCAATAAATGTAACTCCATAAATTGAAATTTCCAGACGATCCTAAATTTGCACTGACAAACATTTTAGTCGTACAAAGTTTAGTGAAACGGCCCCCAACAGATGAATACAGTCGAACCTGTGCTAAATGCCACCTCCGAATAGCAATCACCTGTCTATAGCAGCTATGTTTTTGTTTCCCAATTATTCAATTGCTACAGAAATGAACCCGCAAACAAAAATGACCTGTGAACAAAGGCAAATTTTTCTCTTCCCATAATTGACTTTTATTCACAGGTTTGACTGTATTAAAGTTCCAGATAAGGTGCATTGGTGTATGTTGAACACTTATTTTAGTTGAATAGGATTTTCAAAAAGGTGATTTTTTTTGTACTCACAAATTGGTAAACATGCTCTATTAAAGTTGAAATTAACTTATTTGAGCTCCAAAAAGCAATAAGTGTTATCTTTTTGAAGCTCAAATAAGTGAATTTCCAACTTTGTTTGATTTTTTGGGTTTATTGATTCCCTGTTTTATATAGGAAAAACGTGATAAATACACTAATCCATTAGCAACTAGAAAATGTGTTCATAGAACACGGATGCCCCACATATCGCTGATAGTAAACAAAGCAAAATTCCAAGTCCAGAAGAGGCAGATAATCAATGGCTCAGTGTCAAAGTAAAAATAGAAATTCACTTTGTGCATCTACAGTTCTACACACCATAATTACACACATACCAAGCATCAAGCCTCCAGCTATTACGCAAAATGGTGAAATTCTAAGTTGAAAAGGGCGAGATAATCCATGACCCGGGGGTTTGATAAAAAATTGAAAAAATATACTTTGCACATCTATTCATCATAAGGAAGCTACATACCAAGTTTCAGGTTTATAGCTAGTACAGTTTAAATGTTTTATGAGTTATGAGGCAAAATTGGGAAATTCTAAGTCGAAAGGGGAGATAATCCATGACCTGGGGGTGGAATCAAAAATCGAAATATACTTTGTCCATCTACTCATCATAAGGAAGCTACATACCAAGTTCCAGGTATGTAGCTAGTACGGTTTAAAAGTTTTACGTGTTAAAAGGTTGGTGATGGACAGACAGACGGAAGGACGGACGGACAGACGGGACGGACAGACAAGGGTAACACTAAATGCCCCCTCTACTATCGAGGTGGGGCATAAAATAAAATATGCATTGAATTTGTAATCAGGGTGTATAATACTCTTTAGACACAAAGCATATCTGGAGTCCGGGGGCCCGTTTCACTAAACTTTGTACCAATAAAAATTTGTAAGTGCAAAATTATGATAGTCTGTAAATGTTTCATTAACAATGTTTTCTTGTAAAAAAAAAGATTGGATTTACATGCCTATGCTCAATAAATGTAAATCCATCAATTGAAATTTACAGACAATCCTAAATTTACACTTACGAACATTTTAGTCGTACAAAGTTTAGTGAAACGGGCCCCTGGGATATGGATCTAATTTATTAACCAGACACATCTGGAATGAGTCACAATCAGCATGGTGAACAGTGTAGAACCTGAATCCATTGTAAAGACAGTTGATAAATATTTCTAGAATGTCACATATTTAAAACTAAAACAACAGCAAAAACAACAGCATATTCAACAAAGTCATAAATGTGACAGGCTGTTTCATTGTTAGGCAGAAACAAGGCCAGCGAGAAATTAGTAATACTGACGGAAGTACCCCTCAAACACTTAAATAAAAAAAAATAATTTATAAGTCATTTGACCTTGAGCACAGGGGCCACATAGGTGGGCTATAGAATGAAAACATGGATGTAGCTTCAAGCCAATTTGACAGAGATAGTAGGTTGCTGAAAACTTTAACGCAAATCTTGCACAGAGAAACAGACGGACGTCCTAACATTTTGGGTATAAGGGCTATTTGTACAAGGGCTATTTGTTCTTTAAAAGATAAAAGAAATAGCCCCTAAGCAACAAGAGGCTTAGGGCTATATGGAATAACTATATTGTATTCTATTTTCTGAGGCTCCTCCCCTTAGCCCCTAAACCCCCACTGTTTGCCCGGACAGATGGATGGACGGACGTGCCACCAATAAGAGGAAGGGGCCATTTCCATTGTTCTAGAACAAAAGAAATGGCCCTTGTAATGAATAGAATCAGGGGCCAGACAGAATAAATCAAAGGATTATTTTGTGCTAGGCGCCACACCAATGGCCCCTTTCTCTCGTTTGGTTGCTCAGACAGACAGACAAACAGGGTGGCGACTATATGTACCCCGATATTTATTTTGGGGTACACAAAAAAACTTATACGAGACTGTGACTGGGAGAAATGGAGCTTAACACTTTCAACACCACAGGCCTGTATAGAGGCCTGGGCAAACAGCTCGTGATGAGCCGTCTCATCAGGATCTGCACTTTTTGCAAGTAATTTTCATATTTTTGAGATCAAAAATAGCCTGTTTTCATAAATAGACTAGTCTGAAAACCATTTTATGACAATTGGATTGGTTGCATAATTAACACATCAATAGTCCATTCTAGTTATTTAGGGGTGAAAGGGTTAAGCCATTTGACGCAAGTCAAGCTTTGGACCTGCTAGAACAATCCTGTAGGTTGATAATTAGTTGCGAACGGTAACTTACTCCTGCAATTTACTCCTGCTACGGACGGTACGGGAGTAAATTGCAAGAGTTACCGTTCACAACTAGCCGATAACAACACTGTTTCTTAGAAGTATGACATTGAACCAAGTCTAAACTTGTCACAAAGACCAAAAGCCACATTGCTCTGGTCACATATTCCCTACCAGATAATTGAAGGGGTCAGTGGAAGAAGTAGGCCAACTCCCACATGGAGTTAGCCTCCTTCTTCCACTGACGCCTTCAATTACTGTGTTTAAACTTGTGCAACTTTAGAAACTAACTCACTGTAGTTACAATGTTGTAAACAGTCAACGTTCCAAAACATCAGGTAAATGCAGAAACAAATACCTCAGCCATTGACAACATAATTTATAGCAAATTACTTTTGAGAGCTTTTAATGTCAAAACATGAAAATAATGCCTTTAAAGAATTATGCATTCTTCGAGATGAATCACAACAAATTGTGTTCTGCAGAAGTTGTTACAGTATGTCAAGAGAGAGACTGGGCAAAATTGTTGAAAGCCCCCTTTTTCCATTCAGTCACATTTATCAACATTTTACACATGTATTAGAACTACGTCTTTAAGCAGATTTTGGCATTATAATTTCTCAATCATTCCATTTGATCGAGCCATCACGGAATAGCTATTTTCGGTGCGTGTGACATAGTGTCTGCGATGATGCCACGCTGCGACCTCTGGTATGTGTACATGTCATTGGAGGTCATCGACCAATCCTTGTAGTCAGAGTAGGAATTGTGGGAGGCAGGAAACTGGTGTACCCATGGAGACTTGACAACCGGTACTGGAATCCCGCCCACAAATGGCTGCTTCTCACATGATCTGGGGGTACAAACAAAGATATTAATCATTTACACAACAGATACATAATACCAGGGACCAGTTGCTCATTGCTCAAAACATGTTACCTTCACAGGCATTTTTCTTATTTCTCTCTGTAAATATGTCTTGGAATTTCATTAGAATTGCGTCCTCCGGACTCGATTCTAATGAAATTCCAAAACATATTCATAGTATTTGCAGGGAGAAATAAAAGAAAATATAATGAAATTTTGCCATCTATTGTTGAACTTTTCATAGCCCACAAGTTTCCCAGCATGCAAAGAGTTAAGCAGCCAGAGGTTTTGAGCATCCGTGCCCATGCTAGCATCATTTATATCGAGGATATTCCATTGTACATTTTGAATAGCGGGAAGTAATACACGAGTGTGCGCCGGCTTCCGCGTAAGCAACGAGTGAGCATAGCGAATGAGTTGCTTGCACGGACGCCGACGCACACTCATGTATTATTTCTGCTATTCAAACATGTACGATGGAATATCCTATTTATTACACTTCCACGGCGGATATATATATGCATATTTAGTCTACTGTTGAGATTATAATCAATGAATTATGCTGAGCGCATGAATAGTTACACAACGACGTGTTTCCCGCTTTTTTGCGTCACATTGACGTTACGTTGTGTGACGTCAACGTGACATCACGTAAACTTTTTGAACTCCAAATTACGCAGCTGTTTCTATGAACTAGATATATTTGAGTACATGTTTACAATGTTTTCAATCACATTAACATTGTAGATTAGTCGAGACTCTCTCCAAGTTTTCAAATAACTTTATTTTGACTGTAATAAAAATAAACATTTGAATAGTAGCTCGTGGTTACCCAGAAAACACGAGCACAATTACGGGTGTTCTCTTCACTGTGTATTATTTGTAAGGAGTTTTCTTTCACAGTGAAACACGTGCAAATAACTCGTAAGAGTGTAATAAAACAAGTTGAACAGGAATCTTTTAGTAAAATGTATTTATAACGACTGGAGAAATAGGGTTTATGGGTTTTGCGACCTGTGCAGATCCAGATCAGCATGTGCATCTGTACAGTCTGATCAAGATCTGCACTGTTCACCATTCAGTCAATGAAACACCTATCATGCTACTAATAAGAAATATAGATCGTTATCAGGCTACGGGAGTGTGCTATTTAATCAGGAGCAACACTGGTCACAAATCCCATAAGCCCCATTTCTACTGTTACACAGCTCCAGTTAAGGTGCGTAATTTGACCAACTTGTGGTGAAATTTTGTTATTTCTTCATCAAAAATGGCAAGTTGGGAGTCCATTAGAATCGTCTCATTGAGACGATTCTAAAGCACTCCCAACTTGCCATTTTTGATGGAGAAATAAGAAATTTACCTCCAAATTACGCACCTTAACTGGAGCTCTGTTACAGCAACATTTCCTGGTCACTGGTGGACAAGAGGCCTTAGAACATGTCACAAAAGCAAATCTTGTAATGACTCAAAAATAAAATCACATGTTTTCTTGGTGTCCGGTTTAGAGAGGTTCCACTGCAAATAATGATGGCACATGTGATAATCACGACACCATATTGTTCCAATGTCAGAAACCCATTTTGTCCATCAGCAACATCTGAGACAAGCCATGTGATTTTGTACCCGAGAAGATGTGCGATATCTTATAAATAAAATCTATTTACAAAATTTTCCGTAAATGACGTCGAAAGTGGATGAAATGTTCGGAGTAAATGCGGAATAGAAAATTCACTTATTTGAGCTGCAAAAAGCAAAGTGTTTGCTTTTTTTCTGCTGAAATAAGTGAATTTTTAACTTTATTAGAATATTTTTTACTCCTCAATTTGAAAATTAATGAGTATTTTAATATTATTGTGAGTATTTCATACTCCCACTTAAGAACATTTTGTCAACTTGCGACGTCATTTACAGAATATATATTAAACCAGATGGCCGAGGCCCGCATGTCGAGCCCGTCGAGGCATTTGATGGTTTCAGAGTGTATTTATTTGAAGTTTGATGCCCAATAAGCATACAAAGTTTCAAGCAAATGTAACTTACAGAGATAGTAGGTATGTGAAAACTAACGCAAATTTTGACAGAAACTTTAACGCAAACTTCCAAGTCATTTGACCTTGACATAGGGGCACAGGGGCTGCATGAGTGGGACACAGAATGAATATATGGATGATGACTAATAAGCATATGAAGTTTCAAGTCAATGTGACTTAGGACTGCAGAGATATAAGGTATTTAAAAACTTTAATGCAGATTTCGGAACGCAAACTTCCAAGTCATTTGACCTTGACCTTGGGCACAGGGGCCGCATGAGTGGGATACAGCATGAATATATGGATCATAACTAATAAGCATATGAAGTTTCAAGTCAATGTGACTTAGGACTGCAGAGATATAAGGTATTTAAAAACTTTGACGCAGATTTCGGACAGACGGACACCCGGACGTCATTGTGATCACTGTCTCGCTTTCCGCAAGCGGGCTCGACAAAAAATAGTTTCTTATTGGGTACAAAATCACATGGCTCGTCATTTTATTACTCTGCATACATACCTGTCATGTAAGCTTTTGTACGACATAGGAGTGTGAATCACAGATGCAGGGGTTGCTCCAGACATGGGACTTTCCGCGCCCATATTGTTCATATCCATCTTGTCCGTTAGGTGGTTTCTGTTTATATCGCGTGTCATATCCACACACTGTTTGGGGCTACTAGCTGGATCTGATTGGGGATTACTGATTGGGCTGGGGTTCACACTTTGTCCTGTCTTAGCACACTGTGACCACACTGAACTATTGTGAATGACATTCCCTCGATGTTGTTGTTGTTGCTGTTGTTGTGCCGCGTAGCCGTTCATGTTGGGACTGTTCAAATTCTCCACGCTCGAACTACGATTGTGATGCACTGTTCTTGGACTAGACATGTTTTTGATCACGGAACTGTGAGTCAATTGATGTATGGACGATATACTCGACTGATCATCCTCTGATGAACGATTCAACTTCGAGTCTCTTGATGGCGAGTAACTCTGTGCCTGGCACAGGTCGGGTTTAAAAATGTTTGCAGACTGAATGCCCGACGTTCCAGTGTTACCCTGTTCTAAAGCACTGTTATACATTGACGAGGATCTCAGATCTACAGGTTCTAATGCACCGTTCAATCTCGGCGCCAACCACTCAGGTCGGTACTCGTAACCGTACTTTTTGTAATCGTTATCAAGGCGACTTAAGTCTTCATTATAATGTACTTTTTTCGCTAAATCTAAACTGTATGTATCGAGGCTGTATTTAGCGGCATCGTAACCATATTTCGTACTTGGAGTGACAAGATCAGCGTAACCATTGCCGTACGACAGCTGATGCTGGTACTGTCTATGACCATCAAGGTAATACCCGTTTGTGTAGCTGTGTTTGTCCATATCAAGTCGGTAGGGATCAACAGACGCGGTCAGGGATGAATACCCAGGTGGGCGGTTATACAAAATATCCGACTCCAGTCCAAGATTACTACCCGGATAATGGTATAAAAACTCTGGCTTGAATTCACCGCCATCGTAACCGTTCATCGGTGGGTATGCACTATATCCATTGACGCCGTTTGGAGCGTCTTTTCCAACTTTTCTTTTCTTGTTGTTCTGAAGGTAGTCGCGGACCTGGGGTTTCTGTTTCTTACAGCGCGTGCCTTTCATCTTGGAGACCATGTCCTCGTTGGGAAAGTCGAACCCGGAGCAGACATCAAGGTCAAGCAGCGGGTATGGCAGCTTGAACTCGTTCCCACGTTTGTGGAACAGGTCTTGACCTTCATCTTCACTGTAAAATAAATATCGATTGAATTAAATCTTCTCCACTGGAGACAATTCTCATGTGCTGTCAAAACCAGTTTTTTGTTAATAATTAAGGCAAAAATGAAAAACAGCAGACGACAATTTCCGTCTCTCACATAGTGAAAGTTAACCCTTGAAACGTGGAAAATGAATATTGTCGTCTGCTATTTATCTTGCATTATATGCTTATTTCTCATCAAAAATCCATTAGAGATGATTCTCAAACACATAATGATTCTGAAGTGCTGTCAAACCATGTTTGTATTGAGAAATAAGGCAAGATATAAAAGCAACAGCAGACGACAAGTGTTGTGAGTAGCGTTCTAAGGGTTAACACTTTCACCCCTAAGCAATTGGAATGAATTTTCATATGTTAATTTTGCAACCAATCCAACAATCACAAAAATTATTTTCACACTAGTCCATTTATGAAAAGGGGGTGTCTTTGTTCATAAAAAAATAGGAAAATCAATTGGAAAAAGTGCAGATCCTGATGAGACGGCTTGTCACAAGCCGGCTCATCTGGATCTACACTATTTGTCAATACCACTGTAGAGGTCTGTGGTGTTGAAAGGGTTAAATGTAGCAACCTTTGAAAAACGAGTTTTTGATTATTGATTAGACCAGTAATATTTTAGAATCACTTTTAGAGTGGAAAATACTTTTGTCATATGCCAAGGAGGCAAACATGTATCTGAAGGCATAGTTATTACGAAGCTAATCCCCTCGCTGGCTGCATTGATACCAAAAAAAGGAAATTTAATGCATTTGTCTTACTAGCAAGGTGAACATAAGTCCTCAGTGGCCTTGACCTTGGACGGTCGGACGTGGGTCGTATGCAAAACAAAGCCTACCCCTATTCACACATTGTGGCCAAATATTATCAAAATCTGTGAAGCGGTTCATAAGTTACTGTAAAATGAAAGGTGTTACTAGTGTATAATTCCAGCACACAAATATTTACACAATTCCCTAACATTTGATTGGTCCGTAGCAAGTCTCTGTCCAAAATTTATATCCCAGTAAACTCCCATGCCGAACTACTTTCCGTAACCGTCAGGCGCAGTTAAAATAATTCTTAAGAAAACGGAAAATAAACACATTTTCTTGATGAATTTATTTCAAATGCTGGAATTATAAGGAATGAATGGCATTATTGTGGAATTTATCGGCGATATAAACTTGGAAAAGTCGCGGGAATACTGGACGAGGCCTTTCGGCCTTCGTCCAGTATTCCGGCGACTTTTCCAAGTTTATACCCCGATAAATTCCACAAAAAGGCCATTCATTCCTTTAATGTACGCATGCACGTACATAGTCTAACATTATACCCCCTCTTGCCTATCAGCCAGGGGATAAATAATGAATGGACAGCATTGTGACTATGACTAGATAAATTGGGCTTATTGCACTTGTCACCTGGGCCCGGTTGTTCAAAACACCAGTTAGCTTAACGGACTGTTAAATCCTTAACGGACTGTTAAATCCTTAACTGAATGGTTAGAATCTCTGTTAAAACAGAGATTTTAACCATTCAGTTAAGGATTTAACAGTCCGTTAAGCTAACGGATGTTTTGAACAACCAGGCCCATGCAGTCTAGCTCCTGATATGTCAGTGCAATACAGTAGCTTGAGAAGGAGATTAATCCATTTCATGCTGGGGATTCCCCATTTTGCTGATAGAAAAATCTGATTACTTTTCTAGTATCTCACTAAAAGTATATGGTGTGGCCACCATTTGAAACGTCTCATCGAGACGGTTCAAATGAGGGGTCACAACATATACCGGTACTTTCGATGAGAAATGAGAAAAATTGCATTTTTTTTTTGAAAGACATATACCCATATATGGGTATTCCACATGGAATGGGTTAATGCTTGTTAGAAGCATGACATGTGTTTAAGTGACAGAATGGCAAACAGAGCAAACCTGAAGAGCAGACTGATCAGTAGCCTATTTCATCAACATGGCAAAGTATACTTTACTAGCAAAGTATACTTTGAGGGAGAAATCATTTATTTTTCCTGAAATGCATTATTTCATATAGAACTAACAAATGCATATATTTCATGATTAAAAGTATGCAGAATTATTATACTGAATTTATTACATTATCACAGCCAAAATGGCTGTGAGAATGTAATAAATTCAGTATAATAAAAATTATTAAATTTATCATAAAATTGAAAATTTCTCCCTCAAAGTATACTTTGCTACTAAAAGTATACTTTGCAATGTTGATGACATAGGCTACTGGGTAACACTGAGGGCAAAGGTGAAAGACACATTTCTCTAGCCTGTCACAGAGAGATAGAACGTGCTAATAGGTCGTATATGGTGTAGCGTTTCAGTGCATCATATCAAATATCCAAACTTGATACCGATACAAAATCATTTAATATTTAAAAAATATATATTTCGGTAATTTCAACCCCAACAACGTCTCTCTATACATATGTAATTTCAAGAGGCTTGGTAAGTGAAATACAATATGACCATTCCCTGATGATGTTTTAGTGTACTAGATTATATTATTATCAACCTGTAAGAAAATTTAGTCACAACATGCAAAAAATAACACGACACACCCAATATTATTCACCCATATCCGTGGGATACAAATGGCACCACATGCAAGTCCAATTTTTTCTTATTTCTTTGCGAGAGAGTTCAAATGAGTGGTCGAAACATATACTTTTTGAGAAAAAGAAGCATTATGCATAGATTTCCAACAAAACAAATATTTTGATACTCAATGCTGTAATGAAAGTTGGTACAGCATAAAAAATCCAATATTTTCTTATTTCTTCTGGAAAATACAGTAACGTGTCAACTCACTGGTCAATAATTCCAGCACAAAAATATTTACACAATTCCCTAACATTTGATTGGTCCGTAGCAAGTCTCTGTCCAAAATTTATATCCCAGTAAACTCCATGCCAAACTACTTTCCGTAACCGTGAGGCGCAGATCAAATAATTCTTAAGAAAACGGAAAATAAACACATTTTCTTGATGAATTTATTTCAAATGCTGGAATTATAAGGAATGAATGGCCTTTTTGTTGAATTTATCGGGGAAGGCCTCGTCCAGTCTTCCCGCGACTTTTCCAAGTTTATACCCCGATAAATTTCACAAAAAGGCCATTCATTCATACACACTCACTCTCAGCGACATGTTTCAAATCACTGGTAACAACACAGACTGGTCGTGACAAAAATCACTGGTAACAACAGACTGGTCGTGACAAAAATCACTGGTAACAACACAGACTGGTCGTGACAAAAATCACTGGTAACAACACAGACTGGTCGTGACAAAAATCACTGGTAACAACACAGACTGGTCGTGACAAAAATCACTGGTAACAACACAGACTGGTCGTGACAAAAACAGAGCATGACTTTCTATTGTCCAACAGAAAACAATGTGTTTTGATGTAGTAATGAGAACGTACGTGAGCTGTCGATGTGTTGCTATGACGAAGTCCGGTTTGCTGTTTTTGTAGATGACCTTGCAGCTGGACTGAAGCCACGTCCAGCGGAAATCCTTGGTCATCCACCGGTACGCTATCAATCCGGAACTGCCTGTCTTTATCACTGTAACACAATCAAGTCCGCCGTGTCATGTGTGATGTTTTCATCAAAATTTACACAGGATTGTAATACAATGTACTAAAAAAAAAAGAACATGAATGTAAAATAAGATTTAACACTTTTACTCATAAGTAACTGGAATGGATATTTATATGTTAATTTTGCAACCAATCCAATCGTCACAAAATTATTTTCAGACTAGACCATTTAATAAACGGGGGTGGTTTTGTTTTCAAAAATATGAAAATTACTTGCAAAAATTGCAGATCCTGATGAGACGGCTCGTCACGAGCTGGCTCATCTGGATCTACACGTTTTGACAATACATGTACTACTATACGGGCATGTGGTGTTGAAAGGGTTAAATTTTAAATTCTAGCAATTCCAGAATGTATTTGGTATATTTGGTGTAATATGAGTCTGTATGTGGCTAATTAATCCAATGAAATCATGCAGACTGATCATGAATATATCAACATAAAAATAATTATAATTAAATATTTTGTTTCTTAAATTTTCAAGTAAAATATTTCATTTCTGAATTTTTTTTTTATTCAATATTAGGCTTCCACCCTTCAACTAGTAGTTAGTCTTAACCCTTAGACTGCTAAGCATGAACATTGTCGTCTGCTGTTTGTTTGCCTTCTTTCTCAATAAAAACATGGTTTGACAGCACTTTAGAATCATTTCCAATGGAAATTATTCTAAAATGCAGTCAAAGCATGTTTTTGATGTGAAAATTCGAAAATAAAAAATGAACAGCAGACAAAATCATTTTGCGATGATTGGATTGGTTGCAAATTAACATATCGCAGCCCATTCAGTTCCTTAGGGTTGAAAGGGTTAAGTATAGTCCCCAAAAATCTAAAACATAAATTATTCCAATATTTGTTTCTATGACACACGCGGAGAAATGTGACTTACACTCCTGATGTGCCGCGGAGAAGTAGTTCAGGTCGTCCGGGTGGATAAGGTCGTACCCCGACTTGGTCCCAAGTTCCCGGTCCGAGTACCCAAACATCATCTTGCCCCTGGAAACGTACACCAATCAAAATATGGCTTATCTATCAACAGACATCAAGCTACAGTGCAAGCTCTCTACAACAGCCACGGGAAGACTGGCTGCCTAAACTGGCTGTTGTAGAGACGGGTGGCTGTTGTAGATAGTGGCTGTTGTAGAGAGGTGGCTGTTGTAGGGAGGTGAAATATGGAGGCAATAGTTCATTTGGGATATTTAAATGTCGGCTGTTTCCGAGGTGTTGTTGTAGAGGTGGCCGTTCGCGAAGGTTTGACTGTATGTGAAAATTGTGTGTGGCACCTTCATATGTGGCTGTGGCTGGACAGGAGAAATGGGACTTATGGGTTTTCCGACCAGTGTAGATCCAGATCAGCCTGTGCATCCGCAGTCTGATCAGGATCTTCACTGGTCGCCATTCCATCAATGAAACACCCGGCATGCTTCCAACAAGCAAGATAGATCTATTATCTGGCTACAAAAGTGTGCAATTTGACCAAGGAGATACACTGGTCACAAATCCCATAAACCCCATTCCTCCAGTCACAGACACAATTATTTTTCATTTTGAAACACACTGTAATCTCTCCAACCAGGGTCAGGGGTGGCAACAGTTCCAAATGCCAAATCCTGAAAATGGCTAAACAAACATACAGTGGAATCGCTCTAAACCGGACACCAAGAAAACACCTGTGATCTTATTTCTGATGTGTTTCAAGGTCATTTATCTCGGGCGATAATGTCTGGTCGTGATCGATAATGTCTGGTCGTGATCGCATAGAACACAGCTATGGCTCAGAATGATCAAATGCCTGATTTACAGTGAAACCTCTCCAAATCAGACACCCTGGGGACTACCCAGGGTGTCCGGTTTAGAGAGGTTTCACTGTATTTGTGCACCACAAATGCGTAAAAATGTGCTTCCCATATTGAAACATTAGTATTTTTCTGCAATTATCATGAAGCTCAATTCCTGATTTCAAGATATATCCTGAAAATTCCCTCCCCTGTAAAGTGTCTTGTCTGGGTTAGAGATGTTCCACTGTAAGTCAGGTATTTGTCACTGTGACTGGAGAAATGAGGCATATGGGATTAGTGACCAGTGTAGCTCCTGATCAAACAGCACACTCCTGTAGCCTCATAACAATCTACAAGTATATTGCTTTTTAGAACAGGTATCACATTCACGAAATGGCAAACAGTGCAGATCCCGATCAGACCGTTTGGATTCACAGGCTGATCTGGATCTACACCGGTCACAAAATCCAATAAGCCCCATTTCTCCGGTCATAGCCACATATAAGAATCTAGCGGATGTCATGTTTTGTGGTTTGTCACCATGAACGGATATGACTATTAGAGATCGATTACAGTTCAACACGCCCAAATTAAACACGCCAGGCCCCGTTTCACTAAACTTTGTACGTTTCCATGAAAACACATCTTGGTATTTCATTAGAATTGTACGACTAAAATGTTTGTAAGTGCAAATTTATGATCGTCTGGAAATTTCAATTGATGGATTTACATTTATTGAGCATAGGCTGCATATGCAGCCTATGCTCAATAAATGTAAATCCATCTATTGTTTACAAGGAAACATTGTTAATGTGAAATTTACAGATTATCATAATTTTGCACTTACAAACGGGCCCCTGTAGCCTATTTCACCAACATTGCAAAGTATACTTTTCTAGCAAAGTAAACTTTGAGGGAGTAATCTATTTTTCCCAAAATGCATTATTTCATATAGAACTAACGACTGCATATATTTGATGATTAAAAGTATGCAGAATTATTATACTGAATTTATTACATTATCACAGCCAAAATGGCTGTGATAATGCAATAAATTCAGAATAATAAAAAATTATAAATTTATCCTAAAATTGAAAATGTTGAAATCGGCTACAGGTCTCTTACTAGATTGCCCAGTTTATAAATGATGTCTGAAAAAAGGCAAGAAAACAATAAATTCAGACCATATTCAAAGCTGTTAATTTTGCTCTAATATCTTTAGAAGCCACAGATGTCATTTGTATTATTTCAAATAATTTCCTTTTTTAAATATTATTTCTTAACATTTTTAGAATGTAAAATCACATCTATCATCTGAGGGCCGACTAAATTTCTTTCACTAACATCTCAATTTCTTCCATTCATTCGTAAAGTAGCAGTAAATCGGGCTATATTCGAGATAAAACAGCCCATTTTGTGTTGTACTATCTGATTGCAGTATCACATCTCCAAAATTGGCGTAGCCTTGTCACGTACAATGGTCGCTATAACTCCCACATTTATCATGCACACCCAGTCGCACGGATTCAAAGTACAATTACAAGTAGGTAAGATTTAGTACCGATTAATATTTGCAGTCTCAAGCAAATTTAAAACTTACAATCTGAATTAGATTTTGTCGTCTGCTGTTTATTTTATTTTTTGCCCATTTTTCTCTCATAAAAAGCATGGTTTGACAGTGCTTTTGAATCATTTCCAATGGATTCTAAAGCGCTGTCAAACCTTGTTTTTATTGAAAATGAAGGCAAAATATGAAACAACAGCAGACGACAATTTTCAGTTCACGCCTTTTAATGGTTTAAGCATTTGAACTTTGTAATTTAGGGCTATTGGCATCTGAAATAGGCAAAAATTACAGAGGAAGTTGTGTAAAGACCTGAAATTGATTCAATCTGTTTTGTGCCAATCAAACAGTCACGATTCTCAATTGAGGAATATTTAATTATTTTCTTTCTTTAAATGTCCACTTATTTATTAGATATGCAGCATATAGTTATCCTCACAATAGCAATGTGACTGAGTAAATATATATACGTATCACATATGAATACGGGGAAAAAAATCACACTATAACAACTTCAAAACTGAACTATAGAAGCCAGTCGGTTGTTATCATGCCGTAAAACTGTCAAATTTGCAATAAAACACGTATTTGAAGATAGTCATGTTGTATCATTAAGAGATGAGTATCATTACAGCTTTATCACTAAATATGGTGATGGGTAGAACACATACAGGACGTTATTGCTGAGAATACATGTTTGTAATGATAAAACTGGGCTGCTCAATTATTTAAAATGTGCATGGAAATTTGTAATAAAAGATGGTTTGTGGACTGCAACCAGTAATACATGTACTAGTATACATTAACCCTTACAATGCTGAATTAAATTTTTTTGTCTGCTGTTTATTTTTATTTTCCATTTTTCGTATCAAAAACATGCTTTGACAGCACTTTAGAATCATTTCCAATGGAAATGATTCTAAAATGCTGCCAAACCATATTTTTATTTAGAGAACATACAAAATAAGAAACAACAGCAGACGACAATTTTCGGTTCACACCTTCTAAGGGTTAAACCTATAGAATGTTGAACTGTTATTTATCTGCACAATAACCTTTCATTTTCAGTTATTAAACTGCATTCTATATCAAGATGAGAACTGCCATTCTTGAAATCCGGTGTGGTAATGGAACACAATAATTATTATCTATATTCCTTTTGCTGTATACAATAATCATACTTTATAATATTTCTGACTTTGATCAGGAGAAAGTTTATAAGCTCTTCAATTTTTTCTTCTGAATGATATTTCACAATTTGCATCCTACTGTCGTAAGTAATGTATATGTATATGCTGGTACGTTATTGGTGTGTCAAAATGTGATAAAACATATTGCGTGAACTGAATGTAACACCATAAACCATTATTTGTGTGCAAATGTAATATCACACCAGTGAATGGCCCACCAAGATGTAACCCTTAAAAGGCGGGAACTGAAAATGGTCGTCTGCTGTTGCATCATATTTTCTCAAGATAAACATGGTTTGACAGCACTTTAGAATCATTTCCCATTTCCGTTGGAAATGATTCTAAATTGCTGCCAAACCATGTTTTTGTTGAGAAAACTGGAAATTTAAAAATAAACAGCAGACGACAAAATTTAATTCAGCATTGTAAGGCGTAAACAAAATATTGTTTGTTTCCACTAACCCGACCGACCCTATTTTTTCCCGCCGACCCTACACTTTTTTTTCGTCATATCGGTATTTCTTTTAAACAGTATATTTTCACTAACCCATAGTGGGTTAACATATCCAGTACAAAAAGTGTTGCGAATGGAAAAAAAAATCGAGAAAAAAAAAAGTTTCGCCTACCTATTTTAACAGTAACCTACCTACCCTATTTTTTTTCCAGGTGTTAGCGGAAACAAACAATTTATTTTTTTTGGCCTAAGGGTTAAAAAAAACATTAATCACAAGTGGGGTGCAAAATTGTAGCTCGAGTGACATTGGCATAGGGTGAGAAATGTGGGGTGCAGTTTTGAACGTCAGCTAGTAATTTGATCCCATATTTGAAAGGAAAAGACAACACTATCACGTTTTGTTGCCAAACAAGAATTCCGCCACAGAAGCAGTGTCACGCCTGCCGAGGCATTTGACTGTAGCATGATCATGTGCGTGTGCTACAATAAGCATCACAAAAAACCATCAGTGAAACGTATGCTTTAAATACAAAAAAGGTCAAGGTTATGTTAAAGTGAGCATGGGCGTATTCCAAATGCTCACATGTATCAAGTGTCCAAATATTGAAGCAATCAGCCAAGTAATATTAATGTCATACCATGATGAACAAACTTTTTGCAGTAAAAAATGGTAAGTATTTCCGCAACCATGAGCAGGTTAAAATGGTCAAGATCACAATAAGCATCACAAAAAACCATCAGTGAAACGTATGCTTTAAATACAAAAAAGGTCAAGGTTATGTAAGTCAGCATGGGCGTGTTCCAAATGCTCACATGTATCAAGTGTCCAAATATTGAAGCAATGCACAAGTGTTACTACATATATCACATGTTCAAATATTGAAGCAATCCACCAAGTAATATTAAAGTTATATTATGATGAAGAAACAAAATTGATATTAAGACCCCCTGAAAAAATAGAAATTGGTCATTCCAATTTTAGATGAAATTCAGAAAGAAACAAGACAATTACTTATTCCTTTAAACGGTGATAGTAGTGCTTTTATAGCACGTTGGTTATTTACAAACCTCAATAGAAATGTACGATCATGTCAGTGACCCTAAAAATAAAGATCTTCACTGAGAGTAAAAGGCAGGATCCGATTGAAAAATGGCATGTCGCTGCAGACATACAATTATAACAATTTACAAACTTTTATTCGGCAATTTATTGTCCGATTTATACAATTTACAGTCCCTTTCTGCCATTAATTACCAAAGTCAAACGTAACTGTTGCAAATTTGCAGTAAACTGCATTTTTATGTGCCAATATATTTACTCTTGTGTAACACTAGATGGTTACGTAATCTCGTCATATCCATCGTAAAACGTGACTTATCGAATGTGATATCTGCTGGAAACAATTTGGAAAGCATTTAAACATTTCTGTCAATCATGTAAAAAGCTGACAAAACCTTAGAGCAAATGCAGAATTTATTTTGCATTTACTCTGAAGTTTTTGACAGCTTTAAATTACTCATTATACAAATAATACACGTGGAAAATAAATGTTAGCACCTTTTCCATGTGATAAGGAGTCTAGTATATGTCCTAGCTCATATTGCGTTGTGTCTGTAGAGGTTAGGGATTTTTAGACTGTAAGGTCGTAAGCTTGCATCTACCAAATAAAAAACACATATCCATCAAATTAAAACCCAATTTGCGAGGATCGCAAGCATAAATCCTTGAACATACAAATGCAGGTCCATGACACCGGTAGTGTTTGTAGTTTCTTTGATAGGAACAAAACACTTTCGTCGTATCTGATCTAGCTTGTTGATCGATGTCACAAGTGGTCTCGCAAATTGAAGGTTACGTTTAAAATCACAATGCCTGCATATGACTGAAATGCTACTGTAGCGAATGATGGCAATTTCATCCACTTCAATATCTCAAGTAATTTAACCCTTTCAACATTACAGACCTCAGCTGTTGGCAAACAGTGTAGATCCAGATGAACCGGCTTGTGACGAGCAGTCTCATCAGGATCTGCACTTTTTGCAAGTAATTTTCATATTTTTCAAACCAAAAAACAACAACAACAACCCCTTTTTATAAATGAACGAGTCTGAAAGTCCTTTTGCGACAATTGGATTTGTTGGAGGAAAACCAACGTATCACAGTCCATTCCAGTTACTTCGGGGTGAACGGGTTAAAGTACTCCAATGATACAACATGAGATTCACCATTGGAAACATTTTATCTAATCGTCTTTGAGGTCACTGTAGATCCAGATCAGCAAATGCATCCAATATATAAACGTAGTACATTCACAATTTAAGGTGAATATATTTGTTCTATATGTTTGTCTTGGTGTTCAGCTAAGACAAGGGACATTAACTCATGTGCAACCATCGTAAGCCCAGATCAGAATATGCACCAGGATTAACCCATTTCATGCTGAGGATACTCCGATTTTTGTTGAAAAAATCTCATTATTTTGTTTATTCATCGATAAAGGTATATGTTGTTACCACTCCATTGAGACGGTTCAAATGAGTGGTAACAACATATACTTTCGAAAGGATATAAAGAAAATAGGGATATTTTTCTTTCAAAAGGTTCATACTACTAAAAGTGTATCCCGTCTGTAATGGGTTAATATTAATATGTGTATCCTATGTATTTTCAAACACACACTCAATTGAAAAACAATTAAGAATGGGATGTTTTTAAGATACTCAATTACAAATTGAAAATACACAATTGATTTCTAACGTTATGCGTGAAGCACCGATGTCCATTTCCAAGCTCTGATATAGTAAAATTAATAAAACTATCACAAGTGATATATAAAACTATCATTTTCTACAAAGTAAATAATGCCCCAATACAATATATACCATGTACCACAACAGCCTGTGTGTCTTACACTGATAATCTTTGGTGGTCCCGTTATGACAAATGTGCATGCCACTTTGATATTAGCGACAAGTGAAAGCGACACAAAACAATCACAAAATACTTCAAATCCACACAATATCGTGATTAATACAAAATATTATCCACGAAAATGGTTTGCTACATAGCGACATTCCACGGAAACAAAAGGACAGTCGTACAATAAAACCCACAATAATGAATATATGGCCAATACTAGTAGTAGATTAATTGATGTCCAAGATTAGTTTAGAAATATAAGTATTCTGATAAGTTTCAGTTTTTTCATCTGTATAACGAGTAATTTGACCGAGACCAATTTTCTAATGTAGCAAACAGCGTAGACTGCAATCAGACTGCACAAGTCTGATTGCGGTCTACGCTGGTTGCAATATCTGTGAAGGACAAATTGATATACGCGATGTAAACAAGTCAGTCTTTGGCCGCAGTGAGGTTCGTAGATGTGATTTGTCTTTATTACATACAGCCAGCCGAATGCCGTGACTGATGACTGCAACTTCGCTAAATCTCCTCGCCGCGAAAGAACCAACAATTACTCTTGGTCACGACACGTATTCCTACACAGAAAATAGTCCCTAGTATCCGCTAGGCAAATTGTACCAGTCTGGCTTTCAATATTCTTGATCTTATATATACAATTGTTACCTTTAGTCATTCATAGCAATGAAATGAATAGCTTTTTAAAAAATGGTATGACCAAATCACTGATTTAACTTTAATTTCATGATCATTTGGGCTAATGGATTAAGTCACCTTTTCTCAAAATCTGTCACCGATGATGTACCACAATTCCGTGTTGTTACAAGTACAAAAGAAATTATATGCTGAATGCTATCGCAATGCTCGATTGTCCAGAAAATTGTCAAACTATTGTCAACCACAATCTCTTTCTTAACATCCATCTTCCACAATGGTGATGGTTCAACTCTGAAAACAGCTGAACCAATTTAAAATTAAAACCTCTCGTTTACACTTATTTCTACATGAAATTATACCATTGATGGTGCCAGGAAAGTAGGAGAGGTATTGATGAACATAATTACTTACACAGTGGAACAGAGATCCAGAGAAGCTTTGTGTGTAAAAATGTCCATACCCCCTGATTTCAAATTCAATGTGTATTTTATTTTTACAAATGGATTGCTGAATTTATCACTTTTGAACTACCGGAAATGATCTTTTATTATACATACCACAGCATACATATTTTGTTAGCTGTACAAAATTGCTTTGAGGGAGTAATCATTTATTTTTCTCGAAATACATTATTTCATATAGAACTAACGACTGCATATATTTGATGATTACAAGTATGCAGAATTATTATACTGAATTTATTACATTATCACAGCCAAAATGGCTGTGATAATGTAATAAATTCAGTATAATAAAAATTAAAAATTTATCCTTAAATTGAAAATTTCTCCCTCAAAGTGTACTTAGCAAAATAAGTATACTTTACAATTTTGCTGAAATAGGCTACGCATATTTAGGGGTGAAAGTGTTAACTAGCCAACAAACCTACCTGTTATCCATAGACAGAGGAGCAAAATCCATTTTGTGTTTGGACTTGAAGGTGAGTTCCCGTGATGGCAAGTCGAGCAATGAAAGCGGACCAAATGGACAACACGTGGCAAACAACGCCAATTGGGGCTCCTCTTCGTGCGAGTTCTGTCCGTGCATAACTCGGATCCAACCACTGATCTCTAACGTCTATGAAAGAAAGCAAAGAAATTGGGCAATTACAGAGACAGTGGAGATAAATGCAAACATAAATACATTATAATACAACATATTATCTTATTTTGTGTTTGCCACAAAATTACATTATGCGTTGCTTTCCATAGAAGCAAATCAAAGCTTCTATAATCTATACATGTACATGAAGTTGGATATTTTCATTATCATTACAAGGACGGTGGTGACACCATTTCTTGGTAAATGTCACAGAATTTTGACAAAAATATCAGAACCGAACCTGAATTAAAATTCCACATCTGACCTAACATTATTGCATATCATCAATGTTAATAACCAAAATATGCAACAAAATAGTCTCAGAAACAGGCCTATATGTGGCTGTGCCTGGAGAAATACGGCTTACAGGTTTTGCAACCACTGTAGATCCAGATCAGATGTGCATCCGCACAGTCTGATCAGGATCTGCCGTGTTTGTCATTCCATCAATGAAGCAGCCATCATGCAACTAATAAGCAAAATTAATCGTTATCAGATTACAGGAGTGTGCCATCTGATCAGGAGCTACCCTGGTCACAAATCACATAAGCCCATTTGATGATTTCTCCAGTCAAAGCAACATATTATGTTGTACAGATATGTAAAGATAAACTTACGATGAAGCCTGATGTGTTGTCAAGGAGACAGCGGAATCGCACGGTGAAGGATCGGTGCAGGTAGTGGTAGTTCTCTGCAATGTCACAGAACATCATGGAATGGCACAGAACATTGTGGAATGCCACAGAACATCATGGAAGGTGTGGGATGCCACAGAACATCATGTGATGTCACTGAGAACACTGTGGACTGTCACAGAATATCATGGAATGTTACAGAACATCATGGGATGTCACAGAACATCGTAGACTATCACAGAACATAATGGAATGTCACAGAACATAATGGAATGTCACAGAACATCAAGAAATGTCAAGGAACATCATGGAATATTACAGAACATCATGGGATGTTACAGAATATCATGAAGTGTCACAGAACATAAAGAAATGTCGCAGAACATCATGGAATGTCACATATGAACATCATGAAATGTTATGGAACATCATAGCTAGAGTGTCACAGAACATCATAGAGAATCATGGAATATCACAGAACATCATGGAATGTTACAGAACATCATGGAATGTCATAGAACATATGATGGGGCTACTATTAGAGGGGTTGCTACTATTAGATTACATATGGTAACCTCCCAACCTTTCATACAGTTAAAGTGTTAAGAATTGTGTGGCTATGTAGACTTACTCGGCATCATGACTGTGTACAGTGTAATGTTGCCCTTGTATGGAAGCAACATCTAGACACAGCCCTTGTACCTTTAATAATTGTGTGGCTATGAAGACATACCTGGCATCATGACTTTGTGCAGTGTAATGTTGGCCTTCTATGGAAGTAACATATAGACACAGTGCATGTACCTTTAAGAATTGTGTGGCTATGTAGACTTACCTGGCATCATGACTTCGTGCAGTGTAATGTTGGCCTTGTCTGAAGGTAACATTGAGTTCCAGGTGAGCTGGCGCTTAAACTCCTCGCGATCCTCCGAGTGGATCAGCTCCATTACACTCTGGTGGATAATGTCCGACTGCAAGGGAGATAACTTGGTATTAACAAGATGATCGCACCTATGTCACAGGGGGTGACGCAAAATGTGTTCAAGGTTTTTTTGTTTGTTTGTTTATTAGTGTTTAACGGCCTATCAACAGCTAAGTTCATGGAAGGCCGGGCAAACGGGTTCGATCCCATTTTAACCTGCTGCATTGGGGGGAAAATCCTAAAATCAGAACGGAATATTTACATCGAGAACAAATATATTCAGCCCTGAAATTAGAATAACCTGACCTGGTGCCAGGTCCATACCACACCAAGTCACTTGGCCCCTTCCCCTAAATAGGATTACGAATATCGTAATACTCACATAAGAGGTATAACCAGATTCAACTGTCACATACAAAATGCCAAAGACGTATGTGAGGGCCAAACCAGGTCTCCAGTCGGGATTCCTGTAAGGATGAACCCCGATCGTTAAATTACCTATCGCGTGCTCTCACCTGCCACCCACTCGTGTTCAAGGTGTGTGTGAACACGCTTTTATGAGATACAAATGTAATTCGGCTCAATGTAATCTGGGCTTGTGCTTACTAATCTTTGTGAGCACACACTTGAAATTTGTAATCTAAATCAGGCAGTGTGATTGGACTAGACTGAGCATTGACAGATTTCCTTCTTTGTCTCCATAGATATATTCCTCAAATTTTCATAACAATCAAAAACAATTACCGAAAATCAATGTTGTTGAAAGCACTGTTTGCATGTTTACCACTATTGCCTTTTATCAGATGGCCCAGTTTTCACCCGATATTATCTAATTGGTTCGGATAAAAAAATAACTCACTGATTACTGACTAAATGGCAATCAGTGTA
Source organism: Conchocele bisecta (assembly GCA_029237695.1). NCBI lineage: Eukaryota > Metazoa > Mollusca > Bivalvia > Lucinida > Thyasiridae > Conchocele > Conchocele bisecta. The sequence continues at coordinate 155,273,131 of CM055265.1, read as the reverse complement.
GTTTCAGATCAGCCTGCGCATTTGCGCAGGCTGATCTGGAACTCCACTGATCACAGAGGTAAAGATGTCACATGTTATGCATTGATTGACATTATACATTGATTGACGTACATTGATTGACGTTATACTTTGCGATGACTTGAGAACTAAGGCTTGTGGTATTGGTGGCCAGTCTAGCTATTGATCGGCAAATACACAGGCAGCCTGGTAAGATTTATACAGTTTATTAGAAGATTCACCATTTATTTACTGACACAGTGGCAACCAGTGCAGAAAATTATTAAACTGTACAGATGTGCAGGCTGATCTGTGTCTACACTTATTGTAAATACACATATGATAATGCCCATTTTCTCCAGTGACCATCACATATGTACCTGAAACCAAAACGTCTAATTAGATGAATAATTCACAGGCAGTGCTGATAAAATATCTGTAGGTAATGAAAGTCGATGAAAAAATGTCCACAGGTAATTGACTGTTGTATTGCTTACAGATAATTTAATTTTCCACTGCAATTATTCTATAATTAAGCACTTCAACACCAAAGATAACAAATTAAAAAAAAATTCAGGTAAATTTAATAAAATATTGCCCATGCAATAATACACATTTTTACTTAAAGGTACACGCCCACTCAGTAGATACAAAATGTTCTTTATATCAGGGACATCATCTGAGACATTTTCTGGCAAAATAAACATTCATTCACCATTATCCCACGTATTGATTGGCATTATTATACATTTTATGTCAGACGTAAATGTTCACACTGATATCAGGTGCGATAACCGTGTTTCCTTAAAATGTTAAAGTAGATTACTATTTATTATCTGTATTTATTTTTTGATGTGCAATGATCATACTTTATAATCTGTCAAAAAATATTATTTTTTCAGGCGACGCATTTCATTAGTATAAATAAATGAAAACATAGCATGCCTCATTTGCATATGAAAATAGCCTGATACCACCACGCGTCACTATCAGTAAAATATTTATTACTAAATGATTATATCTGTATAGTGGGCACTTGTATTTTTTAAAACTGGTGGAATGGTGACACAAATATACACTTATTTAATTCCTATAAAGAACATTTTGTGCCTATTGAGTGAGCATGTACATTTAAACTAACTTCAATCTTACAGGAATACATTTTTTATATTTTATTTGTGCTATTTATTAACTAGAAATGTGGCCTGTCGGCACACGAATGCCCCCGCTGGCAGCCACAGAAAACGACACATTTGAAAACAAGGAAACAGAAATTATACGCCATTTACCCGAGCGTTAAGGTTTCAAACGCACCAAGTCTGTGACATTGACCCTGGGCTTAGCGGGGGCGGGACAAATGTGGATTTGTCACAGAGTCGTAGAGGACCACTGGAGCAATGCGTGTGTGAAATGTGAAGCAGATCCGAACAAGGAAACAGAAATTATAAGCCATTTACTCGAGCGTTAAGGTTTCAAACACACAATGTATGTGACCTTGACCCTGGAATTGGCGGGGGCGGGACGAATGTGGATTTGTCACAGGGCAGTAGAGAACCATTGGAGCAATGTGTGTGTGAAATGTGAAGCAGATCCGTGGAAGGACACAGAAATTATAAGCCATTTACCCTGAGCGTTAAGGTTTCGAACGCACCAAGTCTGTGACCTTGACCCTGGGCTTAGTGGGCACGGGACGAATGTGGATTTGTCACAGGGTGGTAGAGGACCATTGGAGCAATGCATGTGTGAAATGTGAAGCAGATCCGAGCAAGGACACAGAAATTATAAGCCATTTACTCGAGCGTTAAGGTTTCGAACGCACCAAGTCTGTGACCTTGACCCTGGGCTTATCGGGGGCGGGACAAATGTGGATTTGTCACAGGGCGGTAGAGGACCATTGGAACAATGTGTGTGTGAAATGTGAAGCATATCCGAACAAGGCAACAGAAATTATAAGCCATTTACCCGAGCGTTAAGGTTTCAAACGCACCAAGTCTGTGACCTTGACCCTGGGCTTGGCGGGGGCGGCAGTAGAGGACCATTGGAGCAATGCGTGTGTGAAATGTCAAGCAGATCCGAGCCAAGCCATTTACCCGAGCGTTAAGGTTTCGGGACGTACGCACGTACGTTACGTACGTAACGTACGTTACGTACGTACGGACGTCGGTAACACTATATGCCCCCCTCACCATTCGGTGGCGGGGGCATAATGAAAGTTTGTGTTGTAACCACTCGTTTGAACTCTCTCGGTGACAATACAAATTGTAAAATAAGTTTCAGAAGAATGCATAAGAGCTTATAAGCTTGTTGTTTCCTTAACCGATTTCAGTCTAAGGACATGATCATTTTTGTTTATTTCTCGATAAAGATACATGTTGTTACCACTCATTTGAACCGTCTCAATGAGACGTTTCAAATGAGTGGTAACAACATATACTTTGGAGAGGAAATAAAGAAAATAGAGATTTTCTCACTCAGTTTCATACTACAATAATTGTATCCCGTCTGTAATGTGTTAAGTTGAGCATAATTTAAATCATATAAGGTCAAAATCATATTACAAAATTACTCAATAAACACTCAATATATCAACTTGTGGCTGTGCAAGCGTTGTTCATCAGCCCAATGGACAGCGAACACAAAGCACAAGTCTTAAATAATCTCAAGGATGGGATCTCATCATGAACAAAATACACACAGCAGAAATGTGTCTGGAGATAACAGGCTTCCGAGGGTTATTGATTTTCGCCTTTATTTAAAACAATAAAATTGCCAGTAACTGCCATCTCTAGGTTGATAAAACATAATCTCCTTAATTAGGGCGGGCTTTGATGGCTGCGGATCAATACTTGAACAAGTGTGTGGCAAAACTTGCAATGTGATAATAATATGAAGGATATGATAATTTTTTGTTGAAAAAATCTCATTATTTTTTTGTGTATTTCTTGATAAAGGTATATGCTGTTACCACTCAACAAGACGGTTCAAATGAGTGGTAACAACATTTACTTTTGAGAGGAAATAAAGAAACTAGAGAAGTCTCTGAAGTTTCATACTACAATAATTGTATCCTTTCTGTACTGTGTTAACCCATTACAGACGCGATACACTTTTAGTAGTATGAACCTTTTGAGAGAAAAATATCCCTATTTTCTTTATATCCTTTGGAAAGTATATGTTGTTACCACTCATTTGAACCGTCTCAACGAGACGGTTCAAATGAGTGGTAACAACATATACCTTTATCGATGAATGGACAAAATAATGAGATTTTTTCAACAAAAATCAGAGTATCCTCAGCATGAAATGGGTTAAGTTAAGTTGAGCAAAACTTGCAATGTCATAATGATATGAAGGTGTCAGTAGTATAAGGGAACAAAGTCCATGAGGAATGATTTTTTTTTTAAAAAAGTGCATAATGTGTCAGCATGCACATTAGAAAATGAACCAGCATGTAATTCTGTAATTGTTCCACCTATTATATTTATATGAATTAAGGGGTCAGTAAATGAACCAGCATGTAATTCTGTAATTGTTCCACCTATTATATTTATATGAATTAAGGGGTCAGTAAAAGATAAAATAATAATAATACTAATAATAATAATTATTACTATTATTATAATATAGATATTTACACTTGGTTGTTTTACGGTTAAGAGTTTGGTGGCAAAATTCTCTAAACTTCAACTGTTTTACATATTTATCAGAATGTGTTGTTATGTTTTCAACCATTTGCATGTGGTTTAAATATCAGGGATTCTATAAGCAGCAATATTACAGTATGGAGGGTCTTATATTAAATGTGAAAGTGACAGCTTGTTTTTCAGACTCGCGATCAAAGGGGTCCACCACTATAACCTTTGCGGTGAGGTAGCCCCTAAACATTATATGCATCTTAAAAGCTACCAATCTCACAAACTCAATATAGAATTTCATGTAAAGGATCGGACACTATAATTAGTTGGTTAATGTCATTCAATTTGCCTTTTCAGAATCAGTATTTTATTGAGGTTTCGTGCACCGAGGATTATTGGTTTAAGACTGAAAGTGGAGAATAACGATGTCATATAAAGATCCCGAAACATCGCATTGTTCATCCAATATGGTCTGTAACTGGTGAAAGGAACTTTACCATGTTTGCGACCGGCATAGTTCCAGATCAGAACTGCGCAAATGCACTTTCTGATCAGGTACTACACTGTTTTCCACATGGTCTATAATAGCTAGTGCCTTGTTCATGAATTTATTTTAGGTCCTGATCTGTGTCAGTAAATCTGCATGAAGACAGCATCTGCAATTGTTGCAAACAGTGTAAGATCACTTATGTCAGTTGGAGACCCATATGTGCTGATCCAGTTCAAACAGAACCTTAACCCTTACAATGCTGAATTAATTTGTGTCGTCTGCTGAATATTTTTTATTTTCCATTTTTCTCATCAAAAACTTGGTTTGGCAGCTCTTTAGAATCATTTCCTATGGAAATAGGAAATGATTCTAAAATGCTGCCAAACCATGTTTTTGCCAAGAGAAAAGACAAAATATGAATTAACAGCAGACAACTATTTTCGGTTCCCGCATTCTAAGGGTTAACGCTTTCAACACCACAGGCCTGTATAGTGTTATTGGCAAACAGTGTAGATCCAGATGAGCTGGCTCGTGACGAGCCGTCTCATCAGGATCTGCACTTTTTGCAAGGAATTTTCATATTTTTAAGAACAAAAACACCCCCTTTTCATAAATGGACTAGTCTGAAAATAATTTTGTGACAATTGGATTGGTTTCAAAATTAATAATCCATTCCAGTTACTTGGGGTGAAATGGTTAATTTAATTGTCAGTCATGTATATAGTTCCAAATCAACATGCATAGTTGTGCAGTGTAATCAAAATCTACACTGTAATCGCATCAGTGAACATTCTTGCTGTTTTCCAGAGAAAATTCATATACGTATATGAATGCAAGAGGGTCAAGGTGTTAGGACCTACAAGTCACCTTTTCCAATGACACAATTCCCGATAGTGCAAGTCAGAAGCTTGATAATGGTTTTAAACTTGAAATAAATTCACTTTTATTCAATCAATATTGCAAAATGTCAACATTTTAAGCAAGTTCTCTATTATTATGTGGCAATACTGATGGTTAGGAAAAACGTTAAGCATTAACCATTTCAAACAAACGGCATTGTGCACAGGAAATTTATGTACGACAGTTTCAATGCTCCAGATAAGTTTTGTATCTAAAGAGTATTATACCCCCAAATTTCAAATTCGATGCGTATTTTACTTGTACAAATGCATTATTAATTTTCTTCCTTATTAAATAGGAAACAAATGATGAAAAATAAAATAAATTTAAAAATTCACTTATTTGAGCTGCAAAAAGCAAATACACTGTTTGCTTTTTGCAGTTCAACTAATTAAATTTTCAACTTTATTACTGTATTTTCACTACTCAATTTGAAAATCAATGCATATTTTCACATTTCTGTGAGTATTTTGTACTCCCACTTTTGATGGAAAATACGCCAATATGCACATTATCTGGGGCCCTGCAGTTTGACTGAAGTTGTTATTTCAAAACTTTGAAATTTATGGTGCACGTCCCTGTCATTTTCATTACATATGGGGTTATATGTTAACTAGCTGTCATGTACAGAAGTTCAAGAAAATAAAAAGACCACCCCATGTATATGTGGCTGTGACTGGAGAAATGGGGCATATGGGTTTTGTGACCAGTGTAGATCCAGTAGTCGATTTCATCAAAATTGCAAAGTATACTTTTCTAGCAAAGTATACTTTGAGGGAGTAATCATTTTTTTTCCCGAAATGCATTATTTCAAATAGAACTAACAAATGCATGTATTTCATGATTAAAAGTATGCAGAATTATTATACTGAATGTATTACATTATCACAGCCATTATGGCTGTGATAATGTAATAAATTCAGTATAATAAAAATTAATAAATTTATCATAAAATTGAAAATTTCTCCCTCAAAGTATACTTTGCTACTAAAGTATACTTTGCAAATGTTGATGAAATAGGCTACAGATCTGAATAAATAAATGTAAATCCAACAATTATTTACAACAATTATTTACAAGAAACAGTGTTAATGTGAAATCATAATTTTGCACTTACGAACATTTTAGTCGTAGGAAGTTTAGTGAAACGGGCCCCTGATGAGGATCTATACATTTTGCAAATATTGGCAAAGCAATCTGTAGTGTTGAAAGGGTGAAATAGTACAGACCCTGATCAGACTCCATGATCATATCCCTAATTTCTCCAGTCAAATAGACGAGACCAGTATAGCAGACTTCGAGTACAAAATGCCTGTTTGAATATGTTTGATTGATTGGATTGTGGTTACTGTTCATCTAACACATTTTATGTAGCTGTTTCATTTTAACCCTTTCACCCCTAAGTAACTGGAATGGATTGTGATATGTTAATTTTCCGACCAATCAAATCATCACAAAATGATTTTCAGACTAGTCCATTTATAAAAAGGGGGTGCTTTTTTCTAAAAAAATATGAAAATTAGTTGCAAAAAGGGCAGATCATGATGATATGGCTCATGAGGTAAAAACGGTTAATACATATTTATCACACTAGTGTATTATGATTACATAGAGGATATTCCATCGTACATTTTGAATAGTGGGAAATAATACACGAGTGTGCGTCGGCTTCCGCGTAAGCAACGAGTGAGCGTAGCGAACAAGTTGCTTGCACGGACGCCGACGGACACGAGTGCATTATTTCCGCTATTCAAACATGTACGATGGAATATCCTATTTATTACACTTCCACGGCGGATACACATGCACATTTAGTCTATTTTTTAGATTATAATCAATGAATTGTGATGCGCGCATGAATAGTTAGTTATACAATGAAGTGTTTTCCCGCATTTTGACGTAACGTTGTGTGACGTCATGTAAACTTTTTGAAATCCAAATTACGCAGCTGTTTCTATGAACCAGATATAATTGAGTGCATGTTTGGAATGTGTTCAATCACATTAACATTCTAGATTAGTCGAGACCCTTTCCAAATTTTCCAATCACTTTATTTTGACTAATAAAAATTAAACATTTTGCATGGTAGCTTGTGGTTTCCAAGAAAACATGGGCGCAATTACGGGTGTTCTCTTCACGGTGTATTATTTGTAAGAAGTTGATTACGGGTTTTCTCTCACAGCGATACCCGTGCATATAATTTGCAAGTGTAATAAACTGCGAAATCACATAATGTAATAAACTAAAAACATACCTGGTGGAAGCCTAGGTATTGTTCGACGGTTCTGGCCGCATAAAACACCTCTCCGTCACACGTGACCACAAACAAAAAACCATACAGCGCCTACAAGTACAGATACAAACATGACAATATTTTGTAATTGATTAACCTAGTGTCTCATGGTGGGGATACACCCATTTTGTTTTTCATTTTAATTTTCTTATTTCTGTAAAGAAGTATGTGTTGTGACCACTCAGTTGAACCGTCTCGTTGAGACGGTTCAACTGAGCGGTAACAACACATACTTTCATTGTAAAATAAAGAAAATAGAAAAAAAAAGTTGGTAAATTTTTATACCTGTGATTCAGTTGAGATGGTTCAAATGGGTGAAAACATAAATGACAAATTCTGCAGACAGAAAACATTTTTCTGATTTCTGTTTTAAAAAGAGATATATGTTGTGACACTCACATTGATCCGTCTCATCAGCATGGTTCAAATGACTGGTAACAGATTATACTTTCATTTAGAAGTAAAGAAAATAGAAAACAATGTTGGTTAACCCTTTTCATGCTGACGATACACCATTATGTTTGCGGAAAATCTTAAACATTTTCCTTCTATGCGCTCAGAAGTATATGTCGTGACCACAATTTGAACCGTCTCATTAAGATGGTTCAAATGAGTGGTCACAACATATACTTTCATTGAAAAATAATAAAAATAAAAATGATATATTTAAAACATTTCATACCCGTAAAGGTGTATTCGGAATGTAACGGGTTAATATCTGCTGTTGAAGTACGCATATACTTTAAAAAAGTTGCAATTTTGTGTGATACTAATGCTGGTGAAACCGCACATTTATGGAAATTCACGTTATTTGAGGAAGTTATTTTAGATTTTGGACCTAACATCTTGCAACATAATAATTATCTGATTATTGAGGAACATCAAGTGAAACTTGGCACCACCAAGATAAAAGAGCAAATGCAGCAAATATTTAAGAGCGCATGCAGCATTCAATTTATTATGTAAAATTGAGGTACCTAATTTAGTTTTAAAAATCAATTACCAAAACTAAATAATTAACCCCCACTACGCTGGAGACGGAAATTGCCGTCTGCTGTTTTTCCTTAATTCTTAAAAAATAAAAACGGTTTTGACAGCACATGAGAATCGTCTCCAGTGGAAATGATTCTAAACTACTGTCCAAACATGTTTTTATTGAAAAAAAGAAGAAAATAAACAGCAGACGACAAAATTTAATTCAGAATAGTAATCTGAAATTCTTAAAACTATATAGCAAGCACGTCAATGAATCATGATTGAAAGGCGAGCCTACATTCAGTGTTGGTCATAAATATGTCGTGGGACCCTGGGTGACTTCACTAATGGGTGTACCAGATCGCCGCTGTAGGTCCACAAATGGCTATTCCCTGTGTATCAACTTTCAATCAAATTTCTGGTATTTTATAACCCCAAAAATGGCTACAAATTGTACAATGTATTTTGTGTATTGCTTACGAGTTAAGCTTCAATTTAAAATTCCTGGATATTAAATTTCAAAACATAAACAAGAGCACATTTAGATGGGTCCACGGTTGATAGATGGGGCATTACAGCTTTTGTGACCAGTGTAGACCCAGATCAGATTGATCGCTCCTGATCAATCTGTATCTGGGTCTACACTGGTCACAATCTGGTCATCATATTAGTGCAATTATGACACTGTAACAGCGTGAAACTACAACAACAAAAATATGTGCCATTATGCCAATTTTATAATGACCAGTTAGCTGCCCAAATGAGGTCACAATTTAGAAGGTAGGTTTTCAATAATCATATACCAATAGCTTATTTCACCAACATTGCAAAGTATACTTATCTAGCAAAGTATACTTTGAGGGAGAAATTTTCAATTTAAGGACAAATTTATTAATTTTTATTATACTGAATTTATTACATTATCACAGCCATTTTGGCTGTGATAATGTAATAAATTCAGTATAATAATTCTGCATAGTTTTAATCATCAAATATATGCAGTCGTTACAGTTCTATATGAAATAATGGATTTCAGGAAAAATAAATGATTTCTCCCTCAAAGTATACTTTGCAATTTTGATGAAATCGGCTACTGTGTCAGCATAGTGTGTCAACAGGTGATTGAACTGCCCACCCAGATACCCTCATTAGATAAATCCATCTGGTGGGACTATACTAATTATGTTATAGACTAAATGTATACTAGATCTCAGAGCTCCTTCTGAAATACGGAAACAATGAACAAAATTAAAACAAATTTAAAAATTCACTTATTTGAGCTGAAAAAAAGCATTTTGCAGCTCAATTAAGTAAATTTTCAACTTTATTACAGTATTTTCACTACTCAATTTGAAAATTAATGCATATTTTCACAATGCTGTGCGTATTTTGTACTCCCACTTTTGATAAGCAATGCGCACCTTATCTTGAGCTCTGAGATCTTATAGGGGGTGGGGGGTCTGGATGTGGAGACGGGACTTCAATCGCCTGTGGTTTGTCGTACATTGATCAGTAGCCAACTTCACCAAAATCGCTAACCTACCAAAGTGCACTTTGCACGAGTACTTATTTATTTGTTATAAACAAACGCCTGTTTATTTATATTTGATGTTTAAAATTATCCAACATTTCAACCAGTAGTTTACACAAATATATCTGTGAATTCCACCATTTCAGGTTCTGCAGCCATAACATTTTATGTTTACCATAAACGGAAGAATGACGTCAATAATGTTCCATTGATGTACGTATTTCCTGTGACCAATAAAATAACTTTCTGAGACATATCTGTGCAGTCTGATATGGATCTGCATTGTTCGCCATTCTGTCAATGAAGCACCAGAGATTCTATAGGTGCTTTTCAGACTACAGGACTGGGGGCCGTTTTACTAAATTTTGTACGACTAAAATGATGGTCTGTAAATTGCACATTAACAATGTTTTCTTGTAAACAATTATTGGATTTACATTTATTGAGATCCTATGCTCAATAAATGAAAATCCATCAATTGAAATTTACAGACGATCCTAAATTTGCACTTACGAACATTTTAGTTGTACAAAGTTTAGTGAAACGGACCCCAGGGCTGGCCGAAGAACAGCTAGACTTGCCACAGATGCCATTATGCGTGTTTCTCCAGTCACAGCCACATATGAGACACGCCGTCATTTTGTACACAAGAAGAAGTGGGATATTTAAATAATTTGCGCTATCTTTCGTAGATGATGTCGCAAGTTGACGAAATGTTCAGAGCAAATGCAGAATACCATTCCACATTTGCTATGAAAAGTTCATCACCTTTCGACGTCAGTTACAGAAAATATCAGTTTCCGTAAACATTTTTCATGAAAAATCGTACGTCTTCTAACGCACAAAAAGCACATGGCCTGTCTCATATAAGAAAGACAAGTGGACAATGATATATACCTGGAGAATGCTCTCCCCTTCGGAGAAGCTTGGGTCGGGGAATAGGTGACTTCTGGACAACAGATGATGGCCGTCTAGCTGGTAACGATCCGGCAACACTGCTGGAAATACAGAAACAGTGTGGTCATAATCAATGGTGCTGCACACCCCGCCAGCATAAAATATTTCATGTCATAATAGGCGCCAGGGGGGCCGTTTCACTAAACTTCGCACGACTGAAATGTTCGTAAGTGTAAAATTAGGATCGTCTGGAAATTTCACATTAACAATGTTTTTTTGTAAACAATCATTGGATTTACATGTATTGAGCATAGGCTGCATATGCAGCCTATGCTCAATACATGTAAATCCATCAATTGAAATTGCAAGACGATCCTAAATTTGCACTTACGAACATTTTAGTCATACAAGGTTTAGTGAAACGGGCCTCAGATTCCTGATGAATTTGCATTCAGCTACATGCAGCAGATACTGAGAAAACACATTTTCATCTAGTGACCAGTGCAAGAAATTTGTATGGTTACTAGATGAACAATTTGTTTATGTGTTAGCTCTAAGTATATCTGAGTGGCATCTCGTTACGAAACCAGTGCATTTTTTGACGTGAAACATTTTACTGTGCGGTGTGCAGCACCAATGATGATAATACATGTACTTTGCAATAATACGGACCTAATAATTCCAGCACAAACATATTTACACAATTCCTAACATTTGATTGGCCAGTAGCAAGTCTCTGTCCACGCCGAACTACTTTCCGTAACCGTGAGGCGCAGTTAAAATAATTCTTAAGAAAACGGAAAATAAACACATGTTCTTGATGAATTTATTTCAAATGCTAGAATTATAAGGAATTAATGGTCTTTTTGTGGAATTTATCGGGGATATAAACTTGGAAAAGTCGCGGGAATACTGGACGAGGCCTTCCGGCCTTCGTCCAGTATTCCCGCGACTTTTCCAAGTTTATACCCGGATAAATTCCACAAAAATGCCATTCATTCCTATACTAATGTCCATTTTGCTGATTTTCATAAATCTAAATTTAATGTAATCTTCATACATATTTGAACTGGTTAGTGGAAGAAGGGGACTAACTTGGAGATAGCCTCCTTCTTCCACGAACCCCTTCAATTTACGACTGTGACTGCAAGTGTGGTATGCACTAGTCGTCATTCTGCTGGTAAAACAAATGGGACCCGTTTCACTAAACTTTGTACAATAACCAGATGGCCGCTGCCTGCATGTAGAGCCCGCTGAGTAATTTGGTGATCTCAGGGTAAGATATATATAATGTAGCAACATATATGGATAATGACCAATAAGCATACAAAGTTTCAAGCAAAATCTGACTTACGGTTACAGAGATAGTAGGTATGTGAAAAGTTTAACACAAACTTCTAAGTCATTTGACATTGGGGCACATGGGCAGCATGAGTGGGATACATCATGAATATATGGATGATGACTAATTAACATATGAAGTTTCAAGTTAATGTGACTTAGGACTGCATATATATAAGGTATATAAAAGCCTTAAAGCTGATTTCGGACGCACGCACGCACGGACGTCATTGTGATCACTATGTCTCGACAAAAAGTGTACTAAGATTTTTATGACTTTGTTTCTTGTTTTAACCCTTTTCATGCTGAGGATACACCATTATGTTTGCGGAAAATCCTAAATATTTTCCTTCTATGCGCTCAGAAGCCTCGTTGAGACAGTTCAAATGAGTGGTCACAACATATACTTTGAGAAATAGCAAAAACTAGAGCAAGTGAGCAGGGGCTCACAATTATACCCCCAGTCGCCACCTGGACCTACACTGGTCGATATTCTGTAAATTAAAAAAATCCAAAAATCTTTACGCCTATAGTCTGTTTCACGAAAGCTGCCCAAATTTTACGGCCATATAAACAATGCAAAAACAATATTTTTTTCGATAATATTAAATTAAAGCAAAATTTAAGAATGAGCCTTCTTTTTATTGCGTGAAATTTGGTCAAATATTGGCTCATTCTTAATTTTTCCTTTAATTTAATATTATCAAAAGAAATCTTGTTTTTGAATTGTTTATATAGCCGTAAACTTTGGGCAGCTTTTGTAAAACAGACAGTAGGTTTTAATAGTTTAATGGCGTTTAATGGCCTGTCAACAGCTAAGGTCATTTTAGGCTGTAGTCAGCAGGGTCGATTCCCTTATTTTGCCTGTAACAACGGGCAAAAAATCAGAACCAAATATTTACATAAATATATATTCAGCCCTGAAATTAGAATATTCTGATCTGGTGCCAGTTCTATACCAAGGAATACCAATTTACACCCATCTGACTGTAACAGTACATATGATGATCACGACCTCTACTGGGCACAAAGGTTCTAAGCCCCGTTATCTCTGCCATAGCCCGCCCAATGGCCGATGTGCATGTTTGAGCCAATGTTCCAACCCTGACATCAGACGTCAATCCGCGTGTCATTATAACACAATTGGATACCTTCGCAAAAAGTCACATGGTGCCGAGACCCGTCATATGGTCTGGGTCTGCACAGTTCGCCATTCTGTCAATGAAGTACATATTATTGGTCATATTATTATACCCCGGCATACAAAGTAATCGTAATTCTGTCCGTCCTTCCGTCTGTCCGTGTGTCAATATTTGCATTAAACGTTTTCAGTGCACTTCATCCACACACTTGAAACTTCACATACATGTTTATCATCATCCATATTTTCATTCCCCGCCCCACCCGTACTGCCCCCATGTCCAAGGTCAATGCCAAATTACTTTGAAATTTACGGTAATTATTTTTACAGAATTTGTGTTAAAAAGTTTTTATTTGTCTGTCCAGGTGGTGGCTGGGGGTATCTGTGAGCCTCTGCTCACTTTCACAAGTTATTATTATTCATAGATATATTGTCCCTGAATCCTGTCTGAAATCAACATGAGAAAGTTTGTTGAAAAATGTCATAATTTCTCGTAACCCATATTCCATTTCGGCCATCCAAAAGTCTATAAGCGACAGTCGTACGTGAAAAGTCTCACAATACGTTAACCCTTTCAATACTACAGGCCTGTATAGTGGTCTTGGAAAAATGTGTAGATCCAGATGAGCCGGCTCATCAGGATCTGCACTTTTTGCAAGTAATTTTCATATTTTTGAGAACAAAAACACCCACTTTTCATAAATGGACTAGTCTGAAAATCATTTTGTGACGATTGGATTGGTCCGGCTTTTATATCTTGCCTTATTTCTCAATAAAAACATGTTTTGACAGCACTTCAGAATCATTTCCAATGGAAATGATTCTGAAGTGCTGTCAAGGCATGTTGTAAATTTGATGATAAAAATGGTAAAATAGAAAATAAACAGCAGACGACAACAAATTAAGATAGCGGTGTAAAGATGAAGTTGGTGAAACTCCACTCACATAATGCTTCAAATAAACAGTACAAATTATTATCATGAGCGAACAGACACTAGTAGATCGGCAGTCATCACCACAAATGTGCATGTTTGAGCCAATGTCCCATCTATGGCACGAGACGTCAGTCCACGTGTCATTATAACACAATAGGATACATTCGCTACAGGTCACATGAAGCTGAGACCCGACATATGATCGTTGATGTCAAAATTAAGGAGTAAGCTAAAATCTCGCAGACACCCATTTCTATTCATAAGTGATGGTTTTAAGTTACTCTATAGAAATGTCTCAATCAGCGGATAATGATGTTGGACAAACATCCCTGACCAACCACAGACTAAAACATGGGGCAATAAAACTAGTCCCATTGATTAAAAAGGTAAAATTTATATTGGCGAATCATAGAATATCAGAATACAACAAGAAACTGTGGACTAATGGCACACACATGTCTCTGGTGGCAGATTGGAGAAACTCCAACAAACTTAACCTTTACACAGCTATCTTAATGTTTTGTCGCCTGCTGTTTATTTTCTATTTTTATCATCAAAAACATGCTTTGACAGCACTTTAGAATAATTTACAACATGCTTTGACAGCACTTCAGAATCATTTCCATTGGAAATAATTCTGAAGTGCTGTCAAACCATGTTTTTATTGAGAAACAAGGCAGGATATAAAAGCAACAGCAGACAACAATTGTTGTGTGTAGCGGTCTAAGGGTTAACACACAAACACACAGACAGACGCACGCATGGACGGACACGCAATCCAAACACTACATGCCTCCCGCCTCTACCGAGACCAGGGCATACAAATATGTGTTTATCTATTAATTGAAGTGGTCAGTGGAAGAAGGGGGCTAAGTCCCTTAGGGACTCAGTGGAAGAAAGGGGCTAAGTCCCTTTTTGAAAATTAAAAATTCAAGCACTTACATGAACTTTATTTCATGCACTAGAAGAACTTAGAAGTACAACAAAGTAAAAACAGCAAATATGATACAGATGTCAGCAGACGACAAAAAGTTTCTCCCTCACATTATCCTGCTTCTGCCGTTATTATTTGATACAAAATAGTGTCATTGAGAAAATTATTGTAAATACCGCTATCAAATTCTATAATAATTATTATAAACAGAGTGTATTCTTGCAGGAGACAATGGCATCTAGTTCCTGATCTACAGGCCCTAGTCGGTTAGGGCGTTCCATTGTGTATGAGAAAAATGACAGGTGATTCATGTGTTGAACAGGGCAGATCAGACCAAATGGTGAATAGGGCAGAACCTGATCAGACTGCATGGATATACCGGCTGTTTGTAATGTTGTTTAATGGTGATTAACAGCCTGTCAACAGCGAAGGTCATTTTTCATAGGCTGGGTCGATGCGGTCAAATCTGGCATGGTGTGTGTGTGTGTGTGTGTGTGTGTGTGTGCGCGCGTGTGTGTGTGTGTGTGGGGGGGGGAGGGGATGTGTTCCCAGGTCCTCACTACACCAGAATCATTTAGCCCCACCCCCTGGACGAGCACTAATCTGACTACTTTTATACTGGATATAATTGGATTCAACTCGCATGTACAAGAAAACCTAAAATGTATCTGAGGGCCAAACAAGAGATACGGTTATGCCGTAAGGATGAAACACATCATTAACCCTTTTCATGCTGAGAATACGTCATTAGAAGTATATATTGGGACGGTTCAAATGAGTGGTCACAACATATACTTTCATTGAGAAACAACAAAAACAAAAATGTCTAATATATTTCATACCCGTAAATGTGTATTCCGAAAGGAATGGGTTAAATTACCCTTCGCATGCTCCCAACCTGCCACCCACAGATGTGGATGTGCAGGCTGACCTGGGCGTACACAGGTCACCAATGCCATAAACCCCATTGATAACCCCAAGTACCGATCAGACATGCTATCATGTAACGCACACTGGGGCCCGTTTCACTAAACTTTGTACGATCAAATTGTCTATACAAAGATTTCTATAAATTCACTTCACACATTAACGTGATTCTTGAATGCTACCTTTTTTTTCACCTACATGTAAGGGTCATTACATCTGAACAAATCCATTTAAGATTTCACAAAATTGGCTGCTAATGCGAACTTTGTTGCACACTTTATTTTTACACTTACACATTTCTTAGTCGTACAAAATTTAGTGAAACTGGCCCCAGGTGCTGCACTCCGTTCCAGCGTAAAATGTTTCATGTTGAAATAGGCACTGGATTCCTGATGAATTCCCATTCAGCTTCAGGCTGAAGATACTGCATAAACACATTTTTGTCTAGTAACCGGTGCAATAAATTTGCGCCGGTTAATAGACAAAAATGTGTTTATGCGATAGCGCTAAGTAGAGCTGGGTGGTGTCTCGACAGGAAACCGGTGCATTTTTTGCCGTGAAACAATTTATGCCGGCACAGAGCTAGAGCAGCACCAGTATAAAAGGGATGCCTGTTTTTCATGGAGCGGGCAGCCTCCGTTGAGAGACAAACAACCTACTATATATCGCAAGCGGAAGTCACATGAAGTATCAAATACCAACGACTCCGTCAAGGGTCGTGGACTAACCAATATATGTGTGACCTATAAATGACATTTGAGGCACTCAACCCCTATAATTTTAATGTATCTGCAAAAAACTGAGTTATTCGGCGATCGGGTTACCGAAAATTAACTTGACAGCTTTGATTAAGAACAATGCAAAACTATGGACCACCGCAGTTTCGCGGGATGTCAACGTATTGAGTACGCCTGGAATAAGTTGTTTAGTTACATCATCGGATAGGGTTACAACTGCGCCTTGTTCAAAATTTAAGTCTGTGACAGTCAACCAGTGAGGCTGAAGAAAGTGAGTCAGTTTGTAAGACGTGATTGCCCACTTTATTGTGCGGAACATACTTTGCACTGTAACGTGCAGTGCAGTGTCCTGAACACTTGTTTTTCCTAAAATATATATATATTTTTACCTTTCATGGTTATAAATGGGCCACACTAATGCAATATGAAACCTTACCAATTTCCGTGTACATATATAGTGGTCAGGATCTGTGTTACGGTAATCACTTCGGACCCAGACTCGAACATGTAACAGACTGATTACAATCACCGTGGAACCTCTCTAAACCAGCCACCCTGGGGACCTCGCTTGTCTTAGTGATCGAGCACTCCCAGACCCGAACATGTATCAGAGTGATTATATAACCGAATCACAGTGGAACCTCTCTAAACTGGACACCCTGGAACATCGTCAGTCAACAGAATTGTTCAGTAGAGGTGTACCGCTTTGAGCTGACGCGTTATTATTGTAAATATTATTGTAAACACGTGCTATTTTTAAATAGATTACGTCATATGTTGTAGACATGGTATTTGTATACTAGCGCAAACGCATTAACATTCGATAGAATTGCTAATAATAGTAACATCGTTTAGTGCTCTAGTGGGTAAGATCTGCTGTTTAGTGATCGGACGGTTGTGAGTTCGAATCCTCCCAAAGGCATACATTTTTCTCTCGATTTTACTATTTTGGCGCCAGAGGTAACGCACACATCCCGCAACAGTCGTGCATTTACTTTTACACAACATTATAAAACACTTCATTTTGAACCTAATCATTGTGAAATGCATTCTGCAGATTTGTGTGTTATTGTGAAAGTCCACCTCGACTCGCTACAAATGCAAATATGTTACGGAGAACACCATTTCGAAAAATAAACCTCTCACTTCAGATAATAAACAAATAAATAAATAAACGTGGATGCATGTGGTTCATAATTACCATGTCAATTGTTGTTACATGTAATAAAGATGCATTAAAAAGAAAAAGAAAACACAAACACAAAAACAATATTTGAAGAAAAAAAAAAAAATATATATAATGGCCAAAGTGAGGATCGAACGCATGCAGTGCAAAATTAAAATCAAGTGCCACCGTTGGCCGCCAGTTTACCCACTGCTCCAGTATGAGAAACTGTTTTGTCAATCGCAATATATCGATCATGACTATAGCGACGCGCCATAATAAACAGGGAAATACCTACAGGAATTCCATGTTTATTTATACACCAATGTTTATATAAACAAAGCATGTAAACAACGCCATGTCAGGCTGGTATACTTATAGCCAAACACATCCAGAGCCAAACATGTGTCAGAGTGATTATATATCACTGAATCACAGTGGACCTCGGAAGGCGTCTGTAGCCTATTTCATCAAAATTGCAAAGTATACTTATCTAGCAAAGATTTAAGGATAAATTTATTAATTTTTATTATACTGAATTCATTACATTATCACAGCATCACAGCCAAAATGGCTGTGATAATGTAATAAATTCAGTATAATAATTCTGCATACTTTCATCAAATATATGCAGTAGTTAGTTCTGTATGAAATAATGCATTTCGGGAAAAATAAATGATAATTACTTCCTCAAAGTATACTTTGCTAGAAAAGTAACTTTGCAATCGGCTACTGGTTTAGAAAATTTCCACTGGAACATATTCAGTGAAAAGAATTGTCTTAGTAATCAAGCGCTCCAAGACTCCTAGATTCACCTGGTCATCGAGTAACAACCCACGATGTACCATGATGCATTATGGGTCTTAATTATCCTGCCTGTTTATGTAGATGGGCAGTAATTACAGGAAGTGGACTAAGTGCTACAACCCAGCGCTATCCCAGGTATCAGTGTGTAGCTTCCTGAATCACCCAGCGGCCATTAGCCGCGCAATTTCACAATTTATACAGGTAAAAGCATTTTAGGAACAAGGCATTAAAGGGCGATGTAATGTATGTGAACTCTTGTACAGAACTGATGGTGATGATCTGGCGGATGATCGGATCATTTGAAGATTAGGTGTTGTTAGCATTGTTGTTGGATGATTTTTTAAATTTCTTCCAAAAATATGTTGATTATAATTATTACTCCACTGAGCTGTCTCATCTAGACAATTCAAATAAAGAGGTAACAACATATATTTTAATTGAGAAATAAAGAAAACAGAAAGTATTTTTTATAGAAAAAAGCGATATATTTTTCTTATTTATAAAAAAAATAAAAATGTTGTTACCACTCAGTTGAATCGTCTCGTTGAGACAAATGAGTGGTAACAGCACATATTTTAATTGTGAAATAGAGAAAAACAATTCTTTCAATCAATATCCCACGTGAAAGTGGTTAACCTAATCAGAATGTATTCTGATGTGAGACGCTGTAACAAACGCCTGTCCCAAAGGTGTAAAATTCTGTCCTTGATTCAATCCCACAAGTCACAACACAATATACTTCTTGAAATAACAAATATATAGCAATATGCTTCGAATGCAGGTCACAAAAGTAATTTTATTGAGAAAAATAAATCTTTTCCATCGGCAAAATTACTTTTCTTTATTATGAAAATGTGTACCGGTAGTTATATTATCAGCCTGTCTTAGAATAGTTCTGTGTTATGGCCAAATTTTGTGACGCAATATACCCAAAACAATATACCCAAAACAATATAGCGTTTTTAACCTATTGAAGACGGGATACAATTATAGTAGTATGACATTTTTATGAGAAAAATATCCATATTTTCTTTATTTCATCTAGAAAGTATATGTTGTTACCACTCGTTTGAACCATCTCAAATGAGTGGTAACAATATATACCTTCATGGAGAAAGAAACAAAATAATGAGATTTATTTTTACAAAAACTATTGTATCCTTAAACTGAAATGGGTTAATTTGTTTGTTTACATTTAGCTCACTCATGATGTTACAATGAAGCATTGTTGGTACCATCCATTATATTTGGGCTGCCAGCTAGGAAAATGGACCTTACAGCATTTGCAACCAGCGTAGCCCCAGATCAGCCTGCACATCCGTGCAGTCTGATCAGGGCCTATCAGGGCCTATCAGGGCCTATCAGCGCTCCAGATAAGGAATTAGTAATTGAGTATTGTCACTCCATCATTTCTGAAGCAATTGGGTATTTCAAAACATAATTGGGTAAAATAAAATCACACTACTGTTTACATATCAACAGACAGCAATTATTAAATAGTTTGCTTCGAAATGAAAACATGTCTTGGCATTTCATACCAAGATATGTTTTCATGGAAAATAAGAAAAACATGCTATATTTGTGGTATGTTTATTGTTTTCTGCAGCATGATAAAGGTACCATAAAATTGTAATTGCTTTTTGATACTCGCTACTTATGATTTCAATTGGGTTTTTGACAATTTTAATTGGGTATTTAAGCAAATACGCAGCTTATCTGGAGTGCTGGCCTATGGTGTTTGCCATTCGATCACTGACATAGCCTACTGTCCTCTAGCTTAGACAATCTTGGTTAATTACTTTAAACAATATTTATTAGCCCTTTGAACCCGAAAGGCCGCTATATCGGTTTATGCAAACAGTGCAGATCCAGATGAGCCGGCTCGTAACGAGCCGTCTCATCCGGATCTGCACTGTTTGAAAGTAATTTTCTTATTTTTGTGAACAAAAAAAAAAGACCCCCTTTTTATAAATGGAATAGTCTGAAAATCATTTTGCGATGATTGGATTGGTTGCAAAATTAACATATCACAGTCCATTCCAGTTCCTTAGGGTTGAAAGGGTTAAGTAATAATGTTACAGTTAAGTATAAGTTATTGTTCACATATTGGATTTTTAAGGAATTAAATGCGAGGGAGCGCTAGCAACTGCAGCATTTAGTTCCTGAAAAATCCAATATGTGAACAATAACATACTTATAGTTCAGCCAAGTGTACAATGCAATGTCCCATCCAAGTATTGATTTTTCATTTCCTGTCAAACAGTTAATCATTAAAATATTGGGGTTAACCGTTGCAATATGTGAAATAAGTGGAGCACAATGCTGCCCAGCTATATTGGCTTAGAAAGTAGGACAAACTATAAATACAATAATTCATGGGATTTGACTAAAAACATAACTTGTCGTGATCATCTCCCAAAATCTAAGCTGAGATAATATTGGCTAATTAATATAGATGCCTTTACTACTTCATCTGAATTTTATATTTTCTGCATATTAAATATTAGGATACAGAAAATATAATAGACAGGTGAAGTAGTAAATGGCATCTGTATTAACTAGCCAAGATCATCTCAGTTAACTGTCCTCAGCAAATCAATTATACATTTTAAATTTGTCATGATTTACAACTGTTGAAACTATCGTAATGTTCCTTTTCTCGGAAGAGAACATGAAAGAAAATAGAGAATACCTGAGTAGCCTATTTCACCAACATTGCAAAGTATGACCCCTGTATGTATCAAGGTTTACTATATAGGAATGAATGTCCTTTTTGTGGAATTTATCGGGGTATAAACTTGGAAAAGTCGCGGGAATACTGGACGAAGGCCGGAAGGCCACGTCCAGTATTCCCGCGACTTTTCCAAGTTTATATCCCCGATAAATTCCACAAAAAGGCCATTCATTCCTTATAATTCCAGCATTTGAAATAAATTCATCAAGAAAATGTGTTTATTTTCTGTTTGCTTAAGAATTATTTTAACTGCGCCTCACGGTTACGGAAAGTATTTCGGCGTGGGAGTTTACTGGGATATAAATTTGAGACTTGCTATGAGCCAATCAAATGGTAGGGAATTGTGTAAATATTTTTGTGCTGGAATTATCAAACTTTTAAAGAAACATTTTGAGGCTTTTCTTCAGTAGCCTATTTCACCAACATTGCAAAGCATACTTATCTAGCAAAGTATACTTTGAGGGAGAAATTTTCAATTTGAAGGATAAATTTATTAATTTGTATAATACTGAATTTATTACATTATCACAGCCATTTTGGCTGTGATAATGTAATAAATTCAGTATAATAACTCTGCATACTTTTAATCATCAAATAATGCATTTCGGAAAAATATAAAATGATTACTCCCTCAAAGTATACTTTACTAGATAAGTATACTTTGCAATGTTGGTGAAATAGGCTACTGGTCTTTGGATATCAAGTTTATCAGGCGAGGCTAAGAAATGTGTATGATTTCTATTTATCAGGTAACATTTTATGCGACAGAATGAGCAAATACGACGTGCTATTCACTGAAAAGAACGCAGACCTGTTACATTGTGTCGTTACACCAACGTCATTCGGCAACAGCATGTGACGTAGTTTCAACCAATGATACAACAATTTATTATCAGTCAGTATATTTTGCGTAACTGCAAAGTTACCTGGTAAATTTTTTTATGAATTATACACACTGAATGCTCCTTATTTTCCAAATTAACCCTTAGACCGCTATCTTAATTTCTTTGTCGTCTACTGTTTATTTTCTATTCTCCATTTTTATCATCAACAACATGCTTTGACAGCACTTTAGAATAATTTACAACATGCTTTGACAGCACTTCAGATTAGAAATGATTCTGAAGTGCTGTCAAACCATGTTTTTATGGAGAAATAAGGCAAGAAAGAAAAGCAACAGCAGACGACAATTGTTGTGAATAGTCTAAGGGTTAAATATGCTACTGATGTACCGGTATATAACTGTGTACTGGCTATACCACACCCTTTTAACTTTGAAGGAAATGTTATTGCCCCATCAAATTTTCAAGATTAACCCTTAGACCGCTGCTCACAACAATTGTTGTCTGCTGTTGCTTTTATATCTTGCCTTATTTCTCAATAAAAACAAGGTTTGACAGCACTTCATAATCATTTCCAATGGAAATGATTCTGAAGTGCTGTCAAAACATGTTGTAAATTATTCTAAAGTGCTGTTAAAGCATGTTTGTGATGATCAAAATGGAAAATAAAAAATAAACAGCAGACGACAACAAAAATAAGATAGCGGTCTAAGGTTTAATTCCAAGAAAAATTGATCCACATGCATAAATTAAACACACAGAAATTGGAAATTGTTAACAGCCTTGTAAACAATAACAGACAAATCTAGCTGGGTGTAACATGCTAGCTGCCAGACAATGGCAGTAATATTGATTGCATGATGGCATGCAACATGTGGCTATTTACTATAGCTGAGAAGATTGCATGATGAAATCACTCACAGCCCCAACACCAACTATATTGTGTGTGTGTGTCTGTATATAATTATGTTAGTAGGGTCATTATTGATATTCCGTGACTAAAATGTCTTTTTTATTGTTGATTTGTCAATTTGAACCATTTTAGGAAACAAGAGGCCCAAATGGGCCTGTATCGCTCACCTGAAATTATTATCCCAAGACAGTCGATTATATATACCAAGTTCCATCAAAATTTGTGTGCAAGTTTATAAAAAGTCATTTTAATACTTCTGGTTGTCTCAAAATATGTACAGGGGGGTGGGGGTTAATGGATCACAGAAAATCGGGCCATTTTTTCATTTCCAGCCCCGAACAGGAAAACATAAGCAATTTATAAAAAATATAATAACATAAATCATAAGATCTACCACCTCTGAAGGCGACTAACCCAATATTTTGAAATTAATCATCTTACTAAAGTGATTGTTTATAGATCTTTCAACCTTTCGGTGGCCATCTTGGATGACATAATCATCCAATATCGACGTAAAATGCTCTAGAGTGATCAACTCCTCAATATCTTCAATTTCATACATGTATATAACATTATCATATTCATTTTGGTCAAATGTTAGATTTGCCTCCTACTTGCGCCCAGTCCATTTCTGGTCCCGAGGTAATCATTTTAACAAATCTGAAAGCGCATTGCCTATAGATCATTCTTACCAATGATTCTGAAGTGCTGCAAAACCATGTTTTTACTGAGAGAAAAGAGAAAATATGAAACAACAGCAGACGACAATTTTCGGTTCCCCCATTCTAAGGGGTATATATAATATACAAAGATTTGTGGCATGCACCTCGAGCTGCGATTAAAACCGGACATTTTTGTCAGTTTTGTGACAAGGTGTAATTTAACAGGTCATGTTTTGTATCCCAATACAGACGCACTGTGGCTGAAGTCAACCCATATTTATTGTTAAATTGACCAAAATATTTATAGCAATCAAAGGATTGAATTTCTGCTGAAATTTCTGTGCAATTTCGAGATGGATGCCTTAATTTGTAAAAGTAGCTTAATTTAGATGTAATTTAATGGCGCTATTGAACGTCTCAATCCATGGGGGGATGTTGTATTCACGACCACACATTTGAAAATGTTTCCTTCATTACGGCAAAATTGTTCAATATTACGTTCACAGCATCGTCTTTTATCTTTCCTCCATTTTAACTGCTTGTGGATTGTGGAAAAAAGGCATCTGGCTACATTAATGACGAGTATAGATCCAAATTGCATATAGAAACAAATAATAACAATGAAACGAGGAGCAAATAGCTGGCAGAAGTATGATTATATCAGAAAAGGATTTGCAAACAGCACAGACCCTGATCAGACTGCACACACGTGTGCAGTCTGATCTGAGGCTATGCTGGTCGCGAACATTGTCATGCACTTTTTGCCGCCTGATGGCCGACTTTGAAATATTGAACATCTGTGCTCATTATAAATAGCTTGTAAGCTGGATTACGATGAGGAAGTTCTACACGATAATTAAAATTAAAACAATTATTTAGAATATGACCAAAGAGAACATAATTGAATTGGATATAGTTTACCCACATACTTTTATAATTCCAGCACAACAATATTTACACAATTCCCTAACATTTGATTGGTCCGTTGCAAGTCTCCGTCCAAAATTTATATCCCAGTAAACTCCATGCCGAACTACTTTCCGTAACCGTGAGGCGCAGTTAAAATAATTCTTAAGAAAACGGAAAATAAACACATTTTCTTGATGAATTTATTTAAAATGCTGGAATTATAAGGAATGAATGGCCTTTTTGTTGAATTTATCGGGGATTTAAACTTGAAAAAGTCGCGGGAATACTGGACGAGGCCTTAAATGTTTTTTTTTTTGTTTTTTTCGAAAATTGTAATTTATTATCGCTTCGTCCAGTATTCCCGCGACTTTTCCAAGTTTATACCCCGATAAATTCCACAAAAAGGCCATTCATTCCTATAATAAGCATTGACGCCATACCATAGACATAGGAGCTGGGGTGTGGTAACTGGGGTAGTTCCTCTATTTATTTTTGTATAAAAATATAAACATTGTAGATATTATAGGAATGAATGGCCTTTTTGTGGAATTTATCGGGGTATAAACTTGGAAAAGTCGCGGGAATACTGGACGAAGGCCGGAAGGCCTCGTCCAGTATTCCCGCGACTTTTCCAAGTTTATATCCCCGATAAATTCAACAAAAAGGCCATTCATTCCTTATAATTCCAGCATTTGAAATAAATTCATCAAGAAAATGTGTTTATTTTCCGTTTTCATAAGAATTATTTTAACTGCGCCTGACGGTTACGGAAAGTAGTTCGGCATGGGAGTTTACTGGCATATAAATTTTGGACAGAGACTTGCTACGGACCAATCAAATGTTAGGGAATTGTGTAAATATTTTTGTGCTGGAATTATTAATGTACCTTTTACAACAAAATACTGCATCTCACCTACTCCACTTTAACATATTCTGAGCAGGCAATTAAGGTATTAGGCGATAGATAGATACACTTGACTTCAACGATAATTGCTTCATAAGAGTGATGTGATATATGAATATAACATATGTGAATATTTTCTTGTTACTGTATACTATATGGAGCATTGAGTTGACATCTCTACCATCACAAAGGCCAGATTTCTCACTTCCCATGACTGGCCTTTATTCACAGGTTTGACTGTAATATGGCAGTAAACCAAATGCAATTTAGTGCAATACATAATAGACAGATATGACAACGGCAAGCTATAAATATTATGCCAGCAAATTATACAAAAGACGAGATATCTGAGCATTTCTCCCATCAATCTCAAAATATATTTTGATGTCTAATCTTTTCAATCTGATGCACAGTCTATTGTTAGTGTACACGTTACCCATAGGTAAAGCCATATCTATTCGCATAGTAGGTGAGTAGACACAGGGTCAATACACTCGGGTAACTGCTTACATGTCACTGGTTTTGATAGCTAATAACAGAGTACAGTATGTAGTGGGTATGTGTTGTGTGGTTGGCCAGGTAAAGTGATACACTGTGCGATTTTCTGTGTATAGGGGTATTTATAATGGTGGTTCATATTTTTAAAATCACAGGAAACCAACATATTTTATAGTTTGGTGTAATATAATTGATAGGAGCCCATTCTCCTGGCTTTTTTACATGAGATTAGCTACATTATATCATATGTTCTACTTCACATTTTTAGTTCTTTGTCAAATGGCATTACAGGTGAAACTGGCTGATGGCTGGAACACACAAAGATGGCCGACTTGGCCACTCCATGTGCTGTATAGGATACAGTAACAAGGCAGTATTCACATATATATTATACATATATTCTATCACATTTACGAAGCAATTATCTTTGAATCAAACGATGATGAGATATAGAACGGGTCCCTAAGGTGTATTAACCCTTAGATCGCTACTCACAACAATTGTCGTCTGCTGTTGCTTTTATATCTTGCCTTATTTCTCAATAAAAACATGGTTCGACAGCACTTCAGAATCATTTCCAATGGAAATGATTCTGAAGTACTGTCAAAGCATGTTGTAAATTATTCTAAAGTGCTGTCAAAGAATGTTTTATATAGAAAATAAACAGCAGACGACAAAAAAAATAAGATAGCGGTCTAAGGGTTGAGCAAGTGTCTCGAAAGCTGCTAAATACTGGACAGAAAACATCCTATTGCCAAAACACTCATGTACGTGCATGATGTAATAAGCATATGTGACATTTACAAACATAATTACAATGTATACACTTGAACCCCTTAACACTATGGTTGGGGCCCATGCAAAGCTGTTGTGTTGTCAGTTAACCCTTCGACCGCTATCTTAAATATTTGTCGGCTGCTGTTTAAACATGCTTTGACAGCACTTCAGAATCATTTCCATTGGAAATGATTCTGAAGTGCTGTCAAACCATGTTTTTCTTGAGAAATAAGGCAATATATAAAACAGCAGACGACAATTGTTGTGAGTAGCGGTCTAAGGGTTAATCATATTATATCCATACTAAATGTAATGGACAAATAGTATAACTGAGTGCTTGGGAGCATTGACAAGGTTGTGTTATATAAAAATAGTGATATAATGAATAGTGGTACAGCGGGGTTGAAGCGTTTTCCAAAATTGTGCCGAAAAAAATTAATAACAAACAATACTTAAAACCATTTTTCAAATCCACAACCGTACGATCAACAATTTGCATCATTAAACATGCAAAGTGACATGTTTAAACCTAAACCCGAGTGAGTCATTAATTACCGCCATTAGTCGGTGCTGACAGACGATCTGTGGCATTGTCACGATGTCCGAGATGAGCAGCTTACTCGCGCCAGCTCAATGTCACTCGCTGTTTTATTACTCCCAGGTACGTGGTGACGGGTTCTATTCTCAATTATCTTCCTCGATTAATCTTCCTATAGTTTTAGTGGCGTCGCTACACGAGAGAATGGACGTTAGATTCTGGGAGTTTTTTATTGTAAATTACAAAGTGTGTTGTCTGAATTTGGACTTGAAATCAAGCAGTCTGATTGGCTGAGACTGAGCATAGCTCAGGCTCAGAAAATCAAACTTCTTGATTTCCAGCATGAGAATGGTACATGCTTAGCAAGTTTCTAAGAATTACAGGGCATGGTTAAATGTGGCTGCATCTGGTGAATCTTGTACAAATTTAAAAATGTATGTCAGTTACTGTAAACGATTGAAAAATGTTACCCATACTAATATGGGAAACTAAACTAGAAAAGAAAACACCATTCACTATTCAATTTGATCCCTCTCATAGTAATTTCCAGCTTAAATGAAATTATGGTACATTAACTTATTCTGAGAATGATATTTGAAACGCAAAACTCAAGCAATCTGATTGGTTAAACCGGACTGGTTAGGGTTTCTTTTCTTACGAAGGCAACTCCAGAATTTAATTAGTAAAGACAGCTCCAACTTGTCAATGCCATCACTGCAACACACGGGCTGTCATATCAGGTTATATCCCCACCCTGACACACTGTGACATTGGGTAGGATTATATTGGTAGGGATTAACTCATTGTATGGCGTGGCAAAACATTTTTTTTCCCAGAAAAAAGTATGTTTCTTTTATGTATGCACAGAAGTATATGTTGTGACCACTCATTTGAACCGTCCCATTGGGATGGTTCAAATGAGTGGTAACAACATATACTTTGGATAAGAAATAAAAAAAATTTCGAAAATATATTTAGATTATTTTTACTGCATAGGGATTCAGGTCATATGAAGTTCTATCCCCACCTGGCCACACTGTGACATTGGGTAGGATTATATTGGCAGGGATTGATTGACCCATCATAATGTTGTCGAGAAGCATTGTTTTCCAGATTATTTTTTTTATTGGAACGTTTTTATTTCGATCCAATAAACAGAACAAATTTTGCTAACAAGTAATAATTGTATATTGAGCACTTTTTATCAAATTAATATTTTTCACAAATATAATTGAATAGAAATTTGGCTTGTGGCAGCCAAAAGCATAGTCTCCAATTAGTGACAAGTGTACAACCTGATTGATGGATTAGTTAACTGAATATAGTTTTACAGATGTAAAACACTAATCAATAAATAAATCAATCACACTTATATTGCCGCAAATCAAAAAGAAATGTAATTTTGCCTGCCAGAAGCTAATTTTCTATTTAATTCATTGGGGACAAATATTCATTTGATAAAATAAAAATCCTCCACATTCTGCATGTTCTCCTTGATTGATTTTACTCATTCTCCACTAAAATCTGGCTGTGACTGGAGAAATGGGCCTTATAGGTTTTGCGACCAGTGTAGATCCAAATCAGCACAGTGTGATCCGGATCTGCATTGTTCGCGATTCAATCAATGAAACATCCCTCAAGGTTCTAACAAGCAATATAGATCGTTATCAGGCTACATGAGTGTGCTATTTGATGAGAAGCTACGCTGGTCACAAATCCGACGGGCACAATTTCTCCAGCCACAGCCACAAACACAGATGAAAGCAACACACAAGTGCAATGAGCTAAGCACAACAGCAACAAGTACAATAAATGACACATCAGAACCATTGGTGCTTGTCAAGCTTTTGCCCAGTGTCATTTCGAATCAGCTGCAACACTCGTGTCTGGATACGTATCCAAAATTTTAGTAGCACCATGATTCACTCGCAGGGTGTAATGCGACAAGTGTATGCTCAGATCAGACCGCGCATGCGCGGTCTGATCTGGGCATACACTGGTCGCCAAATGGTTTTGCATATTTATCTCATGTTGCATCGTATAACCTTAGGCCAATCAGGAAAACAGCAGGATGGAAGTTCATAGAACCCAAGTCTTCAGCACAATGAAAACATCAACAGTTCGTTCCATTAGATCAAATTAAAAAATCTACAACACAACAGCACAAACTAGCGGAGGATGTTTAGCAATAAGGAAATTAACACACTAATCTTCCCCAGGAATGACGCCCGTCAAAAGGAACCTTGACACATTAGTAACTATAGGTGCCTCAGTTCCGTGGTATGATTAAGGTTTGATTGATGTATATTGGTGTTTAACGGCCTATCAACAGCTAAGGTGATTTAAGGCCGGGCCAATGGGTTCGATCCCGTATTCAAACTGCTGCAATGGGGGGAAAATCCCAAAATCAGAACGGAATATTTCATCGCAATTAGAATAACCTGACCTGGTGCCAGGTCCATACCACACCAAATTCACTTGGCCCCTTCCGCTAAAAGTAATAGGATTACAAATAATCGTAATAAGGGGTATAACCAGATTCAACTCTCACATACAAGAATGTCAAAAACATACGCGAGAGCCAAACCAGGTCTCCAGTCGGGATTACGGTAAGGGTGAACGCCGATCGTTAAATTACCTACCCATCGCATGCTCCCACCTGCAACCCACCGGTATGATTAAGAACTATACCAATTGCCAGGATCTTAAATATACAAGGGCGAGTCAATAAGTAGTGTCACTTGACCATTATCTTTCTAACAACTCATCCAACTTGAATAAAATTTGACTCATGAATTCATTAACTTTATTCGCATTAGCGTAACATTCATGGCATTAATACAGTACATGACGTTATAATGATGTCATTATTTATGACGCCATGTCTGGCACAGCGGTCAAATTGAGTTATCGCAAGTACAACGATAGAGAATATGAAATTAAAAACGGCTGCTACAGGGGGACAACTCATCAAAATATTCTGAAAATTGATAGGGTTCTTCATCACAGCTTACTGTGATAAACATATATACCGAATTTGGTTACAATCCATCAGAACATTCTGTAGAGAAATATTGGATAAACATATATCATGCGATTTTGTACCTTCTGACAACTGCATTATTTCATGAAATACATTTACAAAATTTAACACATTTTCCATAAATGAAGTCAAAAGTTGACAAAAATCTCAGAGTACATAAGGAATTATATTCCACATGTACTCTGGAATTTGTGTCAACATATAAAGTCATTTGCGGAAAATATTGTAGATGTCCGTAGGTACAAAATCACAATGGCGTGTCTCATACCGGTATATATTTTTCATTTGGAAGCTCTGAAATTTCTCTACAGAATGTTCAGACTACCGGTGACTACAAAAGTAATGTGGCTAAATTTGGTATTGTCGGACTCATAGTGTTAACGGTTGGAACATGGTCATCATTCAAAGGAGAAACCGCAGTTATATTTGTTGGAAAAGAAGATTTACCACACAACTCATGGGCGTTGACATTACACAAAACCGAAACAAAATAGACCACATAACCCTGTGCCGTGATAACCTGTATTTATTCTAATAAACGCCCACGGGCTATGCAATCCGTGGGGATCAAAATAGGATCAAAATATGTTATTTTCACATACAAAAGCCATTTAAAACAATGTTTTAAATGGCTTTTGTATGTGAAAATAACATATTTAGAATACAAATATTGGAGGGAGGGGGGTGGGGGGGGGGTTAATATTTGAGAGGGGGCCACTATTAGAATAAATATGGTAGAATATAAACGTTAATAAAGAGCTGGACCAAGATATTCCTGCATTCCAAGCTACAAGAACCACTCATAAAACTCATAAAATTCTGACCTGTATTAGTTTTGGCATAAGCCATGTATTTTGGATGGCAACTAACAAGGGACTTAATAGACATAATAGCGACCATCGTTCATCCCGGGCCCATTACCGTAGGGATCTATCATGTCCTCATGACAAAACAATTTCATTTTCTCCTCCCGAATATCAATAGCGGGCCACTTTGGTGTAATTTAAGATGGAACATAACTCGGAGGTTACACTTTGTATCATTTAGAATATTGATTGGCCTCCAGTAACAATTACCTCCCGAATGTGCTGTTTGTCCCACTGCATAGTAAACAGAATTATCGTCCAAGCTCATAATCGACCAGAGAAAATGGCTCAGTCGAAGGCTCAGTGGAAGAAGGGGGCAAAGTCCTTTAGGGGTCAGTGGAACATTCACTGCTAAGATGATTTAGGATAGGTTCATCATTAAGAAAGGCTCACCCTCTCATCCTTTCAATGAAAGTGGGAAGTAAATTACCTTGACCTTGGGTTTAAGCAGGTGGTTGGTAGCTGTTACCTTGGTAACAGCTACCAACCACCTGCTTAAACCCAAGGTCAAGCATTCAATGAATTGGTATAGACATATTTTATTAAATAATAATTGACATTAATTTTGAAACGAATTAACGAACCATTGCTATCTTGCAGTTCTTCTCCTCAAATTTAAACATAACCAACAAAGAATTTACCTGAACATTAACCCTTAGAATGCGGGAACCGAAAATAGTCGTCTGTTGATAATTCATATTTTGTCTTTTCTCTCAGTAAAAACATGGTTTGGCTGCATTTTAGGAAATCTACATATACATGTACTTATGGATGGATGTACTGACATCGTATTCTATTTGCACCTACCACAAACACTAATCAGTGTTACAGTACACCCGCCTACGTTAATCTTGAAAATACGCCAACATTTCTGAACATCTATTAAGCAGTTTGATTGGCTGTGCCTGAGCTGTAGCACAGCTCAGGCACAGCCGATCAAGCTGCTTCTTTCAAACACAATATTAAAGTATTTTGTAATAAACACATTTACAAATATTGGCAAGATTAGCACAGGCAGTGGTGTATTTTCATATTGTAAATTTTTAAGCAATTCTAAAACATTTCCAGGTCTTTTCCCCAAAAGCTGATTTGTGCTTGTAAATACAGTAATCATGGCATTCCAGGCAGTTTCCCGATTTCTACGAGCAAATGGAGCAAGACGTAGATGGAATGTAGAACGTTAAATGTAATTAGGAGTTTGAGATTGAAATGTCGTCAGCGGGATTGCTGCTGATAATAGTTTGAGTTGCCTGCAAATGGAAACGGATGACAACCCTAAATTAGTGCCGACTGATGCCTGTAACCCAGCCTCACTCGGAAAACTCATTTGCATAAAAGCCTAGCGGAGAAAACGTCAGAATGCCGACACAGAGTGCGATGAGAATCAGATCAACAAAAATGACTTTAATCCTTAGAATGCAGGAACGTGAAAAGTGAATGGGTTTAACAATGTTCCAGCAACAGCTAAAGGTCATATAGAGACGGGACCATAGTTTAAAGTCTCATCCGACAGACAAGTGTGATTGAAATACTATACATGTATAAGTATTTTTCATGCCTAGGGTGAGCACCGAACTCGCAACCTAGTCCACGGCCCATCCCCTAAGAATGCGGGAAATAAATAGAGAATAGTAGGTTAGTGCCGTGAATGGGAAAACATATCTGGCGCGGCACAGGAAACGGGATGGGCGAGGCTCTGCCAGATATTTTTTCCCATTCACGGCACTAACCTACTATTCTATTTATCCCGTCAACACCTACAAATTGCTGTAAAATGCAGAAATAGTATTGACTGGATATCAAAAATGTTTCACGCACCGTGTTTCACCAAAGTATGTTTTTTCGTCAGCATGGGTGTGGCAGGGAATGAAAGTATGGATGTTGACAAACATACACCTGAAGTTTCTCTCACATGGTAAAGAAGTTATAACATAATGAATCTACTGAACTGACACTAATTTAATAACTTGAAAACAGATGTTTAGATGCATGAACATCGTTGTGATCACTTGTCTCACTTTCTGTGACACAAATCAAACCAAATGGTCACAACCTGCATGTCAATTCAGTCTCATTTTTCAGAAGCAGGCTGGACAAAAACGGCATAGATTGTACAGTGGAGCCTCTCTAAACCGGACACCCTGCGATCATGAACGGACGTTATCAACGGTGAGAGATGGCAATAAACACATAAAATTAAGCAGACATATTGTATGGGTGTCCAGTTTAGAGAGGCTCCACTGTAAATCAGGCATATGGGCACCGCAAAACAGGTATATGAGGTTTGGGATCGTGAAGAGACGTTATAAATAGTGAGAGATGGAGACCTACAGCAATGGACCGTGATATGTGGCTGTGAATGGAGGAATGAGGCTTATGTAACTAGATACTGATTAAATAGCACACTCATGTAGCCTGGTAACTATATTACTTGTTAGAAGCACAACGGGTGTAACGTTGATGGAATGACGAACAGTGCAGATCCTGATCAGACTGTGCGAATGCACAGGCTGATCTGGATCTACACTGGTCGCAACACCCATAAGCCACGTTTTTCCAGTCACAGCCACGTATTTGCAGCGACGTATTTACACTCATGTAGCCTGATAATGATATATATTGCATGACGGGTGTTTCGTTGATGAAATGACGAACAGTGCAGATCCTGATCAGACTGTGCGGACGCACAGGCTGATCTGGATCTACACTGGTCGCAACACCCATAAGCCCCGTTTTTCCAGTCACAGCCACGTATTGGCAGCGACTGGACCAGACAGCCACCCATGCTGTCATCTATTATTTGTATTAGTTGAAACCTGTGGGGACAGCTACGTATACTGCACAATATAGGAACTGCCAAGCTCTTTGTGTCTCTTTGAAACTTCATGTTCGCCAATGTATTAACTCTTTGCATGCTGGGAAATTTGTGGGCTATAAATAGTTCAAAAATAGCAGATGATAATTCATTATATTTTCTTTTATTTCTCCTTATATTAAATGTCATGAATATGTCTTGGAATTTCATTAGAATTGTGTCCGGAGGACACAATTCTAATGAAATTTCAAGACATATTTACAGAGAGAAATAAAACATATACTCCTAATTTGTTTGGCGGATATTTTCACCGCTAGCATGCAAAGAGTTAATTAGTATGTTTTCCTGTACATAACTCTCTATCAAACATATTTTGCATTATATTATACAAACATCTTTACATGATGGTAAACTCTGACTTGGTCAAGCTTTACTGGTAATGAAATTGTGATGGTCGTTTGTCCAGATTTACATGACAAATGGATATATCCAATTGTAATTACATGTATCGGTAATTAATTACACATTAATCAACTCACAGGAGTCAATTTAGGTCTGGCCTTGAGACAAGTAACAATTACGTTTTAATGAGGGATAATCCAATCACCTAATTATGTTTTCATGGTAAATTACTAATTAAAGTTAGTTGATTCCAGAATGGACTATATATATGTTTGTGTATTTGTCCATCCATCACCCATTGTATTTATGTTGTAATTAATTTCAAGTTAATCAACACACATATGTCAATTATGTCTGGCCTTCAGACAAGTAACAATTAAAGTTTAATGAGGCAATAATCCAATCAGCTAATTATGTTTTCATGATCAATTGTCAGTGAACCAGGTTAGCAGATTCTGTAACAGACAATGGATCTTAAAGGTATCTTAAAGGTACATGCCCACTCAGTAAGCACAAAATGTTCTTTATAGGAATTACATAAGTGTATAATTGTGTCACTATTCCACCAGTTCCAAAAATTATGAGTGCCCGCTATGTAACAGATATAATCATTTAGTAATATTTATTTTCCTGACAGTGACTTGCGGTGGTATCAGGCTATTTTCATATGCAAATATATTTTTTAATTATGTATATTAATTAAATGTGTCACATGAAAAAATAATATTTTCGACAGATTATAAAGTATGATCATTGCACATCAAAAAATAAATACAGATAACAAATAGTATTGCCCGTTAACATTTTAAGGAAACATGGTTATCGCCCTTGATATCAGTGTGGAAATTTACGTGATATAAAATGTATACTAATGCCAATCAATACGTGGGGTGATGGTGAATGAATGTTTATTTTGTCAGAAAATGTCTCAGATGATGTCTCTGATATAAAGAAAATGTTGTGCCTACTGAGTGGGCATGTACCTTTAAGATGCACAAAAAGCTCATATTTTAATCCATCGTCCATTCACGGCATTCAGATAGTTGATTAGATGTAGTATCAAAACTGACATGAATATCTATGCCTTGTCCCAATGTCTCAACTAAACAGTGTTATGTTTCACAAATCGTGCTTTCAGGTAACGGAAACAGCAGCATTACCAAATTATCTCCCCTGTTTAATACCAAGGACAATTTTGAAATTCAGCAACATTTAACTTATGTAAATTTAATTTGCATATACAGTATTGATCCTAATTATACTTTCCTGTCCTATTCCAATTGTCCCAGTAATTTTAACCCTTACAATGCTGAATTAAATTGTGCCGTCTGCTGTTTATTTTCTATTTTCCATTTTTAACATCAAAAACATGATTTGACAGCACTTTAGAATAATTTCCATTGGAAATGATTCTAAAGTGCTGTCCAACCATGTTTTTATTGAGAAAGAAGACAAAATATAAACAACAGCAGACGACCATTTACGTTTCCCCGCGTTTCACAATTTAGGGTCAAATTGTCGAAGCCTTTAAGGGCCGAGGTGTCATAGGTCCAAGGTGTCTCATGGCCGAATTTGTCGAAGTCCGACGTGTATGTTAATATAGCTTCATTTCATTGAAACATCACCAAAAAGTTGCCATGATGTGTCATTGTCAGCTAATAATTAAGGAATACAAGAAATCCGCCACGTAAGCGGTTACTCGCGCCTGCCGAGGCATTTGACAATAACATTAACACATTTTGCCTTACAAAAAAAACGGACGACCCGGACGACGACGGAAAAAGCGCCGACTATATAGTCGCGCCTCTGCTAAAGCAGGCGCGACAAAAACCATGGCTTGTTGCATTTACTTGAGGTTCACAATACATTTGGTCTGTTTAAAGTACGTGACTCCTCGCAAACTTTAAACAGACCAAATGTATTGTCCACCCCAGTAAACGCAACAGCCCATGGTTTTATTACTTATATTTACACTGCATTCTCTAATAGTTTCAAAAATGTAAATAACCAAATAAGGTGTTAAAATTAAGAATAACATTGTTTTACGTCAATTTGTCCCAATTCCTGGAACAGCCACGTTGCCAGTCAAGGTCTATAGAGTGCAGTTATTGACAACCTCATGGTATTTATGGACGTCAAACGAACTTTAACCAATCAACAACATGGCGCGCCGTCATGTGGGTCTAATGTATTGTATTGGGATGTAAACGCAGTACGTCAAATGGGTGTTTGCATTATGAGTGGCTTGACGAGTTGCTATTTTGCTATAGGTATAACATCCTTACCACACACAGCATGAATATTGTTAGATATACGCTGTACTATAGGAATGAATGGCCTTTTTGTGGAATTTATCGGGGTATAAACTTGGAAAAGTCGCGGGAATACTGGACGAGGCCTTCCGGCCTTCGTCCAGTATTCCCGCGACTTTTCCAAGTTTATATCCCCGATAAATTCCACAAAAAGGCCATTCATTCCTTATAATTCCAGCATTTGAAATAAATTCATCAAGAAAATGTGTTTATTTTCCGTTTTCTGAAGAATTATTTTAACTGCGCCTGACGGTTATGGAAAGTAGTTTCGGCATGGAGTTTACTGGGATATAAATTCTGGACAGAGACTTGCTACGGACCAATCAAATGTTAGGGAATTGTGTAAATATTTTTGTGCTGGAATTATATGGTGTTGACCAGCTTTACGTTTTCCGTCACACCTGGGCACATATATTAGCATCATTACCAAATTATCCCCCTTGTTTAATAAGTCTATAACAGTATATAGTAGAACAAGACACAAACTCCCTGAAATTTGATAAAATAAAATAAATGGAGTAATTTGTTTAAATAGGCTATTTGCCATTCATAAAGTGAAAACAACATATTGAATATCTAGTATCATCTCCATTCATACAATTTAATTCAGCACTGTAAGGGTTAAATTGCCACCAATCAATATACACTGCTGTCCGAGTTTTGCGACTGTTGCATTTTTATGTTGCAGTTTTATACCCTCATAGCCTCGTTTTTTTATCCGCTGCTACATGTAAATAATTAATAACCCTCTGTATATTTCGATCTTGATTGACAGATCAAAGCTACCGCGAGGCCTGATCGCGTCCCCAGTGACATAGCCATATTCTTGCAGCCTCCAAACACGAGTTGATTAAATAACGGAGTAATAATTGAATGAAGACAATTAAACCAAACAAGCCGAGCCGACTAAATAATTCTGACATTTCTCATCAGTAAAAAATTGATTACGGCTAACGGGGAACGAAGAATGCCGTAAATACGCTGCGGAGAATGTAATCGAAGCAAAGAAAATCACCTTATATGTATAGCTCTTTTGGAATTATTTTCTGAACCCGATCATTACTGTCAACGTGACGAAATTCCATCGCTGTGAAGTAGGCCACCACGTGATTGAAAAACGGAATCGTTGTTTCGGCTATTTTAACCCTTTCA
This sequence comes from Conchocele bisecta, assembly GCA_029237695.1. NCBI lineage: Eukaryota > Metazoa > Mollusca > Bivalvia > Lucinida > Thyasiridae > Conchocele > Conchocele bisecta. The sequence continues at coordinate 155,235,059 of CM055265.1, read as the reverse complement.
ACACCACAGGCCTGTATAATGAGTGGTATTGGCAAATAGTGTAGATCCAGATGAGCCGGCTCTTAACGAGCCGTCTCATCAGGATCTGCACTTTTTGCAAGTAATTTTCATATTTTTGAGAACAAAAACATCCCTTTTCATAAATGGTCTGAAAATTATTTAGTGACAATTGGATTGGTTGCAAAATTAACATAATCAAAGTCCATTCCAGTTTACTTAGGGGTGAAAGGGTTAACCCTTAGAATGCTTTTAGCGAAAATTGTCATCTGCTGGTGTTTTATATTATATTATGTCTTCTTTTTGCATTAAAACAGTGTTTGACAACACTTTAGAATCATTGTCAAAATGTACATCAACCCGCCCGCCGTATGGCAAAACATAATACATGTATGTCCCGACTTTTTTTAAAAAGGGCGTATATCAATATGTTAATGGTATTTGATTTTATATGTGGATATATATGCCACTCGTTCTTTTGCTCCTGAAGTCGTGCAATATCGCACGCGACGAACTCGTGCATATATCCACACACAAATAAAATAACCTACATTATCATTGCTTTTGATTTCAAAATTTTCACACATGCTCTGAGATTTTATCCAACCTTCGCCGTCAGCTATAGAAAATATTGCAGATGGTCGAAATCCATTCTGGTAAAACCTGTAGCTGATTTCATCAAAATTGCAAGGTATACTTATCTAGCAAAGTATACTTTGAGGGAGTAATCATTTATTTTTCCCGAAATGCATTATTGTGAATACTCATTTTTGATCAAGAATCGGCAAACAGGTTTTTAAATTGAGCTAGCTGGATATCAGTTTCAAGCGTTTAAATATCAGCTTCTACAAAATATATCTAGAGTATCACAAACATTTCGAGTTCACTGAACATTTGTTCATCCCCCATTAAAAAATAATTCTCAACATGAATTCTACACCAGTTACGGGAAATACGAAACATTGCGGTTTCCATAAATTTTGGCTTGTCATATAGTTACTCTGACATCAAATGACGAGCAAAATATATTGTTTACATCTAAACTATTAGTATATGACCATGAAATGTGACGAGGTGAATGTCACATGTCAATATAGTGCAAAATGGAGAAATATGCTCTTATAATTCCAGCACAAAAATATTTACACAATTCTCTAACATTTGATTGGCCCGTAGCAAATCTCTGTCCAAAATTTATATCCTAGTAAACTCCCATGCCAAACTACTTTCCGTAACCGTGAGGCGCAGTTAAAATAATTCTTAAGAAAACGGAAAATAAACACATTTTCTTGATGAATGAATTTAAAATGCTGGAATTATAAGGAATGAATGGCCTTTTTGTGGAATTTATCGGGGATATAAACTTGGAAAAGTCGCGGGAATACTGGACGAGGCCTTAATTTTTTTTACAATTTTCGAAAAGATTTTTTTTCGAAAATTGTAATTTTTTATCGCTTCATCCAGTATTCCAGCGACTTTTCCAAGTTTATACCCCAATAAATTCCACAAAAAGGCCATTCATTCCTATAGTAAACTGTAAACTGAAACATAATCAGATCTTGTAAACAAATATTTACATTGACCAGAGGCTACATTGGTTACAAGTAACAAGTTGTTCATGTTTTCATGTATCATATCGATCGAAGGAGAGAAAATCAACACCATTGCAAAATTCTGCAGAAATTTGTTTACAAGCAGTTAAGTCAGTGATATTTTCTATAAATTACATTGAAAGTTTGCACACATTTCAGGGCAAATGCGAAATAATATTCTGCATTTGCTCTAAAATATTTTGTAACTTACAAACTCATATACCATATATAAATATGGCTGTGAATGGAAAAATGGGGCTAATTGGTTTTGCAACCAGTGTAAACCCAAACCATCCGGTAATGTTCGCCATAGCACGCAATCAATACCCATCATGCTTCTAACAAGGAATATAGACCATTATCAGGCTACCGACATATGCTATGTGATCAGGAGCTACACTAAGTCACAAATAAGCCTCATTTCTCCAGTCACTGCCACTAATGAGGAAGTTTTTAAAAAAACAAACATCGTTGGAGTGTACATCAAAACGACAAGGCAGATTATCTCATGACAGGACCGGTATCATATTTTGATCACATGAATGCTCTATAGTCTTATATAAAACAATGCTGTTATGATATCCTAAGATGGTATTATACCTGAGTAACTGAGCCTATCCTTATCCAAATTGACGCTGTGACTGGATAAATGTGGCTCATGGGTTTTGCGACCAGTGTAGATCCAGATCAGCCTGTGCATCCGCACAGTCTGATCAGGATCTTCACTGTTCGCCATTCCATCAATGAAACACCCGTCATTCTTCTAACAAGGAATATAGATCAGGCTACAGGTGTGTGTTATTTTATCAGGATCTGGTGGCAAAATCCATATGCGCCATTTCTCCGGTCATACACCTATATTCTCCCATCTTCTGCGATTTCAGCCGTAACAATGGGGCCTTACTATGATGGGTTCAGCGCGTTCATGAGAGACATTGAAGTGGTACGAGGAACACCAAAATGGATCAAAATGTCACCGTTGCGGTTGCTAAAACCTCGCCATAATGTCGCCAACTGTTGCCGCCCGCAAAAAAAAAAAAAAAATAAAAAAAAAATAATAATTATAGGAAAAAATCATAGTATCTTTTGACAAGTTGGTAAATATTTCAGAGTATTAATTTCACAAAAGTACTGTTTCTTACATACCAGGCTATGCTAACCATCAATTTTAACCAAATTTTTAAAGAAACATTTTGAGACTTTTCTTGAGATCAATATGGTTCTCATAAACTTTGGTTAAAATCGAAGGTTAACATAGTATGTAAGAGAACTGTGTGAAATTAATCACAGATAAATGTTAGGAATTAATCAAAGAGCTCAATACCGAAACAAACACTTGGTTGTGTAATACATTATCAAAGTCAGTAGGAACAGTAAACAGATTGGGATATAGTGGGAAAAAAAAGTTATAACTTTTTTTTCCCACTATATCCCAATCTGTTTACTGTTCCTACATGTAGTAGTATTATTTTTTTCACAAGTGAATATCAGCAATGAGTACAAACACAAATAGTTGGTGAAAATAATGATTAAATTGTATGATTATTTTATAACTAACCTATCCCCCAAAATTCCCGTGATTTTAACAATGGTTGCCAGAATATATGACTAGGCCATGAACTAACTTTTGTATAAATTACCCCTGATTTCCTGCTTTTTCCAAGATAATGTTTGATACCAATATCAGATAAATGTCATATTAATAGTGAAAATTCCCTAGATACTGAATTAAATGTTGTTGTCTGCTGTTTATTTTATATTTTCCATTTTTCTCCATGAAAACGCGCCGGTACAAAATATTGAAATATTCACGGAAATGATCACAGTAACTATCATATTCAACTTTACTTATATTCACCTCTAGCCCAATAGATAAGTGATAACTCTTTTATCTGTCGTGACAAATCTCTTTATTATCAAATGATTACTATTTAACCCAAATTTTACAAATTATGTGTTACAACAATTGTCACGAATGTATACAAATTCCACCATTTCGTGCTTCGAAACACAAACGTACAATCGCAATCGTGTCTGGGTTTAAGTACATCTTTGCATGCAACATGCTATGTCGTGTGAAGTCGGGGTTAACACACTGATTAATGGACCGTGTCATTACACACAGCCATACTCTACGTGTTATATATGGTATGAATGAAATAAGTCATTGTTTTGCCATTTTAAATATTGTTTAACCCTTAGACCGCTACCTTTCCCTTACCCTAACCCGAGACATTTCCATTGGAAATGATTCTGAAGTGCTGTCAAACCATGTTTTCGTTGAGAAATAAGGCAAATTATAAAAGCAACAGCAGACGACTGTTGTTGTGTGTAGCGGTCGAACAGTTCAGTTTGAACAAAATGTGTTCCTCTGCATAATAGCAAATTAATCTCAAGACATTTGATTTTTTATTCTGTTTGTGTCATTTACTCATTTATCAAAAATAAATTCCATTTTACCGCAATTCACTCTCTACTTTGATGTTATAATATTTAAATATTGATTTTCACAAATTCGCTACCATCTCAATTAAAATCCTTTATAAAGTTTGATATTTTCTTGACTATCAATTTCACTGTACGGGGACGCGGCCAGCTCCCCGACACACGACAAGCTGGGTCATTATCATCCTCCCGTCGCGTTACTGTCGACAACCAACACCGCGCTATGGGGGCCTTTTGTCGAGGCTGACAGTTACAAAATGAAATCATGTCCCTGGCTACAGCAGCACAATGCAGAGAAACTAATGTTTGCATAGCGCCAAATGCAGCATAAAATGGGCCGTTAGGTGACAAAAGGGACTTTGCCAACAGTTGTAGATTCGGGCCTATATATATACTATATAATATTAATTAGGTAATTTCACAAAATCAATGATGATTTAATAGTTTTGTTCAGGGAGTAAGAAGAGTTCAATAACTGAATGACAAACACAGGTAAGGCTCTGATCAGACTGCGAGGATGTGTATGCTGGTCTCAAAACAACAGAAATTTGACACATATTTATACATGGCAGAGTATAATTAATAGACTTAAGGTAGTTAATTATAACTGAATACAGCCAATAGAAGAATCATTTCCATATAGCTTTCTAATGTGGCTAAATTATGGCTAAAAGAACGAAATAGGATTTCTTATTCAGGGCTCCAGATAAGGAATTAGTAATTGAGTATTGTCACTCCATCATTTCTGAGGCAATTGGGTATTTCAATATTTTAATTGGGTAAAATAAAATCACACTACTATTTACACATCAACAGATAGCAATTATTGAATAGTTTGCTTCAAAACATGTCTTGGTATTTCATTAGAATTGTCTCCTTGGAGACAATTCTAATGAAATACCAAGATGTGTTTTCATGGAAACAAAGAAAAATATTCTATATTTGTGGTCTGTTTATTGTTTTCTGTGGCATGATAAAGGTACCACACATTTGTTATTGCTTTTTGATACTCGCTAATTCTGATTTCAATTTTTTTTTTGGCAATTTTAATTTGGTATTTACGCAAATACACAGCTTATCTGGAGCCCTGCTTATTTCTCCGGAATTTTGTTCAAGGGATCATCATGATTTCTTTTCTTTATGGTCACTCGCTACAGCATGTGTTGGGTAGGGGTGTCGGAAGCATCATAAGATTGGCGAAGGAGGGGGGGGGGGGCCACCCATCATCCCATATGCACCCAAAATATATGTTTTTACCGCGGTTCAACTGAGTTGTAACAACATAAACTTTAACAAGACAAGAACCAGTAACAACCTTTAACCCATTGCGCTCAGAATATGCTTTTCGGCGTACAAGACTTTTGAAATATTTTTTATTTTTATTTTTTTTATTTACCTATCATCTGACATATATGTTGTTACCACTCATTTGAACCATCTCGATGAGATGGTTCAAATGAGTGGTGACAACATAGACTTTAGATGAGAAATAAAGAAAACTATGAAAAACTTCCAATAAAAACATTATCCTCCAGATATAATGGGTGAAACACCACATAAAACAATGGCGCTGCAACCAGGTGGGGAGAGGACAATTATGTGAGAAAGAAGCATGTGTACATGAAACAGGAGATGGTAATTACCCTACCTTGTGGCGAAATTACACAATTACCGAGTGCAGCAACAGACATGGCTATACCTGGCTATAAGAGCTGTATGGTGCTTAAAATCCTTGCAAGCTTGTGAATTTATTCACGTACCTAAGAACAGGGATGTAGAGCTCCCTTTGATATCAAGATATATGAAATATGAAGCAATATGAAGCTGGATATACAGCAACACAAATTCTCTCAATACCCCGTACATGCTCTTGCCTATTAATTAATTATAATATACTCGCCAGTTTATGTGAAATGGCTATACTACACAAATTAAAATCTAAATATCAGAAGAATTATTCATAAAATAAACTGCTTGTTAGCTTCAGTCCATTCCATGGTGTTTATTTTGCATTTTTCTCATAAAAAAACATGCTTTGGCAGTACATTAGAATCATTTCCTCTAAAGTGCTGTCAAATCATGTTTTTGTAGAGAAAGAAGACAAAGTATAAAACAACAGCAGACGACAATTTTAGTATCCCACATTCTAAATGTTAATTAACAATACTAGATGGCCGCGGCCTGCATGCCGCGCCTGCCGAGGCGTTGCTAGTACAACAAAAAACTTTAACCCGGACGCACGTATGGACATATACGCCAATGTGTCGACTATATCGCTCAGTCCGCAAGCAGGCGTGGCAAAAAATACTATGATTATCATACTGAAGAAATGCGTACATACCTTGGAAATAACTTTTTGTTCGTAGATAGCTGACGCCGAGCCGTAAAATTGAGAGTTTATCCAATTTGGAAATCACACTCTGCTCAAATGGCAACAAACTGGCGAGGTGGTCCAACTCAGAATTCAGGCGTTCTCTGTGTCGTTTACTCGGATTACTTTTCGGTGGATCTTTGGCGGGATTTTTCACACTGCAAAATTGAGTAAAAACAAGGGTTAACCATTCACCCCTATGTAATTGTAATGGACTTTGATATGTTAATTTTGCAACCAATCCAACAGTCACAAAATGATCTTCAGACCTAGTTCATTTTTGAAAAGGGGATGTTTTTGCTCTCAAAAATATGAAAAATACTTGCAAAAAGTGCAGATCCTGATGAGATGGCTCGTCACGAGCCGGCTCATCAGGGTCTACACACTTTGCCAATGCCACTATATACAGGCCTGTGGTACTGAAAGGGTTAATTCATTATTTCAACCCAACAAGTTATAAAGCCAGCATTTACAAACACTGTTAAATCCACAGTGATATTTTTTTCCCACAAGGAGATTATTCTCATGTGCTGTCAGAACATGTTTCATCGAGAATAATTTAGTCTCGGCAATGTAAGGTAAAAAAATTCAAAATGTATTCTGTGGGCAGGTTGCAGTCCACGGTCAACTATAATGCATTTTTCTGATTTGTCGAGAAACGAAAGCGGCCCACTTTGACAATTGACAACACTTCAGTGAAGCACCACTTCAGAATTTGTCAATACCACTTCAAATAGTGCTTCAACCAATTGCTGGCAAACAAAACAAACACTCGACTATAGCCGACAAATGGTTAACAAATTGTTAAGTCATCATGATTTGAAGTGTTAGAGATAGAATTAGAGATAAATGGCCGTTAGATTATGCTCCTATTCATATAGATTAATCCATGTATTTTTTTTAATGAAATAAAGTACCATTTGGTACTTATATAATTTTTTATGATCACAAAATGGGTAAATTGCAAATTTATCCAGCATAGCTCCTGATCAGGAAGCATGTATGACTGAACCATAATAATCCATTTTTCTCGATGTAAATGTTTTAACAGTCCATGACAACTGTCTCATGTGCTGCCAAAACATGCTTCTTGTTATGAACTATGTTAAAAATGAAAAACAGCAGACGACAGAATTTGGTTCCGGTCATGTATGTGTTAGAAACAATGATAAAAGTCCCAAAACAAATTAACCCTTAGACCGCTACTCACAACAATTGTCGTCTGCTGTTGCTTTTATATCTTGCCTTATTTCTCAATAAAAACATGGTTTAACAGCACTTCAGAATCATTTCCAATGGAAATGATTCTGAAGTGCTGTCAAAGCATGTTGTAAATTATTCTAAAGTGTTGTCAAAGCATGTTTTTGTTGATAAAAATGGAAAATAAACAGCAGACGACAAAAAATAAGACAGCGGTCTAAGGGTTAAAAATTAAAAACCGCAGACGACAGAATTTGGTTCCGGTTTTGCATGTGTTAGAAAGAATGATAAAAGTCCCAAAACAAATTAACCCATTTCAGTCTAAGGACGGTCGTTGAGACGGTTCAAATGAGTGGTAACAACATATACTTTCGAGGTGAAATCAAGGAAATAGGATTTTCCCCCTAAAAAGTGTATCCCATCTAGTATAAGTGTATCCCGTCTTTAATGATCGATCGACCCTTTGACCTATTAGGAATGGTAGAAAAACATCATTGAACTGCTGCCAAATGGTACACAATAGTAAACTACAAAGGCTTTAGAACATGATATTGCATATGGATGAGTGTAGGAGACTTCCTGCTTATCGCGATCGCGATTGTACGCGATTGTACGTACATATTTCGCCAGAGCCTTCATCACCAGAGCCTTCATCATTTTCCAGTGATATTGCTGATCCTCGAAATAAATAACTTTAGCAGTGTATTAAAAATCATAATACACTAGTGTAATAAATACGTAAATGAAACCCTACAGAAAACATGTCAGGTGATCAGTACAGCTTCAACGTACGAGACACGCCATGTGATTTTGTACCTTCGGACATCTGCGTATTTTAATTAACCCATTTCAGCCTAAGTATACTATGATTTTTGTTGAAAAAATCTTATTATTTTGTTCATTCGTCGATAAAGGTATATGGTGTTACCACTCATTTGAACCGTCTCGTTGAGACAGTTCAAATGAGTGGTAACAACATATACATGTACTTTCGAAAGGATATAAAGAAAATAGGGATTTTTTTCTCTCAAAAGGTTCATACTACTAAAAGTGTATCCCGTCTGTAATGGGTTAAAAACGTTTACAAAATTTACAATATTTTTCATAAATAAAGTCGAAAGTTGACAAAATTTTCAGTGTACATGATTCCGCATGTACTCTGAACATTTTGTTAACATTTGACGCCATTTACAGAACGTGTTTCATGAAATTACGCAGATGTCCGTCCGGAAGGTCCAAATTCACATGACGTGTCCCATATGATTCCCTGTGTATGTACCGATTTAAGATATTTATTAAAACACGTGTACAGATTTCTGTAGAAACAAGGCTTTTGAGTTTTGTCATCATTTATGCTTTTTAATAGACGAAAAATAAGTGAAATTTATTTTAATTCCACAAGTTGTGAATTTGTGTTTTTGAATATGGATCACTAATAGCAAATCTACCACAGTAATCTTCAGAACAGTTCAGTAGCAGATTTCACCAAAATTGCTAAGCATACTAATGTAGCTAAGTATTTGAGGGAGTAATCATTTATTTTTCCAGAAATGCAATATTTCATATAGAACTAACAAATAAATAAATTCAGTGTAATAAAAATTAATAAATTTATCCTTAAATTGAAAATTTCTCCATCAAAGTGTACTTAGCAAGATAAGTATACTTTGCAATTTTGGTGAAATCGGCTACAGCAGTCTAAGAATAAACTATGGAAGCTAATCTGTGCCCAGTGTCGTATTTTCCACAGTTAAGTAGAATAATAAATCATTTTATAATACACATTATGACAGTAGCAGTGGGCGATCAATAGAAGGAACTTATAATCGACAATAACGCAACAACAGGGGAAACTATCAGCCAGTTTATACCCAACATGAACAATGAATGGATTCGCATGTTCGGGATGGGAATTTTTTTTGTGTGTGCAAATTATTAGCCTTTTCAACACAAGAGACCTATTTCTTAATATTTGCAAACAGTGTAGATCATGATGAGCCGGCTCGTAATTACGAGCCGTCTCCTCAAGATCTGCACCATTTGTGGATATTTTTTAATTTTTGCAAAATGATCCACTTTTCTGCATTATAGATCAGTCTCAAACTTAACATGAGATAGTCCATGTGGGTTACATAGTGGTGAAAGTCCATGCGAGTGTCATAGAGGTGAAAGGGTTAAGTGGGTGGAAAGGTGGAAAGTTATGTTGAATGTTGAATGGGTAATATGGAATATTTGGGTTATTAACGGACGGACAGACGGACGGACGGACGGACAACCACATATATTGCATAGTGGTTCACTCAGACGATTTTAGCATGGCACCACATACGCTATGCCCAATTTTGATGGCGTCATATTGCCAAAAAATTTGAAAAAGAAGGTTTTTACATTTTTTATTACATTATTATAATTTGCCCACACCATTAGAGACATTATCATTATTCAACAAAAAGAAATTAAACAATTTTTGTTTCTGGCATTCAACTTTTCCAAAAAAAATGCGTGCTAAATGTGTCCCTTTTTCAAGTTTTATGTGCTAAAAGTTCCTTTTTTTCTGGGCTTACCATGCCCCCCGCCCTTTTTAACCCTTAAAATGCGGGAAACGTAAATTGTCGTCCGATGTTCATTTATGTTGCGTCTTTTTCTCAATAAAAATATGGTTTGACAACCCTTTAGAACCATTTCCATTGTTGTCAAAACATGGTTTTGATGAGAACAAGAAACGAGGCAAAGCCACGAAGGCCAGGTTTTTTTCCAATCATAGACACTTGGATAACATAATTATACCCACTTTTTGTAGACTAGATGGCTGTGGCCTGCATGTCGCGCCTTGGGGCGAGGCATGGACACTAACAAAATAGATATAGTAGAAGGAAAAACTTTAACGAAAAAACTTTAACCGGACACACGGATGTTCGGACGGACGGACGGACATATGCCAAAATGCCGACGATATCGCGCTTTCCGCAAGCGGGTGCGACAATGATGATAAACACCCATGTGAAGTATCAAGGTAATGGGTGAAGCAGTTACAGAGATATAGTACACGAAAAAACATTAACAAAAAATTCAAAGTAATTTGACCTTGACATTGGGCACAGGGGCTGCACAATTGGGGGTTAGAATGAAAATATGGATGATGATAAACACCCATGTGAAGTTTCAAGGTAATGGGCGAAGCAGTTGCAGAGATATAGTATAAAAAAAAGTTTTAACCAAAAAACTTTAACCAGACGTACGTTAAAAAGTTAACGTTGAAAATGGCTAAGTCAATTACGTAGAAATAATAGGTGAAGGTAAAAAAAATGGTCACATGTTGGATAGTTGTATGTGGTAGGCACCCCTTGGTTATGAAGCTGTGAAAGTTTGGTGGTCCTAGGTGGTACAGTACCAAAGAAATGGACTTAAACACGAAAACTTAACATTGTAAACGCGAAAACTTAACATTGAAAATGTTGACTGCGCGGAAAAAATGGGTCAAGTTAAAAAAAAAGTAACATGTTGGATATTGATATGTGGTGGGCACCCCTTGATTATGAAGCTGTGAAAGTTTGGTGGTCCTAGGTGGTACAGTAATAAAGAAATGGACTCAAACACGAAAACTTAACATTGATTGTGGACGCCGCCCGCCTGCCGACCACCCGCCGCCCGCCGCCCGCACCGCGCCCGCCCGGCTTTCGCTAATCCAATAGCCTGGATTTTTTTTAAAAAAACCTGGCTAAAAATGGAAAATAAAAAATAAACGGCAGACGACAAAGTTTAATTCAGCATTGTAATGGTTAATCCTGGTGGAAATGCTATGAACTGGCACAAACATATACCCAGAAAACCTTTCACCCCAAAATAACTGGCACCAACTGGTTCAAACATATACCCAGAAAACCTTTCACCCCAAAAGAACTGGCACCGACTGGTTCAAACATATACCCAGAAAACCTTTCACCCCAAAAGTACTGGCACCGACTGGTTCAAACATATACCCAGAAAACCTTTCACCCAAAAATAACTGGCACCGACTGGTTCATGCTTATTTTCAGACATTTTCATTAACCCCCACACATTTACGGGTATGAAATTTATTAAATATTTTATTTTTGTTATTTCTCAATGAAAGTATATGTTGTGACCACTCATTTGAACCGTCTCGGCGAGATGGTTCAAATGGTGGTCGCGCCATATACTTCTGAGCGCATAGAAGGAAAATATTTAGGATTTTCCGCAAACATAATGGCGTATCCTCGTCATGAAAAGGGTTAACCTGATGGGGTGTATTTATTTTCAAAATCTGAAAAATACTGTCAAATACTGAAGATCTGGAGGATTCGTCTCGTTACGAGCCGTCTCATCCAGATCTACATGGTGTGAATTTGTTCAAATGGTGGTCGCGACATCGCATCCAGATCTTCAGTATTTACAAATGTTGGCTTTATAGTCCGTTGGGTTGAAAGGGTTAAAGTAGATTCATCTTCAATCTTGTAGGAAGTCGCCTTTTACAGAAACTGTCAGTCTTTAATTGGGTATGTTAATTGGCAAGAGTCCCCCCACCCCATGAGTGTTGTTGGAAGGAAATGGGATGTCAATATGAACATCTGCAACATCGATGGACAAATCTTTGTCTCAGGGATGATGCTTAACCCTTACACCGCTATCTTATTTTCTTTGTCGTCTGCTGTTTATTTTCTATTTTCCATTTTTATCATCAAAAACATGTTTTCACAGCACTTTAGAATAATTAACAACATGCTTTGACAGCACCTCAGAATCATTTCCATTGGAAATGATTCTGAAGTGCTGTCAAACCATGTTTTTATTGAGCAATAAGGCAAGATATAAAAGCAACAGCAGACGACAATTGTTGTGAGTAGCGTTCTAAGGGTTAATTTGATACTGGTAATGGAAAGTTACTATTGAAAAGTTGGCTCAACTTTAAAGAAACTAGATAATAAAACATACATAGTATTTTAGATAGCCTATTATTTTTGGATTTAAGAAAATGTGGAAACTGGAAACTTGTATACAAATTACAATGTATGTGGAACAGTATGATATCATTGCTGAAGATTCATTGGTCAAACAACGTCACATGATGTTACTGACGTCAGCGTAACTACGCAACGTAAATAATTCTGCATCCTATCCATGAAATCCATATTATATTTGTCCATCCTCTAGCATAGAACGAAATGATGAAATAGAATACCATGCTAGTGTCGTTTGATATCAATTTATCAAGACTTATCAAGGCTGGGAAACGGTAGCAATTCCGAGGCAAGCTTTGGAATTCATTCACGTTTCCTAGCCTTGCCTGATAAACTTGATATCAAAAGGCACAAGCCTGGTATGCTCTATGTCCCAGGTAATATCCACTGGAAGTGACCGCTCTACCTCGGGACACCTGTCCATGATATTTTACTCTGAAATGACCACAAATGTCACAGTAAACGGCCAATATTATAATGTGAAATACTGGCCATTGGAAACTGACCACCAATTATAGTGGTGGACACATCCTGATTACTACAATGTATCATTAATCCATTTCACTCTGTTGAAGGGCAACCTGGAATTTTCTGGTGTTTGTACAGTGTCGCTAATAGCCAGAACACCTTCCTATTCAAATTCTGTCAAATGTTCCTGATGCATACAGATTGGCTGTTTCTAGAGTTTAACCCTTTCAGCTGGTCTATTCTATGTTGAATTTTAAGCTTCTTCCATTAATGGCGCAATTTTTAAAAATCTCAGAAACAATCTACAAACGATGTAGGCCCAGATGAGACGGCTCGTTTCGAGCCGGCTCATCTGGATCTACATCATTGGCAAACATTAATATAGAGGTCTGTAGTGTTGAAAAGGTTAAAATCAGTCAAATCATTCAAATAGCAAAACATTCTTCACTATACATATTAATAATAAAATACTGTATGTGGCTGTAAATGGAGAAATGGGGCTGATGGGATTTGTGACCAGTGTAACTCCTGATCAAATAGCACACTCCTGTAACCTGATAATTATGTTCTATTTTGCTTGTTAGAAGCACGACAGGTATTTCATCGATGTAATGGCGAACAGTGCTGATCTGGATCTTATATTGTAACAACTCAGTTGAATAACCACTCTCAAATGAGTGGTAACAACATACATTTTTTCGACAAAAAGTATTGTATTCATAGACATTAATGTGTCAATATCTATGAAGATATGTCCAGCACTCGGCATTTCACTTTAAATACATTCCTGACAATACTGTCAAAGTTTAATAAACCAACATGCCAAATTTAAGCTAAAATTGTCAATTTTAAAATAATACAAAATATATTCATCATTTTCCTAAGCTATCCGATAGTTAATACATGTATGTCATCGTTCATTTTCATCCAATAACAATGCAATGCACAATTTTCTCCATGACGATACCGGCTATTGTCGGGGGGTGACAGGGTGCTAGTACCCGCTAAATGCAGAGTAGCGCACCCAGGCTGTAATTATATCGCAGTAAACGAGCACTTGATACAGGGTGGGAGGGGAAGACGTCTTGTCAACACAAGGTCAGGCATACCTGGGGTGATCCCATATGGGCTGTCGCGCCACCTGGTGCAAAAATGACGGTATGATGCTCGCAAACAGCGTAGCACCAGATCAGACTGCGTGGACATGCAGTCTGATCTTGGGCTACACTGTTCACCCACCATCAGTCAATTTCATCCACCAATGGACAGGTTAGATTATATTTGACTGCTTCTTTTTCTTCTTTTTTTTAAAGTTCCGTTCTCGGACCTGTAGCCGATTTCACCAAAATTGCAAAGAATATTTATCTTGCTAAGTACACTTTGAGCGGGAAATTTTCAATTTAAGGATAAATTTATTATTTTTTATTATACTGAATTTATTACATTATCACATGGCCGGTTGTAATAAATTAAGTATAATAATTCTGCATACTTTTAATCATCAAATACATGTATATGCAGCTGTTAGTTCTATATGAAATAATACATTTCGGAAAAATATACTTAGCTAGATAAGTATGCTTAGCAATTTTGGTGAAATTGGCTACAGAATGCAATTAGAGCAACGAGAATGGACATAATTGATTGGGTGAACCTGGGGGCCATTTCACTAAACTTTTTACGACTAAAATGTTCGTAAGTGCAAACTTATGATAGTCTGTAAATTTCATATTAACAATGTTTTCTTGTAATCAATGATTGGATTTACATTTATTGAGCATAGGCTGCATATGCAGCCTATGCTCAATAAATGTAAATCCATCACTTGAAATTTCCAGACGATCCTAAATTTGCACTTGTGAACATTTTAGTCGTACAAAGATTAGCGAAATGGGCCCCAGAACCACGACAGAATGTTTGAAATAAAGGTGATATTATTGCCTGGACTGGAGTTATGGGTCCTTGGTTATAAACTTCACGAGTGGGGACTCTAATCTCTGGCTCAAAAGAAAGAAGTTTGATAGCTGAACTAAAAATAATCCCAAAATATTATTTATTTATTTAATGGTGGTTAACTGTTTGTCAACAGTTAATGTCATATTAGGCCGGGTTAACGAGGTCAAATCCCATATTTCACCTGCTGTCATGGGGGTAGGGGATGGGGGTGGGGGTGGGGGTGGGGGTGGGGATGGGGATGGGATGGGGAGAAATCCCAAAATCCGAACTGACTATTAATACAGAACAGACCATGTTATATACATATATCTAGAGGTAAAGTACATAACATATTGTATACTAAAATCTTATTGTAAAATACAGTCCGACCTCATCAAACTGCCACCTCTCTATCATAACACCCTCTCTCTAACAGCCGATATTTTGTATCCCAACTGGACAATTACCTCTATATTTAACCGGCCTACAACAGCCACCTCTCTACAACAGACAGTTTTGTGTATTCCCGTGGGTGGCTGTTGTAGAGAGGTTGAACTGTATTTACAAACATCAAACTACAGTGAAACCTCTCTAAACCGAACACCCTGGGAGGTCCCCAGGGTGTCTGGCTTAGAGAGGTTTCACTGTAAATCAGGCATTTGCTCATTCTGAGCCATAGTTCTGTGCTATGCGATGAACGAACAGACATTATCACCCGAGATAAATTACCAAGAAACTCATAAAAAATAACATCACAGCTGTCTTCTTGGTGTCCGGTTTAGAGGGGTTCCACTGTATTTGTTCATATAGTGGCTAATATCCATCGAGTACCGAGTGCAACCCTATAACCAGTCTATGGAATGCAGCGACCCAGTCAGAGTGCCAGAAAATGGGGTCCAGACATGCAAGCTCAGAATCTATCTTCGCTCAAAATTCATCTTCAATCACAGATCGGCGAGCTTAAAAGGGAGAAGCACTCACACGCACAGCGTAAATAAAGTGATTTACATTTGCATGAGAGCATCAGAGACTATCATGTAACGTTCCATTACGGGCAGCGTTCATGACCGACTGACCAAATATGTCACTCTGTTTCTGTTGTATAAACAAATCTCAAAATGTATCACATTTTTAGATTTTAATAACAGCTTAACACTTACAGAGCTGAATTAAAATTTGTCGTCTGCTGTTTATTTTCCATTTTCTTATCAAAAGCACACTTTGACATCACTTTAGAATCATTTCCAATGGAAATGATTCTAAAATGCTGCCAAACCATGTTTTATTTAGAGAAAATACAAAATAAGAAACAAGAGCAGACTATAATTTTCAGTTCCCGCCTTCAAAGGGTTAATCAATATTATGCCACAAGGTGAAATGTGCACAATATGCATGCAACGTTCTTAATGCGTGTAATAGGTTTTTTTTAGCAATAGCCAACTGAACAGTTACCGTAAAGATTCTAATAGACGCCCATGCTCTAATAGACGTCCACCCTCCCCCTTTTTACGTTGAAAATGACACATTTTTTGGCTGATTTTCACGAAATTAGTGCCTCTAATAAATGCCCAGTACTAATTTGAACCAAAATTGGTGCTAATTGTCCAACTAGATTTCCTTGAACTTCCTTGAAAATCTGAGAAAAAACTACTTTCACTTTCAAAAGCGGAAGCACAGTAAATTCCTCATCAGCAGTTACGCTATTTGCACGGACACAGGGCGATCAGAATTTACACGGTTACGGAGACACCATTTTCAAAGCATCTCAAACCCATCTCGCATAATGTGGGTGAAATTGACATCATGTTGGATTGTTAGCCGATATTTCCTAGGAGATAAGCAAAAATAAATATGGCTTGTTCTGGACACGGCCGTGGGTCGAATCGCACGGGTACAGACCGAAATGTCCATGGTCCGAAACAGTGACAGTCCGAAACGTCCGTAGCGTAAATCTGATCAGCATTAATGATCGACACTGTCTTGATATATACATTACCAGTATTTTAACATTTTTACCGACTGTACCATAATAATTGACCAAAGTGGGCCGAAATGTTTTGGTCCAAAATGTTCATAAACTAACAGACAGTACAATCAAGTCCGGCAGACGTTTGAGAGCAACGTCCCTTCATTATGTTTTTGTTCAGATAGTAGAAAATTGTATATTTTTTATCATTTTCCCTTTGCTGAATAACACTTGCCTCTATTAAACGCCCACCCAGGACTTCTAATAGACGCCCGGGTATATGTTTACGGTATATGTTTGTAAAACATGGGTACCCCAAGGCAAGTACAGTGTACTGTAAATCTAAACACTTAATAAACTTAAAGTGTTTGATGTAAACAATTGCTATGTGATTCAGTCACCTTGTGAAGGTCATTTTACTTGTGACATGAGTGTGTCACATATGTCCACATGGATCAAGTAATCCTTGAAGTCATATTGAAGTTATGACATGATGAAGAAATTTGTAACTTTTCAAGATAAATGGGACACAAATGGACGCAACTTTTAAGAGTACAACAATATATCACACTTGCTATTACATATAACTGCAGACATGCTATCAGACATACACGTTATTTATCGAGACACCATAAATGCTAAATGCCGCACTTCTGCAGCCACACTCATAAGACATACGGTACTGTTTGTTTCATGAAACCTGCCCAAATTATATGGATATACAGTCAACGACCGTCAACGGGAAGTGGCCAAAGTGGCCGTTGTTGACAGGTGGTCGTTGTTCCAAGGGTCAAACATTTTCCCGGTTTCACAACAAAGTCAGCTATGTATTTAGCATTCTATTGTAATATATATGCATGCATAGAAAACGTCTTGGCTGTACACTTCCACCTGACGATTCGCTATTTCACGATCATGGAGTGTATCTGCTTTTTATCAATTTAAAATTGCATGAAAATGGCAAAAATAGTCAATTAAATTTATTGAGTTATGCCATCTTGTTGTTATTGTTCTGAACCAAGCCTCGCTTTGGAAATTATATACAAAGGGGAGTAATTATCTTCATGATAAGTACATCCCACGGCTTGCTTTGGTGCACCATGCATTTAATAGCTTGTCGTGTAAGCAGTTTAATTAGCATGACCATTAGCATTTTGTTTTCTTATTCTCAATTTCACACCATCAGTTGAAATTAATAACGGTCATATAGTCTTTATTAAAACGATAGCCTATGCAGCGCGGCCTGTGAAAACCGCGATTTTCTTTTGTAATAAAAATATTTCATTGAATGTGTGAAGTCGAGTAACCCACACGAGATAGGTGTCCAAATCGGCAGAGAACACCAGGCTTGTTTGCTTTCTGTCCAATGTATAATATCCTGATCAAGCCCAAAGCCTATGACGAATTGGCAATGTCCGCTGACATAATTACTGATGTTTTTAATTAGAGATTGGCGACCATTGTAAACCATGGGCAGACTACGCGAATCCACTGCCTGGTCTGCCGCTAATGCAATAAGCCGGGATTTGTCGGAGATCGAGACCCAATTCATATAAACACGTTTGTCATGTAACTTTAGACTGGTTCCCGGTAGTATTGTTTCGCTCGGCTCCGCATCCGACACCAGTCTAGTGTCGACTACGTGACTGACAAAAACATGACATGGCCGCTGTTCACATACAAAAATGCCGCGTGGGAATGAAAATAGCTGGTCGCTGGTCGCAGTTCGGAGGTGGTCGTTATTCCAAGGTCTTATAAAGAACAAAATTGGACGGGGGGGATTTTTAACTGGTCGTTGTGGACAGGTGGTCGCTATTCCCAGGTAGTCGTTAACACAGGTTTGACTGTACATGTACCCATAATGTAAAAGCAATACTTTTTCAATAATATTAAATTTTA
Source organism: Conchocele bisecta (assembly GCA_029237695.1). NCBI lineage: Eukaryota > Metazoa > Mollusca > Bivalvia > Lucinida > Thyasiridae > Conchocele > Conchocele bisecta. The sequence goes on along the minus strand of CM055265.1, from coordinate 155,216,207 downwards.
GCAAAATTTAAGAATGAACCTTCTTTTTATTTCGTGAAATTTGGTCAAATGTTTATTTTATTGCGAAAAAACAATTTCCACATCTTCAATTCTTCAGAATCATGGGCAGGATTTAACATCGGGAAATTTTTCTAATTTCAGAAATAGTGGACCAATTTTCAAAATTTAATTTTTGTTTTCTTATAGTTAGATCATTTCCAAGCTTTCTCACCAGGTTTCAGAGCCAATTTCCCATAAAAGTTGTTTTCCGACTCCTCCGGCTCTTTTCCACCCATGTTAAATTCCCACAGAGAAATCATTACAGTAGTTTTGTCTATGTAAACTCAGTACTAAAATCATCATCCTCTCTTCCAATGGGAGATTCTATTGCATTCCCTTCATAAAATTTCCCACACCATCCCCATGGTGGGTATTAGATCTTAACTCTTTGCATGCTGGGAAATTTGTGGGCTATAAATAGTTCAAAAATAGCGGACAAAAAATCATGATATTTTCTTTTATTTCTCCTTGTAAATATCATGAATATGTCTTGAAATTTCATTAGAATTGAGTCCTGAGGACTCAATTCTAATGAAATTCCAAGACATATTTACAGAGAGAAATAAAAAAATATACTCCTAATTTGTTTGGCGGATATTTTCACTGCTATAGCTAGCATGCAAAGAGTTAATACAATGGCCATTTCATGAAATTCAAATTAGCTGGCTCAGTAAATGTTCCACAGGGACCCGTTATTGGCAAGGTGAGAATTGATTGCTCCCCAGGGCCTGGCTACCAGCATCTTCAGTAACCACAATATTTTCTTTGTGGGATAATGAGAGTTTTATGAAGTGCCCATTGTTATTTATAATCCCCAATTATAGACCAGACATTGCAGTATTGTGGGTGGAAAAGAAGGCAGAATTTTATCATAATTTTGATAATGACATTTATGAAAAGGACACCAATATTTGCGGAACAATTCATGATTAAAATGGAAGTTTCCGAAACTGGAAAATATCACAATTATTGTGATATTTTACAGTTTCGGAAACTTGTATTTAAACCTGAAGTGTCCCGCAAGAAGCGAAATTAAGCTAACAGTATGTCTTAAGATATATTTTAATCTTATTTCTTTTCGTATTTATCCATGTAAAAATCAGTTGGGGGACCATCATATTTCAAGAATAATGTCACATAGAAATGACAACAGAACAATTATACAATTCATTGAAAATAAAAGTATTATTAAACCAATACATGTTTAAGGCTACACAATATTTCGCACAAAAAATAAAAATTAACTAGAAAATGTGGTCTGTCGACGCCCTTTAAGGACGCTATAGGTGATTTGAGAAACTATTACAAAAACTTCCGGACAAACAGATATATGGACAGACAGGGTGAAACCAATACGAATCTCGGCGGGGTCCTAGATAATTAAATTATCTTAATTATGCACAGAAGTATATGTCTCGTCGAGGCGGTTCAAATGAGTGGTCACAACATATACTTTTGATAAGAAGTAAAAATAGTGAAAATCTGGAGCTCTGCACGTTTCATGATAATGCACAGTCAAACACAAAATACACAAACACAGTCAAACACAAAATACACAAACATAGTCAAACACAAAAATACAAACAACAAGTCAAACAAAATACACAAACACAGTCAAAAAACACAAAATACACAAAATACACAAACACAGTCAAACACAAAATACACAACTGCAACATATCCTCCACTGATGTGCTGAGGAATAAATATTTATTCATTTACGAGGAATGATGCCCATGTTCATTTGTTACTTGCGGATTTATGCCGCAGAAGGCTTAGAGATTTCATCATCATAGAATTGAGATAGCATTACCTGAAATGGCATCATTTATGGGTTTATATGTGGCTGTGAGTGGAGAAATGGCGCTTATGGGTTTTGCGACTCGTGTAGATCCAGATCAGACTGTGCATCCGCACAGTCTGATCAGGATCTGCACTGTTCGCCATTCCATCAAGGAAACACCTGCCATGCTTCTAGAAAGCAATATAGATCGTTATCAGGCTATAATAAGGAGTGTGCTATTTGATCAGGAGCTGCACTGGTCACAAATCCTATAAGCCCCGTTTCTCACAGCCACATATCACAAAAACATGAATGTGCTGCAACAGTGGAAAATCAATATTGTGATCGAGAGTGTTTCTATCTTTGATCAGTATTATGTCAATGTTAACACTAGGGCTGGAATTTATGACGTTTTCCAGTGTCGTGTACACCATTAGGTTATGACAAAACATACTGCAACTATTGATAAATTACTCAGAGCATGCGAAAAGGTACAGAGCCCCTCGGGGACGTAGAATTATTTGTTTTATTAATTCGTTCCCAACGAAAGACCAGTGAGATGGAAATACTATGAAAGTATTTTTGTATGCCTACAGCGAGGTTTGAACCCACAACCAGAATGCCTGGAAGTTGTACATGTTCGAAGGGAAGTTAATTGTGATTTTCCAAGTTCGGTAAACTATTCATAATACCCGGTACTACTGTCTGTTCCACGTTTTTCTGCCGACAAACTTTTGGCTATTAAACACATTAAATCTAAAATATATTTAAAGGTATGTACTTTTTCGTCAATAACAAAATAGTCACTCCCTTAAAAAATTTATTTGATGAAATTTCATCAAATATTGATTTCATTGCGAAAAAACGATTTTCCTATGGGAATTTAACATGGGGGCTAAAAATAGATTTTGTTTAAATAATTTTTTATTTGTGGACCGATTTTCAAAATCTAACTCGTTTTCTTATTTACATCATTTCTAAGCTATCTCTCCAGGTTTCGGAGTCGATTTCCAAAATTTTTCATTTTTCAACCCTCCTGGTCAACATCATCCTCCTTTTTGCCCCATAAAAATTGTTTTTCTCACAATTTTATGGAATTTCATCAAATAAACAAATTTGGGGAGGGTGACTTTTTTGTTATTGATGAAAAAGTACTTACATTTAAATATGTTTTAGATTTAATATGTTTAATAGCAAAAATGTTGTCGGCAGCAAAACGTGGAACAGACTGTAGTCTATATGATCACAACTTACGCTGGCTGGTAAACTCCCGAAATGAATTTAGCAAACAGTATAAACCCAGATCAGACTGCAGTCTGATCTGGGTGTATACAGTTTGCTAAATTTATACTGGTTGTCATAGCAACAAAACTTCCATTGTTGTTACGACCAACAACAAAACAATGACAAACCGAACAACAATACACGGCAAAATGATCTATTTCCCCGGCAAACCCATCAGCGACACAGCACAATGTAGCTACAACTCGGAGGTCGCGACACCTAGGGGGTGAAATTACCATACGTAGCGCGCAGGCACCATGGCTGAGCGACTCCGGGGAAATATAAGCCCGGCCGTGAAGCCGACACTTCCGGTAATACATGATACCCACCAGTCAACATGACAGGCCAACGTTGCTCCTGATCTTCAGTAAAACAATGGGATAATGATAACTGAAACAAACACGGGACCGGAATTTGCATATTTGAGCGAGTATGAAAAATGGCAAATGTCGATGTGGTAATTACATCCTGTATGAGCAATTTAACAAGAAGATCCATCGAATTCTGGTATTTTTTACTTAAAAATAATGGTGTTTAATGACAATATGATTTAGCATATGATTGCATCTGCTCAATTTATGGAGCTTAATCCATTTCATACTGTGGATTTGTGAAAAAAAATCAATATTTCTTTTATGTATGGATTAACATATACCATCAGGGATATATATGCCTTCATATGTAGGATTTTTTTTTGTATTTAATTTATTTTTATTATTTCTCAATGAAAGTATATGTTGCGACCAGTCATTTGAACCGTCTCAATGAGACGGTTCTAATGGTGGTCACAACATATACTTCTAAGCATGCAAAAATAAAATATTTAGGATTTTCGACAAATAAAATGGTGTATACATATTCAGCATGAAATGGGTTAAGAAGAGAAACTATGTTGCAGTCCTCATGTAATGTCAATTATGTATTGTGAATATTCAACATTTTTTATCTCTCTATCTACCATATCCACCTCCTATATGTCTCGCAAGACAATGTTTCTTCACCGACTATTGACGCCGTTAAAAGCGAAAAACAAATACTGTTGTTGGCTTTTTTTCTCCAGTTTTTAACTCATTTCTTAACAAAACATGCTTTGGAAACACATGGAAACAATTCTCATGCACTGTCTAAATATGTTTACAATGAGGATCGTGGATCATACAGAATAAACAACAGAAAATAACATTTAATTCACAGTTGTAAAGGTTAAACTGACAGACACATATTTCTATGAATGAATACAATTTTGCTTTATCAGATGACATGTCAACTATATATTCCAGTTCACCGACTGAATCCTGTCATGCAATGGCATGTATTTGTTACATATAAATCCCTCATTGCTTTCACAATAAAATATTTAACTGTAGACTCATGTGTGACTGTGTTTGTGACCAGTGTAGCTCCACAGTAGCCCATTTCATCAACATTGCAAAGTATACTTTAGTAGCAAAGTATACTTTGAGGGAGAAATTTTCAATTTTTTTAAAAATTTATTAATTTTTATTATACTGAATTTATTACATTATCACAGCCATTTAATGGCTGTGATAATGTAATAAATTCAGTATAATAATTCTGCATACTTTTAATCATGAAATATATGCATTTGTTAGTTCTATGTGAAATAATGCATTTCTGGAAAAATAAATGATTACTCCCTCAAAGTATACTTTGCTAGTAAAGTATACTTTGCAATGTTGATGAAATAGGCTACAGCAGATCAAATAGCAGACTAAAATGTTAAAATAAACTGTACATTCTGAAGGTAGATGTATTTTGTGTATGCCGCCAAAACAATTCTTTCTAAGAAATAAAAACAAATATAAAATAACAAGACAACAATATTGGTTTCGCTCATTCTAAGCAATAAGAGCTGTAGCCGATTTCACCAACATTGCAAAGTATACTTTTCTAGCAAAGTATACTTTGAGGGAGTAATCATTTATTTTTCCTGAAATGCATTATTTCATATAAAACTAACGACTGCATATATTTGATGATTAAAAGTATGCAGAATTATTATACTGAATTTATTACATTATCACAGCCAAAATGGCTGTGATAATGTAATAAATTCAGTATAATAAAAAATAACAAATTTATCCTAAAATTGAAAATTTCTCCCTCAAAGTATACTTTGCTACATAAGTATACTTTGCAATATTGGTGAAATAGGCTGCTGGTTGATGATTCAAGCCCCAAGACGGCTTAGAAATATGCAAAATGACAAATTATATCAAATAAACAATTCATATTTCAATCCATGGTTGGAACAGAACATAAACCTATCGAAAATATGTTTTATTTCATCCTTTGAAAGTGAAAGTAGAATCTCTGTTAAATGTTACGGAAATCCAAGTCTAAAAATACCAGTACGCAATCAGTAGCCTATTTCACCAACATTGCAAAGTATACTTATCTAGCAAAGTATACATTGAGGGAGAAATTTTCAATTTAAGGATAAATTTATTAATTTTTATTATACTAAATTTATTACATTATCACAGCCATTTTGGCTGTGATAATGTAATAAATTCAGTATAATAATTCTGCATACTTTTAATCATCAAATATATGCAGTCGTTAGTTCTATGTGAAATAATGCATTTCGGGAAAAATAAATGATTACTCCCTCAAAGTATACTTTACTAGATAAATATACTTCGCAATGTTGATGAAATCGGCTACAGATGATCACCACACGTGAAACGGTGTGACATCACGTCATATAACAAGAAGACATTAGACAGTGTTATTGCATGGTGTGCCAGTGTGGTTGACGCAGATAACGTCATGTGAGTTATGATATCACATTTTCACGGCAAATGTCTCTTTTAAAATTAGATAAGTCTGTATACGCATACAGACATAATTATTCTTGGGAATCCCCCATGTTTTCTACGCTACTGTATGCTTTATATATTTATCGTATATGTTTATGGTATGATAACATGCATTCCTTTTGTTTTCTAACTTATACAAGCTCCACAAATCGTCAACATGTTCCTTTAAACGTCACATCTTATTGTACAAAACGCACATATTACAATTGTAACAGAATATGTTTACATATTGCTTTACTGAATGCAGTATACATTCACAAGTTTTCAACAAATATTTATGAAATGTAGTCTGTAGAGGTGTACTATATTTTGTTAACAAATTACATGTAATTGAATACAGGATACATACAATAGTATACTCAGGCCCGTAACCTGGGTCGTACAAAGTTTAGTGAAACGTCCCCAGACTTTTTGAAGCTGGGGGTCTTATCAAGGACTTGAAGGGCCCAAGGCAGCTATTAATGTGTCTGAAACGCCATTTCCTGCATTCTGAGCAACGACTAAGCACAATTAATACTACTCTCTAACTTGCTTAAACAGTATATAATGACATAATTGGGCAAGGGGGGGAGGGCGAAGTTGGGCCTTATACTGTAATCAATGATGCTTATAAACAACACCAGTCTTCACTCACAAGTTTACTTTATTTGCAGAGTTTCTATTATTTGTTCATAGGTGGATTGCAGAGTTTCTATACATATCTCTGAACATAGGTGGATTGCAGAGTTTCTATACATATTTCTGTACATAGGTGGATTGCAGAGTTTCTATACATATTTCTATACATAGGTGGATTGCAGAGTTTCTATACATAGGTGGATTATACATACTGGTAGGTGGATTGCAGAGTTTCTATACATAGGTGGATTATACATACTGGTAGGTGGATTGCAGAGTTTCTATACATATGTGGATTATACATACTGGTAAGTGGATTGCAGAGTTTATATACATAGGTGGATTATACATACTGGTAGGTGGATTGCAGAGTTTCTATGCATAGGTGGATTATACATACTGGTAGGTGGATTGCAGAGTTTCTATACATAGGTGGATTGTAGAGTTTCTATACATAGGTGGATTATACATACTGGTAGGTGGATTGCAGAGTTTCTATACATAGGTGGATTATACATACTGGTAGGTGGATTGCAGAGTTTCTATACATAGGTGGATTATACATACTGGTAGGTGGATTGCAGAGTTTCTATACATAGGTGGATTGCAGAGTTTCTATACATAGGTGGATTGCAGAGTTTCTATACGTAGGTGGATTATACATACTGGTAGGTGGATTGCAGAGTTTCTATACATATTTCTATACATAGGTGGATTGCAGAGTTTCTATACATAGGTGGATTATACATACTGGTAGGTGGATTGCAGAGTTTCTATACATATTTCTATACATAGGTGGATTGCAGAGTTTCTATACATAGGTGGATTGCAGAGTTTCTATACATAGGTGGATTATACATACTGGTAGGTGGATTGCAGAGTTTCTATACATAGGTGGATTATACATACTGGTAGGTGGATTGCATATTTCTATACATAGGTGGATTGCAGAGTTTCTATACATAGAGGTGGATTGCAGTCCACCTATGTCGTCTGCTGGAAATGTTTTATTTTCAATATTTCTCAACAAAAACCTGGTTTTGACAGCACATGAGAATCGTCTCCAGTGGAGACGATTCTCAAGTGCTGTAAAAACCAGGTTTTTGTTAAGAATTAAAGCAAAAATGAAAAACAGCAGACGGCAGTGTAGGAAGGGTTGGTTAACATATGTGTACTGTCCCAGTCTCCCATGAGTTTAAATGGTACCCAACTGCACCTTACAAGATGGTAGCAAGATAAATTGTTGCCATATTTTTTTACCTTTTTGTTATTGTTCATAAATAGTTAATATTTGCTAGCCTTGTCCAACACAGGTACGGGTAATTGTTCGATTCACGTTTCGAGTTTCAACAAATATGTGTCTCAAGGTTCCGAACAGCTGACACATACAGCATGTGAAAATGGGCACAAACAATACTGCAAACATATATATAACAAAACCAGTCTAGATCCAGACCAGGGGCGCGTTTCATTAAAATTTGTACGACTAAAATGTTCGTAAGTGCAAATTTAGGATCGTCTGGAAATTTCAATTACTGGATTTACATTTATTGAGCATAGGCTGCATATGCAGCCTATGCTCAATAAATGTAAATCCACTAATTGCTTACAAGAAAACTTTGTTAACGTGAAATTTAAGGACTATCATAATTTTGCACTTACGAACATTTTAGTCGTAGGAAGTTTAGTGAAACGGCCCCCAGGGGTTTGTTTTCTACAGAGCCCCGCAGGGGACATGGATTTTTGTTTATTAATTCGTTCCCACGAAATAACAATTAGTTCCCTCAATTTAACAATTCGTTCCCTCGATATAACAATTCGTTCCCTCGAATTAACAATTCATTCCTGCAAAATGACAATTCGTTCCCTCGAATTAACAATTCGTTCCTATTATATAACAATTCGTTCCCATGAATTAACAATTCGTTCCCGTGGGAACAAATCGTTATTTCGTGGGAACGAAATGTTAAATTGAGGGAACAAATTGTTATTTCGTGGGAACGAATTGTTATTTCATGGGAACGAATTAATAAAAAAAAAGCAGTCAAATGGGTTATTTCCTTACAAAACTGAGTTTGTTGCTTTTATGACCAGAGACGATCAGACATGTGAGACAATTTGAGGTCTCCACTGCTTGGTATTTTATTAGCAAATAGAATAAGCTTGATTTTGTTGGATTATGGCATATCTTGTTATTTTATGTTTTATATAATTGTAAAAAAAAAAAAGATGCCATATTCAATTTGCAAAATAAAGATTTGTTGCCATAAATCAATTAATCAATGATCTAAACAGTGTCGTACCTACACCGAGTCTGGGGGTCATTTTCCCACCTCAAACGGACCATGTCCCTCAACCCTTTCACCTCTAAATTTATAACTGGAATGGACATGTTAATTTACGGACCAATCCAATCGTCACAAACTGATTTTCAGACTAATCCATTTATGAAAAGGGGGTGTTTTTGTTCTAAAAAATGTGAAAATTACTTGCAAAAAGTGCAGATCCTGATGAGCCGGCTCGTGACGGCTCGTCTGGATCTACACCATTTGCCAACATACCATTGTTGACGTTAGTCCCGTTCTTCAACTTCTCCCGTCTGAATGTTACCATCAGATGATGGTGTTTGATGTAAATAAGGCCATTGCAGCACCTACTACATAATACACCAGACAACCTCACAAAGATACATTAGGTGCCATTCCAACACTCGGCACTCTCCAACAATCTGCAATCTGTTTAAGGATGTTTTATAAAAATAAAATCTGACAAAAAATGGAATAGTGAAAACTACTTAAGAGCTTATGAAGTGTGACTCGATGAAGTTTGGAATAACTGATTGGTCAACTTGCATTTAATCCCAACTTTCTGTCATTCGTACACCACAAACAACGCCCGGGAATATTAGAATGATCCAACAAAATTAAATTTAATTTGTTAAATTAACCAGTGGCCGACCACCAGCTCTGAAGTCCTCTACTCTCTGCAGTTCCCCATTGGATTAATCTAACCCATTTCATGCTGAGGATACGCCATATTGTTTGTGGAAAAATGCTAAATATTTTCTTTTCATGTGCTAATTATAGAAGTATATGTCATGACCACCATTTGAACCATCTCATAGATGGTTCAAATGAGTGGTCACGACATATACTTTTGTTGAGAAATAACAAGATAAAAATAAAATATTAAAAAAAAATCATACCCATAAATATGTATTCCGAGTGCAATTGGTTTTTTATTATTCATGGACATATGGAGTGAGAGCAAAAGGACATGAAAACAGATAGATATCATGTCAGACATCTTTAAACACCTCAGCAGCACACTAATACCGCAGATAACACGGACATTAATTAGGTCTGTGTGAATAGAATTACAAATGTGTTTTATAACAGCATAATGGAGAATACTCAAACAGAAGCTTCCCATTTATACAGTGGAACCTCTCTAAACCAGACACCGTGGGGATGTCCTTTTGTTTATTTTTGATGGGTTGACTGTAATTAATCTCAAACGGTGTTTTTTTCCATGATTGTAAACCATCGCACATGTCTTAAATCGTTGTATACCAGTAGCCGATTTCATCAAAATTGCAAAGTATACTTTACTAGCAAAGTATACTTTGAGGGAGTAATCATTTATTTTTCCTGAAATGCATTATTTCATATAGAACTAACAAATTCATATATTTCATGATTAAAAGTATGCAGAATTATTATACTGAATTTATTACATTATCACAGCCAAATTGGCTGTGATAATGTAATAAATTCAGTATAATAAAAATGAATAAATTTATCATAAAATTTAAAATTTCTCCCTCAAAGTATACTTTGCTACTAAAGTATACTTTGCAATGTTGATGAAATAGGCTACTGAATTACAGTGGAACCTCCGGAAACCAGACGCCCTGGGGACATCACGGTGCATTGGAACCCCTCTAAACCAGACACTCGGGAAAATATAGATGTTTACCTTAGATGTGTTTCGCTGTTATGTATCTCTGATTACACTGACTTTTCATGATTGCAAAATACTAGAATGTGTCATGAAGTGCTCACATGTCTGATTTACAGTGGAACACCTCCAAACCGGACACCCTGGGGACCTCCTCAGGGTGTCCGGTTTGGAGAGGTTCCACTGTATCTATAGCTCACAAACATGTCTCGTAAAGCTCTATACCTAGATCAGAGCTCCAGATAAGTTTTGTATCTAAAGAGTATTATACCCCCAGATTTCACATTCAATGTGTATTTTACTTTTACAAATGTATTATTATTGTATTTATGTCCTTTCTTATCAAATAGGGAACAAATGATAACAAAATAAAACAAATTAAAAAATTCACTTATTTCAGCTGCAAAAAGCAAAAATTTTCAACTTTATTACTGCATTTTCACTACTCAATTTAAAAATCAATGCGTAATATCGCATTGCTGTGAGTATTTTGTACTCCCACTTCTAATAATCAATGTGTATTCTGCTAAAATAAGTGCGCAAAATACGCCAATACGCACCTTATCTGGAGTTCTGCCTAGGTTACAGTTGAATCTCTCTAAACCTGACACATTGGAGACTGTGAGTGAGTACGGTGTTTATTACCTTGAATGGTTCACTATAGGAATGAATGGCCTTTTTGTTGAATTTATCGGGGTATAAACTTGGAAAACTCGCGGGAATACTGGACGAAGCGATAAAAAAATTACAATTTTCGAAAAAAAAGAAAAGATTTTTTTTCGAAAATTGTAATTTTTTTAAGTCCTCGTCCAGTATACTCGCGACTTTTCCAAGTTTATATCCCCGATAAATTCCACAAAAAAGGCCATTCATTCCTTATAATTCAAGCATTTGAAATAAATTCATCAAGAAAATGTGTTTATTTTCCGTTTTCTTAAGAATTATTTTAATTGCGCCTCACGGTTACGCGGAAAGTAGTTTGGCGTGGGAGTTTACTGGGATATAAATTTTGGACAGAGACTTGCTACGGGCCAATCAAATGTTAGGGAATTGTGTAAATATTTTTGTGCTGGAATTATTGAAACTTGTCTCTAAATATAATGGCGTTTACATGAATGTAAAGCTTGGAGACGTTCCACTGTACTAGCAAACAAACTAAAGCACAAAACGGTCACATGGAACAACAGATGTAACCACAGAGCAGTATATGCCAACCTTGCTTTCAAAGAAATGGTCACATAAAAACGTTCTAATACATAAAACAAATTAATTAGCTAACAACAAACACTTGACTTCGTTGCCCAAATGTCGAAATGCAAAGAAATAATTGTGCCCATTTTAATGTTACAATAAACTTTGAACAATATGCATAGTGTTTTGTAGGAAACGGAGGCAAAGATTAGTCAGATACGAGCTATATAGCCCATGAGATTACATGGGTTACTGCTTTTGAAAACATTGCCAAAATTTATTTTGCGATCGATTCAGCCATAAATAAGTGCAAACCTTTGACATGATTTACAGAAAATATTGCATATGTTCAATATGTTTTGGGGGATAAAATGTTCATAGCTGACAAGATGACTATAATTTCATAGATAGGTATAAATTTATACAGCAGCACATACAACAAAGTGCTCTTTAACCCTAAAACTGCTATCTTACCGTTATTTATTTGTCGTCTGCTGTTTACTTTCTATTTTCCATTATTATCATCAAAAACATGCTTTGACAGCACTTCAGAATCATTTCCATTGGAAATGATTCTGAAGTGCTGTCAAACCATGTTTTTATTGAGAAATAAGGCAAGATATAAAAGCAACAGCAGACGAGAATTGTTGTGTGTAGCGGTATAAGGGTAAAAAAAAATATATTATAGACATTGTTGACCCTGATCAGACAGCATATTTGTACACACCGATGCAGGTTTAGGCTGGTTGAAAACTAGCGTATCATTATCTCGTCGCATTACTCAACCTTTTTTGCATTAAATTGGAGATAACCAATCGATGACTAACATTGTTCAATTGTACATATAAAAGATCCATGTGAAGATTGAATTGTAAATTTGTATACGTTGTAACAGAATAAATTGGGCAGCTTACCAAAACATAGGTGGGAAAGAACAGACAGTATTTATGCACATGGATCAATGTCTACATCTATTGGCAGGTCAATGCTTCTATGAAGAAGAACGTGAATGTGAACGGGTGAAAGGTGGGGGGGGGGTGGGGGTTGGTGGGTGACCTCAATTTCAAGTCCCATTCGAAAGACCAGTGGGACGGAAATAATATGAATGTATTTTTCTTGCCTAGGGCAGGGGTTGAACTCATAAGTCCAATGCTCTACCCACTACGCTATCAAGCCATCGCTGTCTATGTCGAAGAATCACAGATGAAGCAGATATTGAACAATATCAGGGACTAGACTAACACATTGTGTACGAGGCTGATTATAAATTGTGGTGGTCACATGCCTGTAAGTTTGAAATTTTCTCATGTGCTGCACGTGATTGGCTGCAATTGTTACTATTTGCGACCGTGAGCGGAGAAATTTTTACTTATGGCATTTGTGAACAGTATAAGATCTGCTAGCACACTCCTCTAGCCGGATGAGACATACCAGTATATTTTTTATCAGAAGCATGTTTCACCGACTGAATGGCGAACAGTGCAGTTCCAGATCAGACTGCGCGGATGCGCAGGCTGATCTGGGACTACTCTGGTCGCATATGCCATAATCTTGAATTCTCAAGTCGTAGCTACATTTAAGTTCATACAAATCCATGCACCTGTGTCACACTGTTCAAGGCGTATTTATAAATTTTGACACATTCTTCCGTAATTACAACTGACCAAAATTTTGAAGCTTATTTCAAAAGGTGAAATTATGCCGTATTGCAATCATTGGTAAATAAACACCGATAGTCAATAAGCCACCGAGGGTTATTTGTGCAAAAATATACAACAAAACAATTCTGACCAGTATAGACCTGATCTCACTGCGCATTTGTTCAGAACTATGCAACCTGATTAGGGTCAGTTTTCGTAATATATTTTGACTTTATAAGATAACAAGGTGATCGCCGTCGTGTGTCTCACCTTTGGAGGTGAAGGTCACCTGAATGACACGGATAGTACATAGCCGTCAATGTGAGGAAGCTATCGATGAAGGTTGGTATAAGATCAAACTAACACATCAGGAAATGAAAATATTTACGGTGTTCCGTTAAGGCGATCGTAATATCGCTATGGGGTCGCTACTACTATAGCACCATACTGCGATGACGATACCACAATGCCACGATGGTGAAAGTACGATGCTACAATGACAATACTATACGATGATGACACTATGAAGCCACGATGTCGATAGGACAATAGCACAATAACATGATATAACGAAACCACGATGACGATTCTATATATAAGATGACGATACTACGATGATGACACTATGAAGCCACGATGTCGATAGGACAATAGCACGATAACATGATATAATGAAACCACGATGACGATTCTATATTAGATCGTACTATTGTCATCGTACAATTGTCATCGTGCTATTGTAATATCGCCTTCCGGATGGCCACATCAAAAAGCAAAGTAATGGCGAATTGGCTCCGCCATGCCAGCATTTGTTGTGTAGGCCATAATAAATTAATTACGATATTTTAATACATTTTTATAATGGGTGGCCCGGGGCGGTGGTGAAATTTTATTTTTTATTTTAGAAATTTTCCAGGGTATACGAAACACATAGCATCTAATTATCATGCAAACAGGAAATACCAGATAAAAAAACCCTATTATTTCCAAGCAAACACTACAGGCATAATGTATACACATGTATGAATGTAAACAGGTATAGGATCACGTGATTCCCGAATGTTTCAGACCGATTTACGACGGGACATAATCTGTGACGTCATTTCTTTTACAGTAGATTTTCTTTAAAATCTTCCTAATAAACTGACAAATGTTGATGCTCTATAGCCCATCTTAACTCTTTGCATGCTAGCGGTGAAAATAACATCCAACAAATTAGGAATATGTTTCTTATTTCTCTCTGTAAATATGTCTTGGAATTTCATTAGAATTGCGACTCCTCTGGACGCAATTCTAATGAAATTCCAAGACATATTCATGATATTTGTAGGGAGAAATAAAAGAAAATACTATAAATTGTTGTCTGCTATTTTTTAACTATTGATAGCCCACAAATTTCCCAGCATGCATTTCCCAGCATGCAAAGAATTAACAGACGCGTTACATGTTTTATGGTTGCAATAAACATTTTTTACAAAACCTTATAACTTTCACAGCCAGGATGAACATTTTATTTTATTTTGGTCTCCGACGCGAATGCGCATGTCCATCCTGAAGACGATATTACGATGACGATAGTACGATATTACGATGACGATAGTACGATATTACGATGACGATATACGATGACGATAGTACGATATTACGATGACAATAGTACGATATTACGATGATGATAGTACGATATTACGATGACGATAGTACGATATTACGATGACAATAGTACGATACTACGATGACAATATTACGATACTACAATGATGATAGTACGATACTACGATGACAATATTACGATACTACGATGATGATAGTACGATACTACGATGACAATATTACGATACTATGATGACAATATTACGATAATGATAGTACGATGCTACGATCACGACAGTACGATCACGACAGCACAATATTACGATGGTACGATAACGATAGTACAATACTATGTTCACGATACTACGATATAAAATATCGTAGTGTGATCATCGTGCTATCCTGATATCGCGTTATCACTAAACTGAAGTGGTCGAGACAAAAATCAAAGTACTGAAAGTACTGAAAGTACTGCCACCAAAACGTGAGATAAGGAACGGACGTACAGCATGTGACGTTGACCTACATTTTCTACTTAAATGATTTAGCAATTGTAACCATTTTTGTGCGTTAACATATTTCATAAGGCACTATAATACCATTATTTTGCAAAGCTTAACTAAGCTATATCGCCTAGTGTCTTGTATATTCTTGTGAATATATTCAGATATTGTTTACATTCAACCCATTCTAGAGATAACCTTGTCTCAGTACTTTCAGAATTTTGATCTAATGTATGTTTAAAATACAGTAACTGCATTTGTTCTACTTTTAGACTACAGCGCGTTGCAAAACTGTTTAATAAAACTGACAGTGGGTTGCAAACTGCTTGCTGAAATCAACCAATCAAAGCCAACCATGTTGGGAGACTTAGCAGCTTTTTCTGTAACTGGGACCAAATTGCCGGTGAGAATAATCCTTAAATGTCATTGTCTAATTTAAGCGCATGTTACATTCTTCATTCCAATTATCAGTAATTATTTAATTTAAATACCTTTAAAAATTTGTTACGTCGACTAAATATAGCAGCTTCAGTGATTATGTTTACAAAAAGAATCTGTCCACTTTGGGAGAATTTGGATATGTCAGAATATGTGTTGAAGTCGTTTTGTCTTGATTTCAACAGAGATCGTCCTTAATCATAGCAGTGCTGATTAAATCGGTAACATTTTTGCATAAATCAATTTTAGAGCTGCAATATTTGTCCACAAATAGGAACATATATGAATACCTTTTCTATTTTCCTTCATTCTCAATGAAAATGTATGCCGTTTGGCGAAACAGGGAGTGTGGCTGAAAACAGTCCCAGTCCAAAATGGCCACCGTCTATCAGGCTTTTCCTTGGTAACATATATAATCATTACTCCTAGAAAATAGTCCATTAGATTGAATAAGGTTTTACATATGTTTAACCTTTTCAACACTATTAAGTAACTAGAATGGACAACCAAATGTTATTTTTCAGACTATTCCATTTATCAGAAAAGGGTATTTTTTTTTAACAAATGCTGTACGTAGATCCTTGCGAGATGGCTCGTTAAAGAGCTGGCTCGTCTGGATCTACACTGTTTGCAAACATTATGATAGAGGTGTGTTTGTTTGTTTGTTGGGGTTTAACGGCCTATCAACGGCCAAGGTCATTTAAGGCCGGGTCAATAGGTTTAGTACTAAATCCCATATATTACTTGTACATGTACAAATGTGGGGAAAATCCCAAAATGAGAACTGAATATTTACAATAAAAAACTATATATTCAGCCCGGAAATCAGAATAATCCTGATCTGATGCCAGGTCCTTGCCACACCAGAATTACTTTTATAATGGGAAATAATCCAATTCAACTCCCAGGTAACAAAAGAGACAAAGATAAAAGTTTACCGGAGGGCCAAACCAGGCAAATTGTGATTCCTATAAGGAGGAACCCGTACCATTAATTTACACCGTCGCGTTCGTTTACACCGTCGCGTTCGCCCGACCAACCACCCACAATAGAGGTCTGTAGTGTTGTAAGTTCACATAAGTATACATAGACAAATCAACGTTTCATAATGAAATCAATATTTGACAAATCGCAAAACAAAAAGAAGGCTCATTCATTGAAAAAAATATTGTTTTTGCATTGTTTGTATAGCCGTAAAATTTGGGCAGGTTTCGTGAAATAGATGATAGATAGCCACAGGTAGGAATCCCAGAACGAATATATTCGCCAGCAAGGCTCATTTATGGTTGTGACTAGAGAAATCAAGGTGCATGATCACATGGTTATAACAACAACAACAACAGTGGCTGAAAGTGTTGAAATCTTGAAAGTATTATTTTATATTTTCCTTAATATGAAACGGATTTTGATGAAATATGGCGCAGCAAACGCGTCTTCATGAGCTGCATTTGGTGGTCCAGGGAGTTTGGCACAGACTTATGTCGTTTTTGCAAAGAATCAGAGACACGGAAATTGATTCTTCGCAAAAACGACAGAAGTTTGGGCGAAAATACAGAGACCACCAAATGCAGCTGAACAAGACGAGTTTGATGCGCCATATTTCATAAAAATCTGTTACGTAATAAGGACACTATAAAAGAATACGTACTTTCAATCAGATGGATTCTGGAAATTTCAGTACTTGTTGTTAGTATCACGTGATCATACACCTTAGAAATGGGGCTTATGAGATTTATGACCAGTGGGGCTCCTGATCAAGCCACACCTAATTTATTAGAAGCATGACTAGTGTTTCATTGATGGAATGGCGAACAGCGCAGAACCCGAACAGACTGTGCAGATGCACAGGCCGTTCTGGATCTACACTAGTCGCAAAACCCATAAGCCCCATTTTTCCAGTCAAGATAAAATTGAACACATTTATGAGATAAATTAAAGGTTTAAAGACACCAAGTGTACCATTCTCTAAGGCATTAGTATGCATGTTAGGCCATGAAAAATAAGTACTTTTTATATTTTGTGTTCGAGATGTTCGAATCTGAATTTTTTTTCAAGTTGCCAGCATCTGGCAACTTGAAAAAAATATCAGAGACGAATATTTAAAAAAAAATAACAAAACATTCCATAAAGTTACTATGACCTCTTTAGACGTGAAAAATCATGGTTGCATGGTAGTGTTTTTTATTGATCATGTGGTGAATTTACAATACAATTTTATTTCTTTATGACAATAACATGCTTGACACGCAGGGATTATTCAGACGCGGCGATATCTGAGAACAAAAGTACTTTTTTTTAAGGCCATATATGCAGGAGATGAGTCACACAAAAAAACAGAGTTATTAATCGCAAATAAATTTTACGCAAAAAAATGTGTTTTACTAACAAAAGATCGCCATGACCCAAATCCTGAGATACCAGAAGTACAGGAAGAATATGCATGCTTACACAACATTTTTACTAGATCTCATTAAGAGTCTGATCATTGCAGTTCATAACTCACTTAAATAGAAACATACACTCATATATGGATCTAAATTATTTGCTATAAGTATCAGATGAATAGCGTAGACCCTGATCAGACTGATATGCGGCTACACTAGTCGCAAAATAATAAGCCCTAGTGTATGAAGGTGGATAAAATATAATCACAACTCGACTCTTCTTCTTGAAAATTTCTTTTGAAAGACGAGACAATAATTAGTTTTACTGTCAAAATTAGTGTAATTATTGGAATTTATGAGAGAATTATGTAATTCACACCGTTAGACACCAGGTCCAACAAAAACTGTTATTGAAAAGCAAAAAACTATCATTCTGCCATGAGAAAAACAGTGGCACATACGTTTACACGATCAATTAATCTACAATTTGATTTATTGGTGTTTAATGGCCTATCGACAGCTACGGTAATTTAATGCCGGACCAATGGGTTCAATCCTGCATTTAACGGAATATTAACATCAAATCATTTTTTCAGCCCTGAAATTAGAAATGACCTGACCTGGTGCCAGGTCCATACCACACCAAAGTCATTTGGCCTCTTCCCTGATTATTATTACCAGATTCAACTCTCACATACAAGAAAGCCAAAGACGTGCTTGAGGGTCAAACCAGTAGCCTATTTCATCAACATTGCAAAGTATACTTTAGTAGCAAAGTATACTTTGAGGGAGAAATTTTCAATTTTATGATAAATTTATTAATTTTTATTATATTAAATTTATTACATTATCACAGCCAATTTGGCTGTGATAATGTAATAAATTCAGTATAATAATTCTGCATACTTTTAATCATGAAATATATGCATTTGTTAGTTCTATATGAAATAATGCATTTCAGGAAAAATAAATGATTACTCCCTCAAAGTATACTTTGCTAGTAAAGTATACTTTGCAATTTTGATGAAATCGGCTACAGGTCTCCATTCGGGATTCCAATTAGGAGGAATCCCGATCGTTAAATTACCAACCAACCACCACAACAAAACAAAGCATTTGCCTTACAAACGAGGTGAACATAAGTCCTCAGTGACTCGACCTTTGGCAGTCGGATGTGGGTCGTATGCAAAACAAAGCACCATTCCTGGACACACATTGTGGCCAAATATTATCAAAATTGGTGAAGAGGTTCATAAGTTATTTAAAAAAACTATTTTTTTTAATGCCTTTGCAACAAGGTGAACAATTGTTTTAATACAATTGCCTTACCAACAAGGTGAACATGGGTCCTCGGTGACCTTGACCTTGGGCGGTCAGACATGGGTTGTATGCAAAACAAAACACCATCCCTAGACACACATTGTGGCCAAATATTATAATCGGTGAAGTGGTTCATATGTTATTGAAAAATTCCAGGTATTACTAACGTACACAAGTCCAGGTATTACTAACGTACACAAGTGCAGGTATTACTAACGTACACAAGTGCAGGTATTACTAATGTACACACAAGTGCAGGTATTACTAACGTACACAAGTGCAGGTATTACTAACGTACACAAGTGCAGGTATTACTAACGTACACAAGTGCAGGTATTACTAACGTACACAAGTCCAGGTATTACTAACGTACACAAGTGCAGGTATTACTAACGTACACAAGTGCAGGTACACAAGTGCAGGTACACAAGTGCAGGTATTACTAACGTACACAAGTGCAGGTATTACTAACGTACACAAGTCCAGGTATTACTAACGTACACAAGTGCAGGTATTACTAACGTACACAAGTGCAGGTACACAAGTGCAGGTATTACTAACGTACACAAGTGCCCACACATGTACATGAACTACTGTCTGTTCCACGTTTTGCTGCCGACGAACTTTTGGCTATTAAACGCATTCAATGTCAAAAATATTTAAAAGTAGGTACTTTTTCATCAATAACAAAAAGGTCACTCTCAATATTTGATGGAATTTCATCAAATAATTTTTTTGGCGGAGGGTGACTTTTGTTATTGATAAAAAAGTACTTACTTTTAAATAATTTTTAGATTTAAAGGTACGTGCCCACGCAGTAGGTTATAATATAGTGATACAGATACTATTGTATATTATGTACGTATGACATTTTCTGGTAAAATAAACATTCATTCACCATTACCCCACGTATTGATTGGCATTATTATACATTTTACTTTAGACGAAACTGTTCCCACTGATATCAGGGGCGATAACCGTGTTTCCTTAAAATGGTAACGGACATTACTATTTATTCTCTGTATTTATTTTTTGATGTACAATGATCATACTTTCTAATCTGTCGAAGCTATTATTTTTTCAGGCGACGCATTTCATTAGTATAAATAAGTAAAAAAATATCATGCCTCATTTACATATGAAAATAGCCTGATACCAACGCGCGTCACTATCAGTAAAATAAATATTACTAAATGATTATATGTTTTCCGGGCACTTGTAATTTTTAGAACTGGTGGAAGAGCGACACAATTATACACTTATTTAATTCCTATAAAGAACAGTTTGTGCTTACTGAGTGGGCATGTACCTTTAATGTGTTTAATAGCCAAAAGTTTGTCGGCAACAAAACGTGGAACAGACGGTAACGCTATATCCCCTCTTGCCTATCAGCGAGGAGATAATTAAAAGATACCGCCAATGATATGGGACAATGTACATTTTCTTCAAATCGCAATAGAATATACAATGTAGTGATCTACATGTATTGCAAGTAAGATAAGTTTAGAAATGAGCATACAATTTGCACACCTTGAATAATTCTGCTAGTTTATACGTGATTTTATTAATAATCATCATTAAGTTGTGCAGATTATCATTATAGAAAATTAACATTACTTAAATATTATTTATGATGTCATAATAATAGCAAATCACACATATTTAACTTTGAAAGAAGACACAATTATTTCGGATATAAAATATTATTATAATACAGGTATTAAAAACGAAGAAATAAAAACAAGAAAATGTGGTATGTCAGGATACAGCCCTGGGGGCCGTTTCACTAAACTTCCTACGACTAAAATGTTTGTAAGTGCAAAATTATGATAGTCTGTACATTTCACATTAACAATGTTTTCTTGTTAATAACTGTTGGATTTACATTTATTGAGCATAGGCTGCATATGCAGCCTATGCTCAATAAATGTAAATCCATCAATTGAAATTTTCAGACGATTCTAAATTTGCGCTTACGAACATTTTAGTTGTAAGAAGTTTAGTGAAACGGCCCCCTGGTGGCAGATTGCAGAAACTCCGGCCCCCTGGTGGCAGATTGCAGAAACTCCGGCAAACTCTTAACTGGACCCACGGACACATGCACGGACGGACACAACGTCCAGTCGAAACACGCTATGCCACAGTATGTGATTTTGTACCTTCGGACATCTGCGTAATTTCATGAAATACGTTTAAAAAATGGAAAATTATTACTAATTTTAGTTTTTATTATTCATACTCACCTGAATGGTTGCAAACGATTAGGTTGCTATGAAATCGTCCTAATAATAAAAATCTGCCTACTCTAATCACTCAAATAACCCACCATAGACCATTCCGCTCTACACACAGCCAGTTGGCTAGTCCGCTATTTAAACCCCTTCTATTATTGTTAGGTATACAGCTTCAAAAAGTTACTCATTTCCATAAGGAAATGAAACTGCTAGTAGAAACAGCCCGAAGTAACTTAAGTAGAGAGAAGATGAAACCATCAAGCGGGGTACGGGAGGAGGGTCTACCTTACCATTCAGGTGAGTATGAATAATAAAAACTAAAATTAGTAATAATTTTCCATTTTTATGTCTTCAAACTAACCTGAATGGTTGCAAAGAATTCGTAGTGATGGTGGGAGGTATTCTCACTACTCATCCTCGACCGGAATGGTAAGGCAGATTTTAAAAAACCCTCAAAACAGACAAAAATATTTGGCCTAGGTACAAACTTGGGTGTTACCTATATAGTAATAACATGGTCTCACCCTAGAATCATAGGGGAGCCCAACCCAAAAAAAGCGGGCCCCCCCCCCTTTTCTACGAAAGTAGATGAGAGGTGGATAAAGACAAGCACCACCACGCTAGTCTCGTAGACTGACTCGTAGACTCCAACCTGCTATACTTGGTTAGCACGCCGGAGAATACTCATGGTATAGCTGCTGCTACCAGACGAAGCCCTGGCGAAAGTAGTCGCCCGGCACTTCACACGCAATAGCTCAACTGAGATATACTCAAAGTCTTAACATTGTCTCATGACGACACATGACTCGTACATATCGAGAACACAGTATAAAACGCCCTAAGCACTAAGGTCATCCTAGCAAGCAAGTGCTGAGGAGTCAAACTGGCCCTAAAGCCTATACATATAAACCCATGTATAGTAGACAAAGAGAATACATCATTAACCCAAAGTGAAACACTATCCTTTTGCAACAACACTGCTACAAACTAGATAGGTAGCCTCGCCCTAATCGAAACATGTACAAAACAATGCCTCCTGGGCCAGTGTGATGAACCGTAAGAACCATAGATCACCACAGATCCCCGTTCATCAACAAAAGCAAGTGAAGCTCATCGAGCGGTGAGCCACACTTACCAACCCCCAGGATTTCACTGGGACTGTAAAGACAAAAACAGAATAATCGGGTAATCAGAAAAAATCGCAGCCTATCACGAACAGGTAGATCCAAACAGCCTCCTAGACTTGATGCTACCGGCTGATAAACCCACAACTGCACCCGCTGCTACTAACGGACCCAGTTGCAGCACATCTCCCTGAGCTGCCAACCCCATGTCGGTCACATGAGGAACATGGAGAGAAAAGGGGGTTATTTTCCGGAACACCACATATGTTTTCCGGAACACAAATCAGTACTCACTTATATGCATAAAATAACTTTTAATATAGCCTTGGCCCTAGTTTCGGCTACCATGAGCAACCGAAAACTACAATAACACTGCTTGCAAGACGCAAAAACATCACCGCGTTGTGACAGGACCAAATTGGGCCATGTCTCGCTGTAATCATAGATGAACAGATGTGTTATCCTAACTTCTTCCGATAAAACAATCCCCAAATTCGCTGGCTGCACGCTTAGAGCAGACATTATACGAATTACGTGATGAATAAATCAATATCTCTGAGCGCTCGAATAATCAAATGGTAAGCGCCTAGACGAGTATGATTACGAGTAAATAAAACAATAGGATTATTGGCAGAATTGTGTTTAAACAAAATAATTATTTCCAGATATACCCGCGCTGATTAAAAAATCGTACTTTTAATTGTAATCTGTACTACCGTCTATCTAACGTATTTTCCGGAACAAATACGGAAAAATCGTAACAGTTGGCAGTTACGCATCTCCTGCCAGTGCAGAAAGCGATCATAGAAAGAAGTTGAGACTACACGCACCTCGTGCATTTAGGGCCTAAACAACCCAGCTGCAGAACCACTTACTGTAGTATAAGCTCAAGTAATGGCCCTATCTATCCAACGGACGACAATGGATTGCGATACCTCCCGTTGGTCTAAAATTGGTAAGAGGAAACTTTACGGTCGGACCGGATGTCCTAATTCTTCCGAACCTAATGCTTCACCGCACGGACTGGACAGAAAGTGAGAACCACTGCCGCTGACAGGCGTGGCGGAGGGAGGCCCGAACCACAACTGATTCCAGATCATGTGAGGAGGGATAAAGTATCTGAGGGAGAAATCCCGGTTCATAGGAGAAACTAACCGAGTTCCACCCACATACAACGCTGATTAACCAACAGAAAGCAAGGAACTAGCCTCTATGCTAAGCCAAAGCGAAGGCCAGAATAAAAAGAAACAAAAGAAAATCACTTAGTTCACCTATAGTGGGATTGAGCGGATCGACCGACTAACGATGGCCCCAATCAACCCAGGCTCTCCACATAGCGTCAAACAACTTAGAGGTGGATGGACGCTGAAACTGAGCGATGACCTTGGCAGCGTCATCTGAAAATACTCCCGCGACTGAAGGCCCTCCTGATAACCGCCAGGCGTGAAGGTAAATCATACGCACATAGGAGTCTACCCTCCATGCTGAGACAGAAAAACCTGGCTGACCGGAAGAACTATTGGCCGGACTGTCAGCATGACCAAAGGCATAACGAACCAGCTCCTGGTTGGCCCAACATGGGCCACCAGAGCGATCCGTGACTGAACGTCGCGAATCTTCCGTAAGACTAGGAGCAGCATCACGAACGGTGGAAACGCGTACCCGTCCTGACTGATACAAGACAAGGACAAGCGTCCACTGCCAAAGCCAGATGGCAGGGCACCGGAGACACAAACAGTGGAAAACCGACGGTTGAGCCTTGCTGCAACAAATCCACAAATGGATACCACCATCCGGACAAGATAGCACTGGACACCAACGGATGCAGAAGCCATTCCGTCAGAACCGGAGATGACCGCAGAAACCATACCCACCTGTCCGTGCAGAACAGAATCCGCCGCTGTCAACCCCCGGAACACTGCCAAAAGCTGTAACATGTTGATGTGTCCCTGAGTTCCTGCACTGACCACCAACCCGAAAAACACCGATGTAGGGGCTCCAAATGAGCCCCCCAGCCTTCTCACGACGCGTCTGTGGACAGAAAGCGAGTAGGAGGAGGTAACACCATAGGAAATCCCTGTAGGAACCAGACCTCCACTGCCCACCATCTGATACAACGTAGGAAGATGGTGATCCTAGGCAGAGACCGATCCAAAGGATCGCGGTGCGGCCTCCATAGCCCTAGTAAGTAATACTGGAGGTCGCAGACATAACCTTCCCAGCACCACATACCCCGCACCTGCACCCCGAATGTCCAGGAGTGACAGAAATTTCCTAGCTGACAGAGAACCTCTGACCAGTACCCGGAAAACTTAGGTCAAGATGCCACGCACCCTGTCCAAAGGTACTATGATGACTGATCGATTAAAAGACACGATACTCGGAAACAAACCAGTCTCCCGGGCAAATGGCGCTCCGACCACGTCCCGAACTTCCTCTATAGCACTATACTTCAAGAGAGAGAGGCTATACTAAAACCCTTAAAAATACCCCCGTCAGGGGAAACGACCCCACAGGAGGTTGAAAAGACGGAGCAGCAGGAGGGACCATCGGAACCGTAGCTGCCCTTTGGCCGTTCGATCGCACAATTTGTCAGAGGTCAAAAGAGGCGAACGGAGCAAAACTCTGGCAGGACCGTTCAAGAAAGACGAGCCGGCTATCACTGCGTCTCACCTGGACAAGAGCATGTCCATAGAGACCTCCAAAGACATGTTGACAACAGGCTTAGCGGCATAAACCGCCGACTGAAGCACTGCGTCCAGAGATGATGAATCATCGTGATTCAAACATAAATCGAAAGTTGACGCCATAGCCACAATCGACTTAAATTAAAAAACAGCCTACACCCATGCCTTCGCAAAATGCGAACCAGGGCCAGGAACCGAAGATATCCCAATCGCTGCGGCGTCCTTGTCCAGAAAGGGAGATCTCAAAAACCACGCCGCATAGACGGGCATGTAGAACTTAGACCCCAGTGTGGCGATCAAAGTTTTGGGCACTCGGAACCCCGCAGTGGCCAAATCCTACCAAAAGCTCCCTCAATCTACGTAGCAAGAAGCCCTACTGTAGGAGAGAAAGGAAACCTCGGCAACTCCGGCAACTCCAGCACCGAATCAGCCTCATACAAGGCATGAACCTCGGCGGTGGTGGCGGCAGAAGCGGAAACACATCTGCAGGCAGCAGAGTGTAACTGCATTCAGAACAAACCAGAAGGAAGGAGGAGGCGAAACAAACTCATCCTCCACCGCAGATTCATGAACAAAGCTGCCCTCTGCTGAGGCGCCGTCTAGGACCGCGGAAACTGTACCGTGATCCAGAATGTACCCTTACTCAGGAAAACCCTTCACTAGCGAAAAGGTATGAGCAACAGGAACCGAATGGCCGTCTACAACAGCCATCCGAGGAAGTACCCACACGGGAGGCTCCACTGGCAAAACCACCGGCTGTGAAGGAGCCGACAAACCCACTAAGTACTGGGACTTAGACAGGAACTCCAGAATCTTAGCCAACTGAACCATCATAACTCTATCGCGTGTCGAGTCCTGAATAGACTGGGAATTCAAACTCATATACACTCGAATAAAAGAGCAGGCCAGACAAGTACGGAGCCAAAGCACCACGGCGTCCAATACCACCTCGACCGTCTCCTCCGAGAACGGAAGATCTAGATCTCGAGGAGCCGGATACAAAAACAAAATATGTTCACAGGATACAAACCCACGAACACACCGGTCATAAACTTGTTGCTACCCCGGTGCCCGGTGCCCGGTGCCCGGTGCCCGTGCCCGGTGCCCGGTGCCCGTAACACAATACCGGGCACTTCTCCTGCGAGAGTTTGGGTCCGCTGTGACCGGGTGAATGTGATCAAGCACCGGCCGCAGCAACCCTCGACTGGCAGTCATCTACCACATACGTGGAAGGCTAAAACCGGGAGGATCCACTGGCACAACCACCTGCTGTGGAGAAGCCGACAAGAAACCTCGGCAACTCTGTGGCTGACCGGAAGAACTATTGTCCGATCTGTCCCACTAAGTTCTGGGACTTTGTCAGAGCCCCCAGAACCTTCGCCATCTGATCCAACAGAACTGTACTACTTGTAGATGCCCTATACGACCGGTTATCTACGACGAACAGGAGAACGAGATCTAGATGAACCGGTTCCAAAACCTGAGAAAGACCTCGAGGAAGAGGAAGAACAAGACCTAAACTCCGAACCCGAAATCGAAGAGCTAACCCAATCCCGACCCTACGACGAGATCGACTCCTCGACTTACGTGAACACGTAGAACGAAGACCAACCGAAGACAAGAACGTCTTCCTACCAGAAGCAGCAGGCTGTCCAGGGAAGAAGGAACCTGAAGGAGAGTCTGGTGCCCGGTGCCCAGTGTTTGACCGGTGCCCGGTGCCCGGTGCCCGGTAGAAGCCCGGTGCCCGGTAGCTGCCCGGTGCCCGGTGGCTTCCCGGTGACCATTGCCCGGTGCCCGGTTCGGTGACCGGTGCCCGGTGCCCGGTTCGGTGCCCGGTTCGGTGCCCTTCGGTGCCCGGTGCCCGGTTCGGTGACCGGCGCCCGGTGCCTGACGCACCCTCCGAAGCCTTACCTACCTCGGAAGGCACCACCGCTCCCAAGAGCTGGGACGCGGACACAGACTACTTCGACCGTGAGGTATGGGACCTACGAGACCCAGCCTTGCCCCACGTCGTATCCGTCCAACGGCCGGACAAAACACATGGCCTCTCCTTGCCACACCCGCAACAGGCAAAGCACCTGTCCTTATGGGTGTCCCACGGAGAAGTCATGTGCCCACACGAAACGCGTGATTGCGGCATGCTAACAGGTATTGTACTACAAAACCCGATAGAAGACACCGCAAATATGTAACAAAAATGTGTCACGGGAGCGAATCCACTAGGGGACGAACCCGTCAGGGTACGAATCGCGTACACGCGAACCGCGAAAATATGTGACACAGTGTAAAACACAGTGAAAAACCCAAAAAACACAATGGAGAATTAATCACGCAACACAATTGAGTGACAATAATATGTATTGAACAATATCCAATGACAAATAAGGCACAATACACGGCAGAAATTCAAAATTAGAACGAAATTATGGGAGATACAAAATATACCTGCACCCTGATAGCGTCCTAAAAATAATAGGAGGGGTTTAAATAGCGGACTAGCCAACTGGCTGTGTGTAGAGCGGAATGGTCTATGGTGGGTTATTTGAGTGATTAGAGTAGGCAGATTTTTATTAGGACGATTTCATAGCAACCTAATCGTTTGCAACCATTCAGGTTAGTTTGAAGACATAAAAACTTACAATATTTTCCGTAAATGGCGTTAAAAGTTGACAACATTTTCAGAGTACACGCAGAAGTATATTCTGCATGTATTGTAAATTTTGTAAACGTATTTAATGAAATTACGCAGATGTCCGAAGGTACAAAATCACATGGTGCGTCTCAAATGCCTTCTGGCTCTACAGAGACCGGCGCGTAAAAATTACAATCGTAATATATTCCATTTTCAACTCTTTTTTTTTTAAATCAATAAAATGGGAACATTTGCAATAATTTCCATTAATATTGTATAAGTGTAATGTTATATCCCAATTAGAATTGAAATTCCTATAGTAATATCCACGTACATGTACACTTAACCCTTAGACCACTATCTTATTTTTTGTTGTCTGCTGTTTATTGTCTATTTTCCATTTTTATCATAAAAAACATGCTTTGACAGCACTTTAGAATAATTTACAACATGCTTTGACAGCACTTCAGAATCATTTCCATGTTTTTATTGAGAAATGAGGCAAGATATAAAAGCAAAAGCAGACGACAATTGTTGTGAGTAGCGGTCTAAGGGTTAATCAAATTTACTGATATTGATTTGATTTGAGTATGTGTGTTTGTGTATAGCTGGTGATTGAAGGAGTGAGGAAGGTGGTGAGGGTGGGTGAAAGTGAATGGGTTTAACGTCCCTGGAGCAAGAGCTACGGTCATATAGAGATGGGAGGTGAGGGAAGAGGGAAGGTGGTGGGGGAGGCAGGAAGGTGGTGGGGGTGTGGAATGTAATGAAATAGTTTTCTGTGTCTAATAATTATGATGTCGCAAATTGTCTAATATATATAAAGAAATGTCAATTAGTTAAACTTTCGGGAAAAGAAAAAAAATTAAGGTTTTTAAAAAATTTCCAAAATGACATCCAACCTCACAATAAAATCAGTTTCCGAGTATTAAAACCAGCATTACACGTATCAGTAATTATCATTTATAATTACAAATGGAACTCGATATACTTTCGTTTCTTCTCGTTGGAATATGAAGAGGTGGTACCCTGTTCGTTGCGGATATTGTTATGTATAGCCAAGATAAAATACAACTTGGCATATTCAACCAGCAATTGAATGGGGTCAGTGGAAGAAGAGGGCTAACTCCATGATGGAGTTAGTCCCCTTCATTTACTGACCCCTGCAACCGTCCATACCACACACATGTTGTTGATATAGTATCACCTATGGTAATTAGTCAATTGGTTAAATAATTAGTTAATGAATTGAATGGGGTCAGTGGAGGAAGGGGGCTAACTCCATGATGGAGTTAGCCCCCTTCTTCCATTGACCCCTTCAATTATAAATCAGCATACCAGACATGCAGTTACAACCAACCAATGGGAGAAAAATGAGCATGGGGGCCGGGCATGAACCCCAAAGAGAATTAGAATCGTTTTGAAATAAAAATTGACTGTCTCAGAGCTCCAGATAAGGTGCGTATTTGCGTAAATACCCAATTAAAATTGCCAAAAACCCGATTGAAATCAGAAGTAGTGAGTATCAAAAAGCAATGAAAAAGTTGTGATATCTTTATTATGCACCAGAAAACAATAAACAGACCACAAATATAGCATATTTTCTTATTTTTCCATGAAAACACATCTTGGTATTTCATTAGAATTGTCTCCAAGTAGACAAATCTAATGAAATACCAAGATGTGTTTTCATTTAGAAGCAAACTATTCAATGAGTGCGGTCTGCTGATGTGTAAACAGTTGTGTGATTCTATTTTACACAATTAAATTCATTAACATTTTTAAATATCCAATTGCTTCAGAAATGATGGAGTGACAATACTCAAATACTAATTCCTTATCTGGAGCCCTGTGTCTTATTCCCGACTCCCAGAATTATACACGTTTGCTCTATTCAAAATAATTGTATGTTCAGACTCGTCGAACTGTATGTAATATCCCTTCCTGATGAATTGTCTAACTCATATTTTATTTTTACAATCTAATTCCCATATCATGCAAACCGCATACAGATCTGCAGTTTAATCCGGTACTACACTGGTTTGCAGATAACGAATCATACATTCTTTGCACCTCCTGATCATTTATTATTCATTTGACAGACGAGTCCCAGTATATCAACATAAAACACCCGCAATGATGAGGGCATGAATAATCATCAGAAAATAATTGCCCTGGCAACCATTGTAAATAACTATCCCCCATTACACCAACCCACCTTCCATTAATTTAAAATCGGATCACTTTCCAATTTTCCCAATCCACAGATGTAGGCTGGAACAGACTGCGAAATGCCTCACCATGGAATGATGGATTCGAGGATCTCATGTTAGAAACCAACAAAAGATCGTCTCATCTCTGTTTAAAGAGCTGCTGAAATTGCTACCAGCAGTTTTCAATGTGTGAAGACCATGTGTTGTACCTGTGGACTACAATACAACTACAAATGAGGCAAGCCATGTGATTTTTGTACATGTGCGATATCTCATAAAAATCATTTACAAAATTTACAATATTTTACGTAAATGACATCGAAAGATGACAAAATTTTCATAGCAAATGCAATTCTGCATTTGCTATGAAAATTTTGTCATCTTTCGACGTCATTTACAGAAACAATCACAATTTCTGTAAATATATTTCATGACAATGTTCTTAGATACCAAATGTGCCTCAAATGTTATTGTGATCAGATAAATGAGGCTTACTGCATACAAGACACACCGTGTGATTTTGTACACAAGAACATGTGCAATCTTTCATTAAATACATGTACAGAAACTGTAAATTTTGTAAATAGTTTTCACCAGATATCACAGATGTTCTTAGGTACAAAATGTCGGTTTGATCGGATAAATGAGACTTATCGCATATGTAGTCGATCTCAGGCTTGTGATCATGTTACAAAACGATCATCAAAAATGTCAAGTTGGGAGTCCTTTAGAATCGTCTCATTGAGACGATTCTAAAGCACTCCCAACTTGCCATTTTTGATGGAGAAATAAGAAACTTACCTCCAAATTACGCACCTTAGCTGGAGCTCTGCAGCTACTAATGTTGTGATTGGAGAAATCAGGCTTATCACGAATATGAGACACACAATGTGATGTCATACCTACCATCTGTTACACGAAACCTGCCCAAATTTTACGGCTATATAAACAATGCATATTTTGTTTGATAATATTAAATTAAAGCAAAATTTAAGAATGAGCCTTCTTTTTATTTCTTAGTTACATCATTTTCAAGCTATCTGGCCAGGTTTCGGAGTCAATTTCCAAATAAAAAAACAAAAAGTTTTGGAAATTGACTCCCCATGTTAAATTCCCATAGGAAAATCGTTTTTCTCACAATAAAATCAATATTTGATGGAATTTCATCAAATAAATTTTATTTTGTGAAATATGTGTGAAAATTGTTCTCAAACCACGTTTTTGATGAGGAAATTAGAAAATAATAAATAAACAGCAGACCACATAAAATTAATTCATCATTGTAAGGGCTAACCACAGAGCCATGATGGCTAAAGTTTAACCCATTACAGACGGGATACACTTTTAGTAGTATGAACCTTCTGAGAGGAAAATATCCCTATTTTCTTTATATCCTTTCGAAAGTATATGTTTTTACCACTCATTTGAACCGTCTCAATGAGACGGTTCAAATGAGTGGTAACAACATATACCTTTATCGATGAATGAACAAAATAATGAGATTTTTTCAACAAAAATTATCGTATCCTCAGACTGAAATGGGTTAAAAGTGAAATCTAATAATTCCTGAATTGAGTAATTGACATGTTCGTCCATGTGACCAAACCTACCGCATGACAACATACTCACAACAGATGATCATGGCCCACATATGTCAAGTCGATTAAATGTAATTAATCCATTACATGTTAAGTATATACAATTTTACAGAAAAAATTGTACATAGTTTCTGTACTTGTTATCAGAAGTATCTGCCATGAGCACCAGACATTTCAAATGAGTGTCACAAAATATAAGTTCAAAGTGAAATAACAGCAAATAGAAAATAAAATATTTTAAAATTCAGTTTCATATGCCAAGAAAAACAAACTCTGAATGTAGTGGGGTCCGTCCATCACCCTAATAGGTAGGGACTTGAAACTTGGTGTGTGCCTTCCTTATTGTGTGTAGAGGCACAAAGTGAATTTTGATTTTTGATTTGACCCCCCTGGATTACCTCCCCCTTTGCGACTTGGAATTTCCCAATTTTGTCTTGTAAGAAAAACATTTTTACTGTAATAGCTGGGGACTTGAAACGTGGTGTCTGCCTTCCTTATACCCCCATCAGACCGGGGTGGCATCCTTACTGCGCTGCTACGGCGACGGAAAAAGGGCCCAGAGCGCGTCAAGGTCGCCATAAGCATGGTATAAGCGTGGTGGAAACGCCAGACATCGTGCTGTGGTCGCCATGGTCGCCAATGATCGCCGAGTCACGGCATTTGTTTTGAGCATGTTCAAAACAAATGCCAAGGTTGGCGATCTGACCTGGAACGCAGTGAGAACGCGGTGGGGTCGCAAAGGTCGTGAGACAAGCGTCGTAACATCTCCATGAACGTAGTAGTACACGCGTAGTACACGTGTGGCAAAGACGCTGCGAAAATGGTAACATTTGCAACGGCCACTTCATGGCGTCCTCACCACGACCCTTGCGTGTCTGCCACGACCCCACCACGCGTTTGGAGTCATTATGCCGTTGTCAGTTCGATGTTACGATGATTTCACCACTGTTGCGCGATTGCACCACGTCCTAATGGGGCTCCCAGTGCGCCTATGGCGTTCTTATGGGATTCCCACTGCGTTTATGGAGTTCTTAATATGACCATGGCTTGGTTACCAAGCTTGCACTACGCTCCTATGGCGACCATGCTTTTTATGTGCGACCTGCTATAAAAACTGGCGTTTCAAAGTTCATACATCAGTGTGTCTGTCATCTTCATCGTGTGTATGTCGTGTTCATCATCATGGCAGAAGATATCCAGAACTTGCTAATAGTACAACAATTGCTTATTGTGCAGCAGCAGCAGGCAGACAATGATGCTGCAGCTGTAAACATCATCAGACGCCGATGAAGGAAGAGGGCAAGGCGAAGAAGATATTGGGTTAGACCATGGCTAGGTGATGTCCGAAGATCTCAGTTTGGGCACTTCAACCGCCTCATGCCTGAGTTGAGGCACGAAGATCCTGCATCTTTCCACAATTTCCTGAGAATTCCACCAGATATGTTTGATGCGCTGCTCACCACTTACTCCAAGAATCATCAAGCAGGATACCAATTACAGAAAGGCTATAGATCCAGGGATGAAGCTTGCAGCCACTCTGCGCCATCTGGCATCTGGTGACACGTACGCCAGTATGAAGTTTGACTTCAGAATCCCATCCAATACATTGTCTCTCGTAGTGAAGGAAGTCTGCCAGGCCATAGTACAGTAGCGCTTTTCTACTCCTTACCTATTTGTATGTACTAATATCGTATACATATCGTAATCGTATAGTATTGGTATATTTAATGAGCATATCGTATGATCATATAATATTGGTATGTTTGTACCGTATCAGCGTATAGTACAAACGTACTATACAAATATTATACAAACATACGATATCCGTTCGTATATACGATATATATCCGTATGGATATGGTATGAATATACCATAATCTGGTATGTTTGTACGATACAAACGTACCAGAATTATACACATGTATAAAAATCGCATAAACGTACGATTTGAATGGTATATCTATACGATATTGGTTGGTATGTACGGTACAAACATACCGTACGTTTATATTATATGCATATCGTATAGCAAACATATCGTATTGGTATAGTATACGTATAGTATTGATATAGTACGTATAGTTGACCTGCAGAAAAGTGCTACTGTAGAGGAGTACAAAAATCTGACCAGCTTATATAGTCGCCGTGATCACGTGGTAGAAACGCCATGAGGTCGCCGTGCAGTTGCGATACACGTAGAAGAAGCGTGGTAAGAACCCCATGAGCGTGGTGAGAGCGCCGCGGGATCGCTTATGATCGCCGTTGCCAAGCCCATAGATCTCAATAGAAACGCCATAAGCGCGGAGAGGTCGTGGCGGGCGCGCAGTGAGAACGCAGTATGATCGCACAGGTCGCGGTAAGAGCGCGGCCTTTTTTCAAGTATTTAATTCTTTGGGTCTTTTTCTCGCATTGTGTTCACGTTTGCCGGCGACCTTGTACAAAGTGCTTGCTAAATGCTATACACTCAATTTGGCTGGTTAGAACGTCAGACCCATGCTGGGGTCACCTTTGGGGTGCCGTTTGATAGTTTGGGCATGGGTGCCCATCCGGGACTCAAGACTTAGGCCGATATTGAACAAATCCACTATACGATTGATTGCATTCCAACAAAGTATGACTGCAAAACTATGGTAGTTGTGTTACAGAGGTTTCAGGGACCAGGTGGGACTCAGGTAGTGATCACAAGAACGTTACAAAATGAATGTGTAAAATACACAAATACACTCTTTATCTTGACCTCTGCATGTCACTGCGATTGGACATCAATCACTGCGCTGTGGTGAAAATGTCATTGACACACACACCACTCCCTCAACCAGAGAAGGTACCCAGACAAAACACAAACCTGTGTACAGACACAACAATTAAAATAGTCATTAAGACATTTTTCAGCTGCAATCATACATTTGCGCTTACCGACATTGTATAGTATTACAGGAGTTAGTCAGCTGATGTGTAGCAAATTTTAACGACCACATGATACGATAAATTTAACATTTGTAAGCAGTGCATACCCAGATCAGACTGCACCATGGTGCAGTCTGATCTGGGTATACACTGCTTACAAGGTCGTGTAATTGTAAAACAGTATTTTCAATGATCAGGAAATTATATATTTAGCCGACACACATATGTGAGCGGAAATGTGACAAACGTCACAATTAAATGCAATTACCAAGTTATGTTTTCTTGTGTTCGTCTAATATAATGGTTTGTACATTTTTGTACATTTCACAAAAGACCGACTCGTATCTCAATAACCATATTGTAGCTATCTGACAAACATGGAGATCAAGTTTTGACATTTTAACCTGAGAATAGGGAACATCATACCTTTACACATACACACAATATCTGGGCACGATCTATTGATGTTTAACATGGGGAAACTTGAAACATCTACAGCATACCCTGATGTAACATTTATAGGCACAGGTTGAAGTAACGGACCGAGGTCTATAAATACATTAAATATGCCTAAAAGCATCAATAAATGAAAAAAAATAAGCTAAACAATTTTTTTTTACTCCCTATGGAGGGAGTAAACATTTTTGTTTAGCTTATTTTTTTACATTAAGTATTTAGAGACCTTGGTTCGTTACTTCAACCTGTGTATATAGGGTGTTCTGTCGGGTATCTATTGCGCTGGAGTTGCTACAAGATATTGTAAACTTGAGCAATAAAGTAGATCACATAATTACACCCACACCCTCCCCATCATTGCTTGGATTGATGAACAACAACATCAGCAAGGTTTTGCATATTACCAGAATATGTTACACTAGTAGATTTCAAGTCTGGTTAGAGATATAAGTGGTGAGCCACCTACTAAAAATATGAAAGCTAATTAACTTGTAAATGAAGTTCTCGGTTCAAAGTATTAATCTAAAAACAAATAAATAGTAGTTTTTAATCAATTATTCAAACAATTGACGAGCTATTGAGTTGCTACAAAGGCCAATGATAAGGATAGACAGAGGCAGGGCTCCAGATAAGGAATTAGTAATTGAGTAGTGTCACTCGTATCATTTCTGAAGCAATAGGGTATTTCAAAAAATTTATTTGGGTAAAATAAAATCACTCCTGTTTACACATTAACAGACAGCAATTATTGAATAGTTTGCTTCGAAATGAAAACATATCTTGGCATTTCATTAGAATTGTCTCCTTGGAGACAATTCTAATGAAATACCAAGATGTGTTTGCATGGCAAATAAGAAAAATATGCTATAATTGTGGTCTGTTTATTGTTTTCTGCAGCATGATAAAGGTACCATAAATTTTGTATTGCTTTTGATACTCGCTACTTCTGATTTCAATTGGGTATTTGGCAATTTTAATTGGGTATTTAAGCAAATACACAGCTTATCTGGAGCTCTGCAGAGGTATACCTCGTGGCATAGAATTGATGGGGTACAATACTATTTTTTAATACCATAAGTCACCAAAATATGCATCTCATTTCCAGGTCACTTTGCAGTCAATTCACTTCACTTGGGATCAGATTCTCCAGAGAAATTCGATTCAGACCAAGCTGAAACAACGTTCGATTCCGATTGGAATTTTTCTCTGTAGAATGTTGACTAACTACATAAACTAGTAGTGCTAAATTTGGTATTGGCAGACTCCTAGTGTTAACAGCTGGAACATGGTCATCATTAAAAGGAAGAAACCACAGTGGTTTTGATGAAAAATAAGATTGACCCGAGACCTCATGGGCGCCACCATTAATCAAGTGTAAACAACAGACCATGTGATCCCATACCCTGATTCCCAATTTAACATTATCAGTTTTAGTTTATGGCATGTCCTTCACTTGCCAATTGGGACTGCAGTCAATTCATCCGACAACGACGACCTTAACTGCCAAACCTGGTTGAAAAGAAAAGTACCAAAAACAATATTTTTTATTAGTTTAACATTTGTCGTTTCAGTACTTTAGGATTTTAAATGAATAAACGAATGTATAAATGCTTTAAAAATAATCACAATCAAATGTATGTACATTTGGTCTTTATATGAAGATTTATACAGTGGAACCTCTCTAAACCGGACACACTGGGAGTTCCAGAGTGTGTCCGGTTTAGAGAGGTTTCACTGTAAACCAGGCATTTGATCATTCTGAGCCATAGTCGTGTGCTACGTGATCATGAAAAGGCATTATCACCAGAGATAAATGGCTAAGAAATCCATCAAAAATAAGATCACAGATGTTTCCTTGGTGTCCGATTTAGAGAGGTTACACTGTATAATTACGCACACCATGAACAGTGTTTGAAGACGAGAATGTAATAATCTATAGTGAAATCCATCTAAATTGAACACAACGGGAGTCCCCTGGGTGTCAAGTTTAGAGAGGTTCTACTGTATAACAATTAAAGGCAATGTATCTCAGAGGATGTCTCAGACATATAGTATGTGTTGTTTAGCTTTATGGGCTGCAAATGACCTATATCAACTAAATACACCAGTTTATTTGATCAAATTTCAAGGTGGTTGTGCTTTATTCAACAATATACTATACTAGACTATTATAAACAATGGACATAATTTTATACTTAATGTTAGCTATTAAGGAATCAGGAAGCACAATGATAATACAATATCACCTACAGAAATAGTTTCCATTTTTTACAATAATTAAATTAATTTAAATAATAACAATCAATTACGGTACTGACAAACTAGCACTAATAGCGTATTTTATTTTTTTCTTCAATATTATAAATATTTTATTGCACCCCTTTTTCAGTACATTTACGTTCCAGTAACAGCTAAGGTCATGTAGAGACGGGACCCGACATCCGACAGATCGCTAGACCAGTAGGATAGAAATACTACAAAAGTATTTTCTACGCCTAGGATGAGGATGGAGCCCACAACCTTATAGGAATGAATGGCCTTTTTGCGTAATTTATCGGGGTATAAACTTGGAAAAGTCGCGGGAATACTGGACGAAGCGATAAAAAAATAACAATTTTTTTTTCTTTCGAAAATTGTAATTTTTGAAGGCCCTGTCCAGTATTCCCGCGACTTTTCCAAGTTTATATCCCCGATAAATTCCACAAAAAGGCTATTCATTCCTTATAATTCCAGCATTTGAAATAAATTCATCAAGAAAATGTGTTTATTTTCCGTTTTCTTAAGAATTATTTTAACTGCGCCTCATGGTTACGGAAAGTAGTTCAGCGTGGGAGTTTACTGGGATATAAATTTTGGACAGAGACTTGCTACGGGCCAATCAAATGTTAGGGAATTGTGTAAAAAATTTTGTGCTGGAATTATATGGTATTGAACAGGGCAATGACAAGATTCAATCACTTTCATACCAGTGAAAGCAAAACTTTCAGCTCTCATGTCAATTTTACAATGTGCTTCTGTTGGGGCCCCCACACCTGGTTGCCACGGTAACACATTAATGCCATCGTGACAAGCAGCATCCCTTGATAATTACATGTCCATTACATTAACCAGAGACTCACACAGACAAACACCTTGGAATTTTCAACCAGCGTAGACCCTGATCAGACTGCACACCTGTGCAGTCTGATCAGGGTCGACGATGATTGAAAAACTACATTATTCCACATTTCATTTCATCATGTACATAAATGATACAACATGGCACAAAAAAAACCAATAGATGTGATAACCTTTCTTTTTAAATCGCTTCAAATGCTAAATTCTCCAATTCACTTTCTCCCATTACAACCCTATGTATGGTCAATAGAAATTCATCCAATAGCCATCGGCCACAGACCGCCTGACCATTGTAGATGGACATATGATAACGTATGGTGAATGATTAGGATAAATAGATTACACATGACCAAAGTGTGCCAACTGACAGTCTGTAATATTCGCCATGAATGCCTGGTCATTGTGACTGTAATTATGTTAAATATATGGAAACCTCTCAAGACTCTAGGACAATGGTAGCAGCAGGAGAGGAAAATCTCTTCAATGAAAAACAAATAAAGTCCATTGGAGTACACCACTTCACCTCTTCTAATGGTCTAATAGCACAGATGAGGCACCATTTTGATAGTACATGTAACATAGATTTCCATTTCAGCACACGAGTCAGTTTAATTTTGTTTGTTTGTTGGGGTTTAACGGCCTATCAACAGTTAAGGTCATTTAAGGTCGGGTCAATGGGTTTAGTACTAAATCCCAAATATTATCTGTACATGTACATGTTCAAATGCATGTACAAATGGGGGGAAAATCCCAGAATCAGAACTGAATATTTACAATAAAACTATATATTCAGCCCTGAAATCAGAATAATCCTGATCTGGTGCCAGGTCCTTGGCACACAAGAAACACTTGGCCCCCTCCCAAAAGCAGCAGGATCAGTAATAATCTTACTACTTTTATAATGGGCAATAACCCAATTCAACTCGCAGGTAACAAAAGAGCCAAAGATAAAAACGTACCTGAGGGCCAAACCAGGCAAATCTTGATTCGTATAGGGAGGAACCCCTACCGTTAATTTCGTGTTTACCCGACCAACCACCCACGAGAGTCAGTTTAAATACATGTTGAAAGTACATTATGAATTTACAGATATTAGTTAATACTAAAGTACACATACTTGTAGTAGTACTGGCA
Organism: Conchocele bisecta; assembly: GCA_029237695.1. Taxonomy (NCBI): domain Eukaryota; kingdom Metazoa; phylum Mollusca; class Bivalvia; order Lucinida; family Thyasiridae; genus Conchocele; species Conchocele bisecta. The sequence continues at coordinate 155,176,512 of CM055265.1, read as the reverse complement.
AGCATCCGGGAAAATATGTACATTTATTTTAACATATGGAGTCGATGAAAGACATGAAACATGTACTATTATAATACAGTTGTTGGTACATGCAACTCTAACCCTTACAATGCTGAGTTAGATTTTGTCATTTGCTGTTTATTATACATTTTACTCATCAAAAACATGCTTCAACAGCATTTAATGGAAATGATTCTTAAATGCTGCCAAAACACGTTTTATTCTGAGACAGTACAAGATATAAAACAACAAATGGCAACTTTCGGTTCCCGCATTCTAAAAGCTAACTGCCCCTTCTTTGCTTCAGTACAATCATTTAGGACGGAGGGAAATGATTCTAAAATGCTGCCAAACCATGTTTTCTTCTGAGGAAGTACAAAGAGGACAATTCTCAGTTCCTGCATTCTATGGGCTAAAATCTCCTCCTTTAACGCGTTCACCCCTAATTAACTGGAATGTAATTTGATATGTTAATTTTGCAACTAATCCAATGGTCACAAAAAGATTGTCAGACTAGTCCATTTATGAAAAGGGGGGTGTTTTTGTTCTCAGATCCTGATGAAACGGCTCATCACGAGCCGGCTCATCTGGATCTACACTGTTTGCCAATACCACTATACAGGCCTGTGGTGTTGAACGGGTTAATGCAATATAATTATTGAGGATGGAGGGAAATGATTCTAAAATGCAGCCTAACCATGTTTTAGTGAGAGACAGTACAAGATATAACACAATAGATGGCAATTTTCTGTTCTCCCATTCTAAGAGCTAAAATAATGCCCCCCTTCTTTACAAACAATACAAATATTGAGGATGGATCATATATACTGCCACTAGGAATTGAAATGAACACTACCTGGTTGATTCAACACAGAGATGTTCGTCTATTCACATTACCTACAAAACATTCGGATATAATTTCATGTGAATACAATAATATTTAAAAAATGTACACCATTTACACCTGGCCTATTGACCGTATAAAATAGTAACAGACGAGCCATTTAGAATATCAAAGATTGATCTGATATTAGACAATGGGATATAATATTATGTATATCCATGAGACAGTATGGCTTATGACATGGGTGAACCATGTCAAAATATTTAAAGTTAAAAACAAGAAAATCAGTATATTTTGGTTGGCAAACATACCTCAACAAATGTATAATTATATATATTCTGCATTCGCTATCATATATTGTTACATGGTTTCCGTTGTTTGCACATATGTGCAAACAAATAGTGCGTGCTGTTTGCATATGGCTTTAGGCAATGCTCTTTCCGGGGCCGCGCGTAATGGACGTGCCTTCATGACGTCACTACGCGGAAGTGCCTTCATGACGTCACTACTTCATGACGTTCATGACGTTCATGACGCGGCCCCGGAATATGAATACCGAAAATTATCTACGTGAATGGGACGATTTATAAAAGTACTGAAAATACTGAATATAATGCTCAAATTACATCAGTTTTGTGTTGGAAATGTAACAATAACGTTTGATCATGTCCAGCCGTGTGCAAACGTTTGCTGCAGCTTTGGACACAATTCCGGAGGACACAATTCTAATGAAATTTCAAGACATTTACAGAGAGAAATAAAACATATACTCCTAATTCGTTTGGCGAATATTTCCGTCGCTAGCAAGCAAAGAGTTAATTTGGGATTGAAGAACAAGGCTGTATGCGGTTTACAGTATTTGAGGTCAATTTTCCTATTCTGAATATGTCTGTAAAGTTTTGGCACATGTGCACATTAATTATGTATCTATTCGAATATCGGTACAATACATTTTTATTATATTGATAAGATATTGAAGACAATAAACAATAATATTTGTTAAATTAAAATATTCTATTTTTTTTTCATTTTGAACTTATTCATCGGTGCTAAAAAACATGTTGAAAATAAACATTGCATTCAAGGATATACAATGGAGGCATATCATATTGACTGGCTGGGTTTTATGTCTATGTAATGAAATAATGTCTAATACATACGAGACACGCCATGCGATTTTGTACCTAAGAACATGTGCGATATCTCCTGAATATTTCTTTCATAAAATGTACAATATTTTCCGTAAATAATGTCGAAAGATGACAAAACTTCCATAGCAAATGCGGAACAGTATTCCGCATTTGCTATGAAAATTTCGTCATCTTTCGACGTCATTTACAGAAAATATCACATTTTCTATAAATATATTTCATGAAAAATCTCATGTTCTTGGGTACAAAATCGCATGGCGTGTCTCATAAGACGACTTATCACACCAATTGGGTGAAGTTGTAAAAATGAAGCATTGGATCTACAACATCATGATTTTATGTTTCTCTTATCAAACTGTTGTATGCAATCATGTTGAAAATAGCATCAAAAACACTTATTACACCCGTGTGACAGATTAGCAGCGAGTCTTCTGGAATGAGGATCGTTTGGAAATTTCAATTCATGGATTTACATTTATTGAGCATAGGCTGCATATGCAGCATATGCTCAATAAATGTAAATCCCACAATTGTTTAAAAACATTGTTAATGTGAAATTCACACACATAATTTTGCACTTACAAATAGTTTAGTCATACAAAGTTTAGTGAAACGGCCCCATGTATACCAGTACATGTGACTATGACAAGAGAGTTGGGGCTTGCGCCATTTATTGCAAGTCTAGCTCCCTGTCATGATTTGAAGCTGCCCAGGGTTAATGGGGTCGAATCACATACGTTACCTGTTCTGATGGGAGTAAATCACAAAATCAGAATCTTTACAGAAATAATATATTCAGCCCTGAAATTAGAATAACCAGACCTGGTGCCAGGTCCTTACCACACCAGAATCGGGTAACAAGTTTTGTATTGGCCAATTATGTACTGAATGATAACATAATGTCGTCTCAGGCATTGCCCCGATACAAATATACGGGGTTACAACAAACTGAAACTAACATTTCATTGGTCGAAAGACGTCACATGACATTACTGAATGCCGTCAGTATAATGATGCAACGCAAACAAAAGTCTGCGTTCTTATGAACAGAATCACTTTTATAGTTGACGATCGGCTAACATAAAATGTTACCCAATAAATAGAATATCAGCCTAGTGTCTATTGATATCACGTTTATAAGGCTTGGCTCGGAAACGGTAGTAATTCTTTGGCAAACCTCAGAATTCCTACGCATTTCCTAGCCTTGTCTGATAAACTTGATATCTATCGTAATTCTCTATATATAAATGTGACAGAAAAAATTGGGCTTATGATTTTTGCTACCAGTCTAGCTCCACTATAGTGGCAGATCTCTGGGGGCCGTTTCACTAAACTTTGAAAGACTAAAATGCAAATTTAGGATCGTCTGGAAAATTCAATTGATAGATTTACATTTATTGAGCATAGGCTGTATATGCAGCCTATGCAGCCTATGCTCAATAAATGTAAATCCAATAATTGTTTACAAGAAAACACTGTCAATGTGAAATTTACAGACTATCATAATTTTGCACTTACGAACATTTTAGTCGTGCAAAGTTTAGTGAAACGGACGTCAGAAGACTGGTTAGTATCTATTCTGTTTATCAGACACACAACATGCGCACCGTGTCTCACTGACTAAATGGGAAACAATGCCGACCGTGATACGACTGTGCAATGTGCATGTTGACCTGGGTATTCATTGGCCACAAAATCAATCAGCCATATTTTTTCCAGTGCAGGTCACACACAAGAAATATTTTCTAAAACAGCTGATCAGCGAAGTTATGAATATTTAATAAGACTAGACCGATTGCTTGTGTGGTCACCCGGAACTTGACTGTCAGTGGAGGTGTGACAATACAGACAGTTTGTCACTGTCGCCGACAAAGAAACCAGCGCGCCGGAAACCGGTTTCTTTTACATAATCTCATTGGAACTGCGTAAATTTTGCACAGGTTATGATTTTGTTAAGAACGTCATAAGAAATTTCAATGAATGAATATTTACGAGCCATATTATACCCGTGTCATAAGTCATTATGTATGAGCGATAATCTATTAAAATGTGGAATCAGACGACTGGGTACATGTATTTTATTTCTATCGGGTGCCAAATTTTGCGGATTTTTGTATACTGATCTATGTGGCAAGCTACATGTACTATAGGAATGAATGGCCTTTTTGTGGAATTTATCGGGGTATAAACTTGGAAAAGTCGCGGGAATACTGGACGAAGGCCGGAAGGCCGGAAGGCCTCGTCCAGTATTCCCGCTACTTTTCCAAGTTTATATCCCCGATAAATTCCACAAAAAGGCCATTCATTCCTTATAATAATTCAGCACAAGAATTATTTGATTTTACAAAGCATAGAGGTATTGAAATTTTGCTGACAAATGAGAAACACCATGTGATTTTGTACCTTCGGACATGCGTAATTTCATAATTTCGGAATTCAGCATGTAGGTACTCTGAAAATTTTGTCAACTTTTGACTTTACTTTATGTCATGAAATTACGCAGGTGTCCAAACTCCGAAGGTACAAAATCACACGGCGTGTCTCAAATGACTATGAATGAAGTGTACAAAATGTTCTAATTTTGTTCTTTTTGCACAAGAATTGATCGTATATCTTTTCTGTGCAATACTGGGTGATTCCAAATGCGACTACGAATGGTAGTTTTTATTTTTATACTTACTGAAAAGATTGTACCCAATTATAGAATGAAATACGGATGATGAAAAATAAGCATATAAAGTTTCAAGCCATCCCTACTTATGTAAACAAATATAGTAGGTAGCGGAAAACATTAACACGAATTTCGGACAGACACGCACAGACGAACAAGGTGGCGACTTTTTTTTACAAAGGACATTTTTTCAGGCTGCATAAAACAGTTTAGATTCTACGGAGCCCGCAGATGTAGAATTCGTTTTTTTATTAATTTGTTCCCACAAAATAACAATTCATTCCCTGAATTTCACATTCGTTCCCACGAATTAACAATTCGTTCCCTCAACTGAACAATTCATTCCCATGAAATAACAATTCGTTCCCATGGGCCATGGGAACGAATTGTTAATTCGTGGGAACGAATTGTTATATCGTGGAAACGAATTGTTAATTCGAGGGAACAAATTGTTAAATTGAGGAAACAAATTATTATTTTGTGGGAACAAATTAATAAAAACAAGAAATGCGTCTGTCGAACGCGGATGCCACCTGCAGCATATTTGAGAAACTGTGACAAAGTGGTTAACCGAAAAGTGTGACGGACAGACATACAGATGGACAGATGGATGGACGGACGGACAGACAGACGGACGGTCCAAAAACAATATGCCACCCGGCTCTTCGAGACCGGTGGCATAAAAATTCATGTCCCCTGTGAAAAGATTCTGATCCTTCTGAGTGAATGTGTGAGAGGACAAAGATAGTCAATTGTGGTAAATATCCCAAGGTACCATTCCTTAGCCAGTGGCCCATTGATTCTCCAAGACCACAAACTGGCTTATTTCTAATCGCCCTTCCGATCTTTTTATAACTGTAATTATTAGCCAAAATGTGTGTATGTAAATTGAACGTTCAGTCAATTACAATTTGCTCCAAATGATTCAGAGGTATAACTGTAACACTATGGTTGACTTAAATTGGTAAGCATGCATAACCTCGAACATTTCCAATTAGAGTCATATACGCACATTTTTTAACCATTACAATGCTGAATTAAATTGTGTTGTACACTGTTTATTTTCTGTTTTTCTTGATGAAAACACGTTTTGACAGTGCATGAGAATCATCTCCAATGGAGATGATTCTCATTCGCTGCCAAAGCATGTTTTTGCCAAGGATTATCACAAATGTGAAGAAAAAAAGCAGATGAAAATATGTGTTTGTTAAATGGTATAAAGATAGCAGCAATTAACTCATCAAAGTCTATGGATACAATAGTTTTTATTAAAAAAATCTGTTTATTTTGTTTGTTTCTCAATAAATGTATATATTGTTACCACTCATATGAACCGTCTCGTCGAGACGTTCATATGAGTGGTAACAATATACACTTTCGAGGTGAAATGAAGAAAATAGGATGTTCCCCCCTAAAAAGTTTCAAACGGGGATAAAAATCTTAAATTTTCGTACTACTCTACATGTAATTGTACCTGGCCTATGACATTTAAAGACTACCCACCCCAATAACATTAAAACAACCTCATTGCTCTAATTACTCACATAATCAATATTAAAACATAACATGAACATATTGGATTTCATTTCAGAGCAAGATCAATCCTTTTCGCTAGCACACAGAATTTTTGTTTCTCTCCAACGCACAACACAAATTGGGCTCGTTTCAATTTCCATTTCCATTAAAAGCACACATAAAGCAACGAAGGGAATTTTTATATCGCATATAATTACATGTATGATCCATCCGCCATAAACATTATTCTTTACGACAGTCGAGACCAGTGATTTCCCCGTCGCAATGAACAGTTTAATTTATAAGAATATCTTCTTTGGGATAAGGATGGCCGATCTATGAAGAACAGAAATATCAAGACAGAAATAACAGAAAATAACAGAAAAACTCAACTAGATATGGTAATTTCGTCAAATGTTCCCTTTTCAAACAGGACCTTTAAAGTCTTAGACCGCTACTCACAACAATTGTCGCCTGCTGTTGCTTTTATATCTTGCCTTATTTCTCGATAAAAACATGGTTTGACAGCACTTCAGAATCATTTCCAATGGAAATGATTCTGAAGTGCTGTCAAAGCATGTTGAAAATCATTCTAAAGTGCTGTTAAAGCATGTTTTTGATGATACAAATGGAAAATAGAAAATAAACAGCAGACGACAACAAAAATAAGATAGCGGTGTAAGAGTTAAAAATAATAATGAAAAAATTGCTGAACCACAAGGTGACCATGACTATGGATTTTGTATGGGGCTTCAAAAGCACATAGTAGACAACCCTCTCCATCCCTGCTGTAGCATACGGGTGAATTAACCCTCACTTTGCTGCATATGAACATTTCAAAACAGTTTTCGGTAAAACAGTTCAAAATGCGGTTACTGCATACAGTTTTGTAGAGGAATTTGAAAAAATATTCGTTTGTTTTGTTTATTAGTGTTTAACGGCCTATCAACAGCTAAGGTCATGTAAGGCCGGGCAAACGGGTTCGATCCCATTTTAACCTGCTGCATTGGGGGGAAAATCCCAAAATCAGAACGGAATATTTACATCGAGAACAAATATATTCAGCCCTGAAATTTGAATAACCTGACCAGGTGCCAGGTCCATACCACACCAAAGTCACTTGGCCCCTTCCCCTAAAATAGGATTACGAATATCGTAATACTCACATAAGGGGTATAACCAGATTCAACCGTCACATACAAAATGCCAAAGACGTATGTGAGGGCCAAACCAGGTCTCCAGTCGGGATTCCGGTAAGGATGAACCCCGATCGTTAAATTACCCATCGCGTGCTCCCACCTGCCACCCACGAAAAAATATTTCTATTCTCGGAATAAAACAGGTGACACCATGAAATGGAGCGTCTACTGCAGCAAGGCCAATGAAACAAAAATAAACAAAGTGCATAACATTATTCAATGAATTATCTTTCACCCCTAAGTAACTGGAATGGATTTTGATATGTTAATTTTGCAACCAATTTAACTGTCAGAAAATGATTTCAGACTAGTACATTTATGAAAAGGGGGTGTTTTTGTTCTTAAAAATGAGAGAAAAAAAATTGCAAAAAATGCAGATCCTGATGAGACGGCTCGTCACGAGCCGGCTCATCTGGATCTACACTTTTTGCCGATACCACTATACAGGGCTGTGGTGTTGAAAGGGTTAAAACTACGCATGTAATTGTATGGTAATATATATGTGGCACATACAATATATGTTTCACAACTACATGCTTTTGCAACATTATCTTCATAAACAAAATGAGGTCATGAAATTTGAAACAAATTTTCTCTACAAAATAGGAATTCTACGATATATTTAGTATTGCCTCAAAAATTATTTCTAAGCCACGGCAAAGTAAACATATTTTTGAGGCAATACTAAATATTATATCATAGAACCCCTATTTTATTTATATACAAATTTTAGTAATATTAATTTTTTTTTAAATATTTTATTGGCGTAATTTGGCGATGGAAAAACGAGACTCAAAGAACGGCATTTATACCATACATAAATGTGACTGTGACTGGAGAAATGGGGCTTATGGGCTTTGTTACCAGTGTAGCTCCTGATCAAATAGCACACACCTGAAGCCCGATATAGATCTATATTGTTTGTTAGAAGCATGACGAGTGTTTCATTGATGGAATAGCGAACAGTGCAGGCCCTGATCAGACTGCGCGGATGCGCAGGCTGATCTGGGGCTCCACTGATCGCATAAGCCATAAGCCCCGGTCACAAATTGGTTTTACAACATTTTCAATGCTCTGCAAATGAGTTTCAAAATCATACATGTAATGTGAACATACTAGTCTCTGTATTTAGATACGGAAAATTGTTTATTGTGTTAATTACAGTAAACTACATTGTAATTGTTGGACACAAATGACAATCATTTGTTGAAAATTATAAAATTGACAGCCTGTAATATCTCGGACAATCTAAAACATAGAACATTCAGTAATCAGATAAGCAGTATAACACTGGCAATATTAGCGCTGACTTTACAATCGAGTGTTATACGAGAATGTATGTCCAATCAACACGAAATGGCTGTCCAATGACCAGTTCTGGAACTTATATAAGTAAACGAAGATGAATTGAATGCCACATAAATGAAATGAACCTAGTTGATGATAAACTCATGGAAAATTAGTTTGAAACTAAATGTGTAACCCTCTTAAAATAAAGTCTATTATTATTATTATTTTAAATGCATAATATTGCAAATAAAAACTGAAAACAGATATTAACTTTATTTAAGAATTTCTCAAAATAGGACGTAAGATGTTGCCTTGGTTTCTACAGGTACAAAAATTGACGAAGTGTATTTATATTTATTAACTGCTAAAGTTGTAAAGTATACATAAATGATATTCAATTATATTTATTATGTCCATGACACTGAATTATCAAGTATCACTCAAATGATCATTTTAATAACTGATTAATAACTTTATATTTATTAACTGCTAAAGTTGTAAAGTATACATAAATGATATTCAATTATATTTATTATGTCCATGACACTGAATTATCAAGTATCACTCAAATGGTCATTTTAATAACTGATTAATAACTTAGGATGCGAGAAATGAAAATTGGAGAATTCTGATTTTTAAACACTGATAAAAAACATGTTTTGACAACACACGAGAATCATCTCCTATGGAGATGATTCTCATGTGCTGTCAAAACATGTTTTTATCGACAGAAATGGAAAATAAAACGAAAACGGCAGACCAAATTTAAATCAGCATTGTATGGGTTAACGACTACACGCCAGGTGACTATGTATGTGTAGATTAGTATCTGTTCCAACTAATTATGACTGGCGACAAACCGTAAACACGCGTATTCCCAGAAGCGGGGACAGGCTAAATATTTTATGAACATCATACACATGTAATTGTGTAGACACAACCTACAATCATGAGAGTGGTAGATGTCTATACTGATAACTAAATGAATGGTGTCTCAAAATTAAAATTATATGCCATATAAGTATGTCATTTTTCTTAATTTAAAAAAGATGACCCACAATGGAATTATACACACATATATGAGCCACGCCATGTGATTTTGTACCTTCAGACATCTGCATAATTTCATTAAATATGTTTACAAAATATACAATATTTTTCATAAATAAAGTCAAAAGATTACGGAAAATATTGTAAATTTTGTAAACGTATTTTGTGAAATTATGCAGATGTCCGAACACACAAAATCACATAGCGTGTCCCATATCGATGTATTAATTATGATATAATTTTATTTTATGACAGTTATACTTATTTTAATAATACATGTTATTTTTAATTATAATTGTAATTGTTTGCACAATATGACATTAAATTATATAAAAGTTGCAAGCCAACATATAGTTACTGATAGAAGCATACTTTTATATTCCTTATTTTGCTAGAACATGTTGTTAAAGAAATACATTACATTGTATCTTATCTAATTTGCCTAAAATATATAGTTAAAACATATTTCAGAGAATTAAAAATTGTTGGAAAATTACAAGAAATAAACAGAAATGAGATACTTGCCTTTTAACAGTACGCCGACGGCGCTTGGTTGCATACATGCTTTTGAATAGTACGTCGTCGATCATTCATACAGCGGCTATTCCAGCTTTACATCAGTAATAAAACAACGTAATTCCAATGGCGTTTTGTCAGGCTATGCGAACAATTCCGTACAATCTGTATCCATAAATATCTATCAACAGAATCTGCCGAATATCACCATCACACATGTTTTTGGCAAAATATGCGCAAAATATCAACTCGTATTTAAAAACGTATGTATGACTATTTCATTATTCACAACAACCGGAACCGAGAAATCGTAAAAATTCTCACACGAATGTAATTAATGTAATGATTTGTACGAGAAAATATCATCAGCACGCAAATTCTGTATTGAACGGTCAGACACAAATACGAGGAAGGCCATAGCATGGGGACATATACTTAGCCATGTACGGTGCTTGGCCACGCGACACATCATTCATTCCACGGCTGCGAGACACGAGATGCTAGCTCCGCCCACCCAATATCAGCCGGCCTATCTTCGCGCACGGTGATTATTGATTCGCTCCTCCGTATAATAGCACGGCATTACTCTATTCAAAAGGTCTCCATTTCATGTCAACCGAACAAGAAAGGATCAAACCAATATTTGTTGTTGGAGAAAATGCGTTAATTCTTAAAATGAAAATAAAAATTTAAAGATATGATAATGTTTGTTTATATTAACCCATTAAATGCGGAATACACCTTTACGGGTATGAATTTTTAAAAATATACTATTTTTATTTTTGTTGTTTTTGAATGAAAGTATATGTTGCGACCACTCATTTGAACCATCTTGATGAGATGGTTCAAATGGTGGTCGCAGCATATACTTCTAATTAAGCACATTTAAAGAAAATATTTATGATTTTCCTCAATCAATATGACATATCCTCAACATGAAAAGGGTTAAAGAAATGTGATATTTTTCTGTATAAAAATTAGAGACAATATATGCGCTGATACATTTATTTCAGGGAATGCAAAAAAAAAATTAAAAAAAAAATTAAGTGATCAAAATATACCAGAGAGTGTGAACAGCATAAACACATTATCTACTGTCCATACTCACACAGTAGGGCCAGGAACTACAAGTACATATATTAGTAACCCTTTATCCCCTAAATAACTGTCATAGACTAGTTCATGCTAATGTTTGGACGAGTTCATTAATCATATGAGAAATATTTTTAAAAAATATGAAAAATACTGACAAGCACTGTAGATCCTGATGAGACGGCTCGCTACGATCTACAGTGTTTGCAGAATGTTGGCTATATGGTTTGTGGTGTTGAAAAGGATAAGAACACAAAACTGTCACTGTTACCAGTGAAACGGGACTTATAGCATTTGTAACCAGTCTACATCCTGATTGGCTAATGCAATCCTGCAGTCTCATATGGGTCTATGCTGTTTATTAGAACCACGACAGAGTGAATGTGCAGGCTGATCCGGTTCTACACTGATCAAAAAGGTCATAAACCCCATTCCTCCCGCAACTGTCACAAATAATGTTTGTTTGTTTGTTTGTTTGTTGGTGTTTAATGGCCTATCAAAAGCTAAGGTCATTTAAGACTGGGCCAACGGGTTCGATCCAGTATTCAACCTGCTGCATTGGGGGGAAAATCCAAAAATCAGAATTGAATATTTACATCGAAAAAAATATATATTCATGACCTGTAGTAGGATTACGAATAATCGTAATACTCACATGAGGGGGGTATAACCACATTCAACTGTCACATACACAATGCTAAATAATGAAGAATAAACATCATCTTTATGTACCATCCGTATTACCATATAAAATATATAACCAGTAGCAGAGATATAAATACAGAAGGCTATGTCCCCGGTATTACAGAAATGTTCATAAAAAAATAAAATACAAATGTACATGTACATGTAACACAAAGATACATGTATAACCACCATTCAAGCATAGCCTGGGGACAATAATTGTCATGGACCTCTGTTAAATTTAATTACAAGTTAGAAGTGCACCTGGACACCTTCAGATCACCAAACATATGTTCGGGGCAATGATGAGCAAAGTGACAATTATCCCGAATGGTCAACCAATGATGACAAGAGATTTTGTGTGATAAGATCTTTGGTCTCAAACCCAAAATGTACATAATGTCTGTGCGTTTGCGATCAAAATAGTGCCAGATCAGACTGCACATCCGTGCAGTCTGATCTGGGACTATTCTGATCGCCAGAGTACTGGTGATGTCATAAATCAGCAATGCAAAATATATGTAGATTGACGAGACATTTCTGTGCAGGCTGGTTTAGTTAACCACTAGCGATAAAAGACCAGTTATTTTTCAAATGCACAAATGTGTCGCAACAGACTGGTGCTTATTTGCTTGGTGGCCAGTGCAGACACAATCTAGTCAGCATTTTTTCTGAAGTCACATCACAAGCTGCATCAAACTGATGGCGGACGGAACGACAGAAGTAAAACTCCTGATAATGATCCCATTTTGCCATAAGTGGACACATAATTATGAATGTGACTGGAGAAATGGGGTTATGGGTTTTGCGACCAGTGTAGATCCAGATCAGCATGTGCATCCGCAGTCGGACCAGGATCTGCACTGTCCGCCAATCCATCAATGAAACACCTGCTATGCTTCTAACAAGCAACTTAGATCACTATCAGGCTACAGGTGTGTGCTATTTGTTTAGTCGCTACACTGGTCACAAAACCCGCGAGCCTCATTTCACAGCCACAATTATGATCTATGCCCTGAAGCTCAAAACCTGCCTCTTTTCACCTAGACTGCCCAATAGAGATCCAATGAAGATAAAAGCTCATAAATTATACCAATATTTATGTGGATTAAAGTGTATTAATTTGATATTAAGCTAATTTGTCAAAAGATGATTCACGATATTGGTCTGATATAGTAATCACTTTCCAATACTGCTTCAAGAAAGAATGACTGCATTTTAACCCTTTCACCCACCCCTAAGTAACTGGAATGAAATTTTATATGTTAATTTTGAAAACAATCCAAGTGTCACAAAATGATTTTCAGACGAGTCCATTTATGAAAAGGTGGGTGTTTTTGTTCTCAAAAATATGAAAATTACTTCACGAGCCGGCTCATCTGGATCTACACTTTTTGCCAATACCACTATACAGGCCTGTAGTATTGAAAGGGTTAACGTATTGTGAGACCTTTCACGCTCATAGACTTTTGGATGGTCAAAGTGGAATACGGGGTTACGAGAAATGATGACATTTTTCAACAAAATTCCTTGGTATGAGAACATGTTGATTTCAGACAGGATTCAGGGACAATATATCTATTAATAATAATAACTAGAGAAAGTTAGCAGAGGCTCACAGATACCCCCAGCCACCACCAGTAGCATATTTCATCAACATTGCAAAGTATACTTTACTAGCAAAGTATACTTTGAGGGAGTAATCATTTATTTTTCCTGAAATGCATTATTTCATATAGAACTAACAAATGCATATATTTCATGATTAAAAGTATACAGAATTATTATACTGAATTTATCACAGCCAAATTGGCTGTGATAATGTAATAAATTCAGTATAATAAAAATTAATAAATTTATCATAAAATTGAAAATTTCTCCCTCAAAGTATACTTTACTAGATAAGTATACTTTGCAATGTTGGTGAAATAGGCTACTGGACAGACAAATAAAATATTTAACATAAATTTCAAAGTAATTTGGCATTGACATGGATGATAATGATAAACATGTATGTGAAGTTTCAATTCTGTGGTGTTGAAAGGGTTTAGCAATTTACAGAGATGAGATTAGATCAATGTTGTCATACTAAAATAAACCCTCAGTGACCTTGACCATGGGTGCTCAGACATGGAGTGTATGCAAAAGCAAAGCACCATCCCATGACACACATTATGGCCAAATATTATTAAAATCGACGAAGTGGTTCGTAAGTAATGAAAGATGTTACTAACATACACAACACAATATCTCCTCCTGCCTATCGGCGCGCGGATAATAAGTGAAAATGTAGACATTGTAGGATGTGCAGACATCAAATAAATTGCATTAAGTTTATGGAAAATAACACAATTTGAACCAAATAACCGAGACAATAATGTTGCCTGTGCTCTTATAAAACCATACCATCTCCTAGGGACTACTCTCTGTTTCAAGAAACCTGCCCAAATTTTATGGCCATATAAACAATGCACAAACAATATTTTTTTGGATAATATTAAATTTTATCAAAATTTAAGAATGAGCCTTCTTTTTATCTAGTGAAATTTTGTCAAATATTGATTTTATTATGAAAAATGAGTTCTCTATGAGAATTTAACATCGAGTAAAAAAAGTGGAGAACCTGCAGGAGGAGTCGAAAAATGAAAAATGAAAACATTTGGAAATTGATTCTGAAATCTAGCTAGATAGCTGGGAAAATGATCTAACTAAGAAAACAAAAGTTACATAATGAAAATCGGTCCACTATTTCTGAAATTAGAAAATTTCCCCATGTTAAATCCCCATAGACATCTTCACTTTGGGAATTTAACATGTTGAAATTGTTCTTTCGCAATAACAATATTGGACCAAATTTCACGAAATAAAAAGTAGGGTCATTCTTAAATTTTGCTATAATTTAATATTATCAAAATCGATATTGCTTTTGCATTATATATAGCCGTAAAATTTGGGCAGGTTTCGTGAAACAGACAGTATATAAATGTATGGATTCCTCACAGAGCTAGATTGCCAAATTACATTTACATTGGATTCGTAGAAACATTCAAAAGAACCGCGAACAAGACAATTAGTACAGAAAAAAATCCTGTCCAATGAAATTTGTGATTCGCAAAACTAAAACGAGGTGTATCGAGTTTGCGACCAACGTAGCCCCAGATCAACATGTGCCTTGATCAGGGCCTACATTGGTCGCCGTTACATAATTGGTAAGCTATTCTTGATGTCTGCAACAGTAGCATTGCAATCTGCATCTTAACTCTCTTTGCATGCTGGGAAACTTATGGGATATAAATAGTTCAAAATAGCCGGCAACAATTATATATATATTTTCTTTTATATCTCCCTGTAAATATTATGGATGTCTCCAGAGGACGCAAATCTAATGAAATTCCAAGACTGCAGAAAGAAATAAGAAAAATGTCCCCAATGTGTTGGCTGTTATTTTCACATCTAGCACGCAAAGAGTTAATACATGGATGTGCTAGATGATCATACGTCGCACTGATAAAATAATCCATAAGCCACTTTTTGTGGCAATTGTCATTTTAAATCCCCCACCACCTAACAGGGCAATCATATGATTTTCTTCTCTTTAATTATCCATTTCCAGATCGGTTAGCAGGCATTTCTAGAACAAACAATCGCTAATCAACTTAGTAAGCTTCGTACTTAACCCTTTCAATACTAGACCGCTTTCTCAATATTTACAAATGGTGTAGATCTTGATGAGCCGGTGTCACAGAATTCTCCCCCCCACCCAGAATATTCTCCCCCCACTGGGGGGGAAAATATTCGCCGAATATTTTCCCCTCCACACGAATATTCTCCCCCCCACCTCCATTCATTGTAAAATCGGGTGGGGGGATAATATTTGGCGAATAATTTGCCCCCACCACCCCCCCGCCCCCGGTCAGCCAAACCGTGTGTGATATGAGTCTGATGTAGGAAAGGGGGGGGGCGTAATATTCGGCGAATAATTTGCCCCCCCCTCCCAGTCAGCCAAACCTTCTGTGATATGAGTGTTGTGAGAGGAGAGGTGGGGGGATAATATTCGGCGAATAATTTGCCCCCCCCCCCCCGCCCCCGGTCAGCCAAACCGTGTGTGATATGAGTCTGATGTTAGGAGAAGGGGGGGGGGGGGGGGGGGAGTAATATTCGGCGAATAATTTGCCCCCACCCCCCTCCCAGTCAGCCAAACCTTCTGTGATATGAGTGTTGTGTAGAGGAGAGGTGGGGGGATAATATTCGGCGAATAATTTGCCCCCCACCTCCCGGTCAGCCAAACCGTCTGTGATATGAGTGGTGTAGAGGAGAGGTGGGGGTGATAATATCGCGAATAATGATGCCCCCCGTGTTCGTCCGAATATATTCGACCCCCCCCCCTCTCCTCTACACCACACTCATATCACAGAAGGTTTGGCTGACTGGGAGGGAGGGGGGGGGGCAAATTATTCGCCGAATATTACCCCCCCCCCCTCTCCTACATCAGACTCATATCACACACGGTTTGGTTGACCGGGGGCGGGGGGGGGCAAATTATTCGCCAAATATTATCCCCCACCAGATTTTACAATGAATGGAGGTGGGATATTCGGCGAATATTTTGCCCCCCGCCCGTTGCCCAGTCAGCCAAACCCTCTGTGATATGAGTGTGATGTAGAGGAGAGGTTCCAGGAGGGGGATAATATTCGGCAAATATTTTGCCCCCCGCCCCCCGGTCAGCCAAACCCTCTGTGATATGAGTGTGGTGTAGAGGAGAGGTGGGGGGGATATATATTCGGCGAATATTTGCCCCCCGCCCGTTGCCCAGTCAGCCAAACCCTCTGTGATATGCGTCCTCTACATCACACTCATATCACAGAGGGTTCGGCTGACTGGACGACAGGGGGGCAAAATATTGGCCGAATATTATCCCCCCCCCCCTCTCCTCTACATCACACACATATCACAGAGGGTTTGGCGGAGGGCAAATTATTCGCCAAATATTATCCCCCCCACAGTAACAGTAATAAAAGTCAGGAAAAAGGGGGGGGGGAGAATATTCCAGTGGAGGGCAAAATATTCGGCGAACATTCTACCCCGGGGGGGGGGGGGGGGGGGTGGGGGGGGTAATATTTGTAATGAGGGGGAGATTATTCGCCTGGAGGGGGTGGAGAATATTCGGCGAACATTCTGCCACCGGGGGGGGAAATATTCTGGGGGGAAAATATTTGTTTACACCTGCCCGTAACGAGCCGTCTCATCAAGATCTGCACCATTTGTGGATATTTTTTAATGTTTATAAGATGACACCCTTTTCTGCATGAAACAGTCCCCCCTTATCACTCTCAAAGTTGAAATAGTCCATGTCAGGGGTGGAATGGTTAGCAACATACAGTGAAACCTCTCTAAACTGTACACCCTGGGAGGTCCCCAGGGTGTCCGGCTTAGAGAGTTTCACTGTAAATCAGACATTTGATCATTCTGAGCCATAGTTGTGTGCTATGTGATCACGAACAGACATTATCACAGGAGTTAAATGACCAGGAAACTCATAAAAAATGCGACCACGGGTGATTCTTGGTGTCCGGTTTAGAGAGATTCCACTGTATTTTGAAGTTCCATGGAGAAAGCGCAGGCAGGCACCATTTACTGGTAGAATTATGAAACATATGGTAAGATCCCAGTCCAATCAATGAGCAATAAAGTTTCCATCTCGTCTTTTGAATTTTGTCTTTTCCAATTGATTTTACAATATAATTAGGTCCGAGACGAAAGGCAGCAGATTGAATTTCTTCGCACTACGGCTTTCAACAGATGTCTTATTTTTGTCATAATTCAACAAGACGCTGGGTGCAATTTGTTAAACAATTATATTCTGAAGAGGCTTGGTGGATGAAAACCTTTAATATAGTTTTAGATCTTAAATAAAATTTATATAAATGTATATATACAAGACCTGGCATTTTTTCACCGTTTGTTCTAGTTTCCAATAAAAGTGTATGCCAATGTTTACATGCATTCTTTTTTATGACATTTCAATGTCAAACAACATTATGGTAAAAAGCAGATATTGCTCAGAACAAATACGTGAACAAAGGTCTAGTACACACAATTTCTTCAAACTATTGTGTTCTGCACACTTGAATTTTCGAATTGATACAAAATATCAACTGTTCTGCAGTTTATTCATTGATAAACTCTTGCCAAGTGTTTGTATGTGGTGGATATTCAGTCAATACAAATTTCAGTCAATACAAATGCTGACATTTGTGTAAATCACGTGAAGTTGGAAGTTTAAACCCTTAGAAGGCGGGAACCAAAAATTGTCATCTGCTGTTGTTTCTTATTTGGTATTTTCTCTAAATAAAAACATGGTTTGGCAGCATTTTAGAATCATTTCCATTGGAAATGATTCTAAAGTGCTGTCAAAGCATGTTTTTGATAAGAAAAATGGGAAATAAAAAATAAATGGCGGACGATAAATTTTAATTCAGCACTGTAAGGGTTAAATAGAATTGAGGCAACATTTACTTACCTGCTTATATCAGCTTGGCATCAAGGTCAATTCTGCAAATGGTTGAAGATACGTTCTCAGTATAACACACCATTGCTGAGCTACAATTGAATATTGTAAAACATATTCTGAAAGTGTAATATTTATTGTAAACTCCCAGAGTTTACAATAAATATTACACTTTCAGAATAATTACATAAAATTACAGAGAAATTCTATGAACCCAAGATGGATATCACAGGTATTTATATGAGCTAGGAAAAATATCTGCAAGTGCTGATCATTGTATGTGCAGTCATTATAATATACCATTTATTTAACAAGGTGAACTGATTATCGTGAAATAATGCACGAGTGATTGGGTCCTTACGCTCAACAAACGAGTGAACGTAGCGAACCAAGTTTGTTTAGCGGTAGGACCATATCACAAGGGCATTATTTCAAGATAATCAACTCGCCTGGTTAAATAAACATTTTCTTACATGATTCTTCATAAAACCAAAGCGAAACAAGCATAAACTATGGCCAAGAGATATGCAAATTAATTTTCGGAGGCCGGCCGTAGTGTCGGCGACTGTCTCGTGATTGAGAGGGTGTGTCCGAGAACATGATTTGATTGATCGAAGGAAACGCATCATTGTGACGTTACTGACGTCATTGCTACATATATGGTAAGCACGAGAGTGGTGTAAACTACTGCTACTGAGTGGTGTAATTCACCGTTATATTTCTCTAAACTACTTGCGGAAATGTAAGAAAATACAGTTTTACAACATGTAATGTAATTGAAAATGAAATGTAATGAATAGGGTTCAACGTCCCAGCAACAGCTAAAGTCATATGGGGATGGGACCACAGTTTAAAGTCTCGTCAGACCGACCCACAAATGGTATTTTTCATGCCCCAGGGTAGGTTTCGAACTCACAACCTTTAGTATTGAAGTTTAGTATTCTACTCCTGACCCACATCCCATTGCTATGTACGGTAGGTAATTGAAGAACAATTGCAAGCCTATTTCAAGGAATTTCGAAGCCAATTAACACTTTCAACACCACAGGCCTGAATAGTGGTATTGGCAAATAGTGTAGATCCAGATGAGCCGGCACATTTTTGATAACAATAACACCTCCTTTTCATAAATAAACTCGTCTGAAAATCAGTTTGTGACAAATGGATTTGTCCGGAAATTAACATATAACGAGGATGGCCGCATGCCCGCATGCACATGTCAATAAGCATACACAGTTTCAAGCAAATCTGACTTACGGTTACAGAGATAGTAGGTATGTGAAAACTTTAACGCAAATTTTGACAGAAACTTTAACGCAATTTGTCATTTGTCATTTGACCTTGACGTAGGGGCACAGGGGCCGCATGAGTGGGACACAGAATGAATATATGGATGATGACTAATAAGCATATGAAGTTTCAAGTCAATGTGACTTAGGACTGCAGAGATCTAAGGTATTTAAAAACTTTAACGCAGATTTCGGAACGCAAACTTCTAAGTCATTTGACCTTGACCTTGGGCACAGGGGCCGCATGAGTGGGATACAGCATGAATATATGGATGATGACTAATAAGTATATGAAGTTTCAAGTCAATGTGACTTAGGACTGCAGAGATATAAGGTATTTAAAAACTTTAACGCAGATTTCGGACGGACACACGTCCGTACTAACATTTTGGGTTTATGGGCTATTTGTTCTTTAAAAGATCAAAGGAATAGCCCCTAAACTACAATAGGTTTAAGGGCTAACGGAATAAATCTATTGTATTCTATTGTCTTAGGCTCCTCCCTCTAGCCCCTACACCCCCAATGTTAGCCCGGACGGACGGACGGACGGATGGACACCCGGACGTCATTGTGATCACTATGTCTCGCTTTCCACAAGTGGGCTCGACAAAAATCCATTCCATTCCAGTTACTTCGAGAGGTGAAAGGGTTAAGCCTGGTTTTATCAGATCATGGCCCATATGGTTTATACATTATTAATGAGGTGTCTTTCCCATCCACCCTGCATCAAAGTGAATAAATTGGTAATTTTATGTGGAATTGCAAATCAACATCATTTTTAGACATTTCAGAAGAAAATGCACATACCTCACGATTCATGACCAGTTTAGATATACAGCAAATCACAGTCTGCACTGTCCAGCATGCCGATTGGAAGAGCAAGACGTGATCTACAAAACAAGGTAGACACCAAAGAGAATATAAACATGTGCAAATTGAGCTGAATATATAGACTTGGTGTAAATGCATTTGTAGTTTTTCTGTTATTGGCAAATTGTAGTTGTAATTACACAAATTACAGAGAAAAAAAACACGTGCTTGTTTTAGCCACTGAACCATATGGTTAATCTTGATACGAGGCTGTGACTGGAAAATTGGGGCTTACGCCATTTGTGATTAGCATAGGTCCTGATCAAATAGCACACTCCTGTAGCCTGATAGCGATCTATGCTTTATAGAAGCAGAATGGGTGTTTCATTGATATAATGGCGAACAGTGCAGATCCTGATCAGACTGTGCGGATGCACAGTCTGATCTGGATCTACACTGGTCGCAGATGCCGTAAGTCCCATCTCTCCAGTCACAGCCACATAATAATGCAGCAATTATATCAGACTGACCAAGTTCAATGATATTTCTGTTTCCATGGATTATCAGGCCAACAACGGATCTTTGTGCTGATAGGCGTACCCTCCCATCTACAAAATAAAGCTAGATTGATAGCAATAGAATTTAACAAAATGTATTGCTTGCCCTAGTTTCTCGACCAATGAAATCATAGCATTTTGTCTCAATTAATCACATATTGCGACTATTTCTCCAAAATCTACTAAATGTATTCATTAAATGTTCCAATATGTAGAAATGTATATTTAGATCGATACGGTTCAAATGAGTGGTCACAACATATAGTTTTGAGATGAACGAAAGAAAAAAATTTCATACTACTATAATTGTATCCCATCTTTAATGGGTTAAAAACCGGTAACCAAATTTGTCGTCTACTGATGTTTCATATTTTGTATTCTTTCTCAATAAAAGCATGGTTTGACAGGACTTGAGAATCATTTCCATTCATTTCAAAAGTGCTGTCAAAGCATGTCTTTGTTGAATAAAATGGCAAACAGCAGACAACTAATTCAGAACTGTAAGGGTAAAAATAAAGCATTTAAAACAATTAAATGACCAGTAGCCGATTTCATCAACATTGCAAAGTATACTTTAGTAGCAAAGTATACTTTGAGGGAGAAATTTTCATTTTTTTTTTAAATTTATTAATTTTTATTATACTGAATTTATTACATTATCACAGCCATTTAATGGCTGTGATAATGTAATAAATTCAGTATAATAATTCTGCATACTTTTAATCATGAAATATATGCATTTGTTAGTTCTATGTGAAATAATGCATTTCTGGAAAAATAAATGATTACTCCCTCAAAGTATACTTTGCTAGTAAAGTATACTTTGCAATGTTGATGAAATAGGCTACAGAGCTCCAGTTAAGGTGCGAAATTTGGAGGTAAATTTCTTAATTTCTCAATGAGACGATTCTAAAGGACTCCCAACTTGCCATTTTTGATGAAGAAATAACAAAATTTCACTCAAAATTGGTCAAATTACGCACCTTAACTGGAGCTCTGAGTGACTTGTCTGATTATATACAGACATCAAAATATTATTATAAAGTATGATCATTGCACAGCAAAAAATTAAATATGAGATAATTATTGTTTTCCCGTTACCAATACAAGACATGAAATCAGTGATGGTAGATGTACCCCTCAAATGCTTTAACAGACATTTCTAAGTCATTTGACCTTGAACTTGAGCACAGGAGCTGCATGGGTGAATATACAATGAAAGTACCGGTATGTATGATGACAAATAAGTATATGAAGTTTCAAGTCCATCTGACTTATGGTAACCAAGATAGTAGGTAGGCAAAGCCTTGAACACAATCTCTGACAGACGGACGGACAGACGGACAGGGTGCCGACGATATGTACACCCCCTTTTTTTTTTCGGGGTACATAAAAATACCGTTATCGCCATTGATCTCAAGAAAGGCAATTTACATTTTATATACAATGCAACTTAACCCTTAGACCGCTACTCACAACAATTGTCGTCTGCTGTTGTTTTTATATCTTGCCTTATTTCTCGATAATAAACATGGTTTGACAGCTGCTGTCAAAGCATGTTGTAAATTATTCTAAGTGCTGTCAAAGCATGTTTTTTATGATAAAAATGGAAAATAAACAGCAGACGACAAACAAATTAAGATAGTGGTCTAAGGGTTAATGCCTCCTGCAAATATAATGTTATTCTAGATATATTGAACCTGGGAGTTTGGAGCATATGCAAGAAAATTCTTCTAGAATAAATATATAAATAATCGTGAAGCAGTATTTCATCAATCATTCAAACAAGAAAATCTCAAATGCATTCAGAAACAAAGGGCAAAGGAAATTGTCAAATGAAGACCACCTGTGACATTATACTGGGTGGGTTGTCCTAACGATTTGTTCACCATTCAACTAAACAATTGAGAAGTGGGACAATTAAGAGATCGCAAAACAAAGGTCAAGTCTTAAGTCTTATTACGTTCTACACTGTTCATAATATACATACGTCTTTTTTGAAGGAAATGCTCTGATCAGGGTCTACAGTGTTCAACATTAGGTCAGTGAAACATCCATGTCGATTCTGATAAAAAAATTGGATCTATACATGTACCAAGATGTAACAGTGTGCCGAGCTATACTGATTAAAACCTCATTGGCTTTATTTAGTTATCATGTGTCAAGCAATGGTGACTGGAGAAATGAAGCTTATGACATCTAAAACCAGTCTAGCTCATGATCTGCTAGCACACTCTGGTGTATACTGTTTGTCAGATGTGTGACTACACGGCCAACTGTGTCGACCCAGATCAGACTGCGCATCTGCGCAGTCTGATCTGGGTCGACACAGTTCGCAACCACAAGCCCCATTTCTCCAGCGACAGCCACATATTTGTTTTAAGATGATTACCTGATATGCAATTCAGATCATTCTGATTACAATCTGGTGGTAGTTCAATGGTTATGACCTGAACATCAAAGGTCGGACGAGTGACACAATGCAAGGTGACATAATACAACAGGTGTACACGAGGATATGTCACTCAAACCAAGCAACCACATCTGACAACTGCCAAAACAGCAGCGTGACCAATGCTTCTAAAAGAACATCTGCATTTCTCAATAGTATGTACATTTTATTGCGAAAAAACTTTTTTTTGTACGGGAATTTAAAATCAATATTTGATGGAATTTCATCAAATAAAACAAATTGGGGAGGGTGACTTTTTTGTTATTGATTAAAAATTACTTGCATTAAAATATTTTTTATATTGAATACGTTAATAGCAAAATGTATGTTGGCAAAACAAACGTGGAACGGACAGTAGGGACGCACGCCACTGGGTGACCGGTTTACAGGGTTCTCACTGTAATTCAAACATGTTAGCACTGTAAGGTGTCCAGACACTTTGTGGTCATGAGCAAATAATTCCAGCACAAAAATATTTACACAATTCCCTAACATTTGATTGGTCCGTTGCAAGTCTCCGTCCAAAATTTATATCCCAGTAAACTCCATGCCGAACTACTTTCCGTAACCGTCAGGCGCAGTTAAAATAATTCTTAAGAAAACGGAAAATAAACACATTTTATTGATGAATTTATTTCAAATGCTGGAATTATAAGGAATGAATGGCCTTTTTGTGGAATTTATCGGGGATATAAACTTGGAAAAGTCACGGGAATACTGGAAGAGGCCTTCCGGCCTTCGTCCAGTATTCCCGCGACTTTTCCAAGTTTATACCCTGATAAATTCCACAAAAAGGCCATTCATTCCTATAATAGTATCCTTACAAGATGCTTACAGGGAAATACGAGACAAACCATGTGATTCTGTACGTAAGATGTGTAATATTTCATGAACAATATTTACAAAATTTATATTATTTATTAAATGACATTGAAAGTTAACGACATGTTCAGAGCAAATGCGGAATATAATTCCGCATTTGCTATGAACATTTCGTAAACCTTTGACGTCATTTACAGGAAATATCAGTTTCTGTAAATAGTTTTCATGAAGAACCACACATATCATTAGGTACAAAATCAAATGGCTCGTCTCGTATATCAAAAGTAATTGAATAAAGGTTTTTGGGGTATTCAGTGTAGAGAAGTTGCACTATTCTAAGAACTAAGATAAACTTGACAAGACAGGCACCTCGCCAGGCATCCATGCCTGGAAGCCCAGACTTCAACATCATTTCAAGGCATACCCTTAACCCTTAGACCGCTACACACAACAATTGTCATCTGCTGTTGCTTTTATATCTTGCCTTATTTCTCAATAAAAACATGGTTTGACAGCACTTCAGAATCATTTCCAATGGAAATTATTCTGAATTGCTGTCAAAGCATGTTGTAAATTAGTCTAAAGTGCTGTCAAAGCATGTTTTTGATGATAGAAAATAAACAGCAGAAAACAATTATTGGATTTACATTTATTGAGCATAGGCTGCATATGCAGCCTATGCTCAATAAATGTAAATCCATCAATTTAAATTTCCAGACGATTCTATATTTGCGCTTACGAACATTTTAGTCGTACAAAGTTTAGTGAAACGGCCCCCAGGGCTTCAGCTTTAGACAGGGTCTGGCGACGTCCCTGCAAGACATATTCCATATTTCAAAATTTGTGACCAGGTGAAATTACAATTCATCATCAGGTAACCCACTTTGCATTGACCGAATACAGGCCGACTAAATAACAAAGCAGTCTTGTATCCAGCATAGCCGGGCCACAAATACTTTCTCCTGACATTCCATTGGTTGAATGGCGTCACATGATATTACCGAATGACGTTGGTGTAGTGATACAATGTAAACAAGTCAAACTTATTTTCAACGAAAACCTTGCTATATTTACCCATCTTTTTATTTAGCTTATATTTAAGGGCCTGGGGGGTGTTTCACTAAACTTCGACTAAAATGTTTGTAAATGCAAAATTATGATAGTCTTTAAATTTCAAATTAACAATGTGATCTTGTAAACAATTATTGGATTTACATTTATTAATTTACAATTATTTGGATTTACATTTATTGAGCATAGGCTGCATATGCAGCATATGCTCAATAAATGAAAATCCATCAATTGAAATTTACAGACTATTCTAAATCTGCACTTACAAACATTTTAGTTGTACGATGTTTAGTGAAACAGCCCCCAGAATTGGCTCGAAGACCTTCTAAATCTAGATTACCCATCTTCTCGCATCTTACCTTTTATATAGAACACCAAGTGTCCTTTATTGGTAAACCTCGAAATTCCTATTTTTCATTTTACAATTTTCTTGATGAAAAGTGAAAGTGAATGGGTTTAACGTCCCAGCAACAGCTAAGGTCATATAGAGATGGGACAACAGTTTAAAGTCTCATCCAACAGACTAGTGGGATGTAAATACTATGACAGTATTCTTTGATGCCCTATGCGACGTTTGAACCCACAACCTCCGGATTGCTAGTCAGGTGATCTCACCCCTAGACCACAACCCATCCCTAATTTTCTTGATGACAACTTGTGTTGACAGCATATGAGAATCCAATGGAGATGATTATCATGTGCTGCAAAACATGTTTTCTCTAGGAAAAAGTAAGGTAAAGATGAAAATCAGCAGAAAACAATATTTGTTTCCCAACTTTTAAGGGTTAAAGACTTAGCAACACTTGCATTTTATAATATCTAGTATATTAATCCCCTATAATGTTGATATTAACTCTGCATGCTAGCGGCGAAAATATCCGCCAAACAAATTATGACCATATGTTTTATTTCTCTCTGTAAATATGTCTTGGAATTTCATTAGAATTGAGTCCTCAGGACTCAATTCTAATGAAATTCCAAGACATATTCATGATATTTACAAGGAGAAATAAAAGAAAATATGATGAATTTTTGTCCGCTAGTTTTGAACTATTTATAGCCCACAAGTTTCCCAGTATGCAAAGAGTTAAACAAACAAAATACCAAAATCGGCACTATAATATAGGAAGATCAATGTGTAATTGTAGACAGGTGGTTTTGAACTATTTATTGATAGCCTAATAATTCATAATAATAATACTAAATCTACCAGTGTATAGGAAAAGGTACACCTTTATTTCTGCAACTAAAATCAACATTTTGAACGCCCATGCAGTTGGAGAAGCCAACTAGCTTTGTCATTCGAACAAATAATAACAAAATGTTAACCTCGTAAATAAACAAAAAACATTATACAGACATAGCTGTAGTCCGACCAATGTCTACGCTGGTTACAAATACCAATTTACCTTCTACAAATGTGATTGTTCAATTATAGAAAGACCATTGAAGCTTGCAACAAATTGCAATCCAATTGAAGGCCATGTACATTAATTTACTCATTGATTTTCAACCTTCCTCCCTCAGTCATTGATGATATCTATTCATGTATGGTGCATCGGAAACACACAACTCCGTATTTTAAATCAGCCAACACGTAAATAAATATCTTGCCTGGAATGAAAAATAGTCACAGCTCCAGTATTAGACAGCCAATTTTCTTGACCCTTTCAACACTACAGACCTCGCAAACAGTGTAGGTCTCATGATGATCTTCACTTTTTTCCCAGTAATTTTCATATTTTTTTAAGGAAGAAAGACACGCCCATTTTATACATGAACTAGTCTGAAAATCATTTTGCTATGATTGGATTGTTGGAAAATTATTAACCGTTACACCGCTATCTTAATTTTTTGTCTTCTGCTGTTTATTTTCTATTTTCCATTTTTATCATCAAAAACATGCTTTGACAGCACTTTATAATAATTTACAACATGCTTTGACAGCACTTTAGAATCATTTCCATTGGAAATGATTCTGAAGTGCTGTCAAACCATGTTTTTATTGAGAAATAAGGCAAGATATAAAAGCAACAGCAGACGAAAATTGTTGTGTGTAGCGGTCTAAGGGCTAACTGAGGTATTCTTGGAGTCTTTGTTTCGAGAGGTTACATTGTCATTCAGGCATAACAGCACTCTTGGACATTTGCGTGTGCGTGTTTTGCCGTCATGAACAGTTAGCATCCTTAATGATAAGTTACATTGCAACCCAAAACAATTAAACAAACTGTAGGTAT
Source organism: Conchocele bisecta (assembly GCA_029237695.1). Classification (NCBI taxonomy): domain Eukaryota; kingdom Metazoa; phylum Mollusca; class Bivalvia; order Lucinida; family Thyasiridae; genus Conchocele; species Conchocele bisecta. The sequence continues at coordinate 155,148,754 of CM055265.1, read as the reverse complement.
TCAGTGAGTATGGTTTAGAGAGGGTTACCGTGTAAATCAAGCACAACAACGCTCTAAGACAAGTGTGTGTGTTTTGCAATCATGAACAGTATTGTTAGTGATAAATTACAGTGAAGCCAACAAATTAGACATTTCTACAGACCATAAAGCTACACTGTAGATCCACTGTAGATCATCAGAATCTACAGTGTTTGCAATTATTTTTAACCCTTAGACCGCTATCTTATTTTTTATTTTCAATTTTTATCATCAAAAACATGCTTTGACAGCACTTCAGAATCATTTCCATTGGAAATGATTATGAAGTGCTGTCAAACCATGTTTTTATTGAGAAATAAGGCAAGATATAAAAGCAACAGCAGACGACAATTGTTGTGAGTGAGTGAGTGAATAGGGTTTAACATCCGCTTTTCTGACATAGAGGTACAAGCCTCAGAACAATTGTTGTGAGTTGTGGTGTAAGGGCTATGACACGTTATTGTGTTTCTACACATTCAATCATATTGTGTAGAATCACAATAACATATTTGTCATACCGCAGATTCTTTATATTTATCCATAATTTAGTTTTATAAGTGTATTGGTGCATGTTAAACGTCATAGAAATATGGTGCCAAACGGCACGATGTCATGACGTTACAAATATTACCCGACGTCATCCAGACATAAACGAGTAGAAATTTGTTAATAATTTGGCAATTTATGGACCGATTTGCAAAATACCATCCCTATGACTATGTTTCGGAGGTGATTTCCAAATATTTTCGTTTTCGACTCGGCCTCGACCCGCCGTCATTTTTATTCAAGCTATAGCGGCGGGCTTAGGTAATATGGGCTCATATTACACATCAAACTAACCAATCAATACGCTAGAAATTTATCTGTGGTACGACAATACCGTTTTATGTTTAAAGTCACAGTCAAAAAATTAACATTGAACAGACCATGTTATACTTATATATTAAGGGGAGGAATGGTTAACCCTTACAATGCTGAATTAATTTGTGTCGTCTGCTGAATATTTTTTATTTTTCCATTTTTCTCATCAAAAACTTGGTTTGGCAGCACTTTAGAATCATTTCCAATGGAAATGATTCTAAAATGCTGCCAAACCATGTTTTTGCTGTCAGAGAGAAAAGACAAAATATGAATTATCAGGAAACGACTATTTTCAGTTCCCGCATTCCAAGGGTTAAACAGTGTTGTTTGGGGTGCCCAAATGTATTAAGGTTGTATATACTATACTGGCAGAACTGTCCTAGCAGTATCAACAAGGATATATTCATTGCAACAGCAATACGCAGCAATGGGAATATATTTATACATCCCATGTGGCAAATAAGATGCACTGATAAGGCCTTAATGGAATTAATTTGAGAACTTTTTTTGCAAGCATCGCCAGAGTACTAATAGTCAATGCTGTTGTATTGTATATTTCAATATATTCCATCTTTCAAGCATCATCTGAACTAGTCCTGCCACACTTATTTGCAGGTGAAAAACTTGACCAGTGAATTAAAGTGATAATTTGACAATGATAGCGTGTTAATGCCCACGGGCCATGGACAGATGCACAATCGTTCAAATCTACACTTCATAAAACAGGCAATAAAATTATACCTACCCTGGAGGCAGAGAGGCGTGTGTCGCTTGTCAGACCACAACCCAGGTCTTAATGCCTTCTGTATGGACTGAAATGTGATTGGATTGCAGAAATGGGGCTTATGGCCTTTGCAACCAGTGTAGACCCAGATCAGCCTGCACATCTGCGCAGTCTGATCAGGGTCTACACTGTTTGCCATTTCATCATGAGGAAAATGACTGTCATAGTTCCATAGAGTCTATATCAAACTATGGGAGTGGGCAAGAAGATTAGAAACTAGATGGTCCAGAAATGTTACAAGCCCCATTTCTCCAGTCAGATTCACAAATATTGAGATCTTACATGAGTGATGAAATAATATGACATTTATTAACAACTTTACTGACTTTATATACAGAAACCGTTGAGGCTGTGAGGTCAAGGTCATGTCAATGGTGGCATGAGTGTGTCACCTACGCCCGCATGTAATAATTGTAATCCGTTAGTTATATTGATGGACAAACTCCGAGGCTTACAAATATGTAAACATAAATGACCATGGATGGACGGATGGACGGATAGATGGATGTACGGAACTTCAAGTGCAAAGCAACATGACCCCTTTCTATCGCATATGGTGCGTAACTATGGAAACCTCATAACTTTTTCTATTGTCCATCACAAAAATATATTTAATGGAACAGTATTCAAACCATTTCTCTTAAAAAACAGTTACTTGTATTTGCAGATAAAGTTTTAAGTTGAAAGTGAAACAGAATCTACACAATATGTTTGCATAGAAACACCAACTACAGTAGAATGGCTCTTAAATGGACATCAAGAAGCCTCAATGTGTCCAATTTCGACGTGAACCTTATCTCCAGTGATAATGTCTGTTCATGATAACAAAACACATTTGTGGCTGTGACTGGAGAAATGGGGCTTATGGGTTTTGCGACCAGTGTAGATCTAGATCAGACTGTGCATCCAGTCTGATCAGGATCTGCACTGTTCACAATTTCATCAATGAAAACTAGAACTATCACACGAGTGATCATAATACCCGCACAAAGAGTTGGACTTACAAATAGCTTAACATTAGAAGAGTTTTATAGGTTTGAATACAAATTTCATGATCATTATTTAATGCTGGCCTTAGAGATGTGTGACATTGACCTTTTACCTGCGTACGTGGTCAATGAAAATGAGATCTGAAAACATTTGAAAATTCATTCATCAGTTATAGAGGATCTACACGAGTAATGGATTTATATGATTTTGATTAAAAACTCTGTGCCGAGTTTGTCAAGAACGCAATGAATCAATTTAATAAAAATAGAAAAAATGGCTAAGTTAAAAGGATATTTTTGTAAAAAAAATATTTGTTCGGCATAAAAAATGTGTATAGTTTCAGATCAATCCACTGAACGGTTTCAGAGGAGTTGTGTACACAAACTATGCAGTTTATCTGTCTGCCGCCTGCAATAGGTTTGACCTTTGACCTTCAACTGTGACCTTGACCTTGGACGTAGGGGCATGGTCATTGATCGCGACACACCTTCTCATCATGAGAAACATTTGTGCCACGGCATTTGATAATCCATGCATCGGTGTAGAAGATATAGAGCGGAAAGGAATTTCAATAGGTTTGACCTTTGACCTTCAACTGTGACCTTGACCTTGGACGTAGGTGCGTGGTTATTGATCACGACACACCTTCTCATCATGAGAAACATTTGTGCCAAGCCATTTGATAATCCATGCATCGTGTAGAAGATATAGAGCGGAAGGGAATTTCAATAGGTTTGACCTTTGACCTTCAACTGTGACCTTGACCTTGGACGTAGGTGCGTGGTTATTGATCGCGACACACCTTCTCATCATGAGAAACATTTGTGCCAAGCCATTTGTTAATCCATGCATCGGTGTAGAAGATATAGAGCGGAAGGGAATTTCAATAGGTTTTGACCTTTGACCTTCAACTGTGACCTTGACCTTGGACGTAGGTGCATGGTTATTGATCGCAACACACCTTCTCAATCATGCGAAAAACATTTGTGCCAAGCCATTTGATAATCCATGCATCGTTGTAGAAAGATATAGAGCCGGAAGGGAAATTTACAATAGGTTTGAACCTTTGACCTTCAACTGTGACCTTGACCTTGGACGTTAGTGCGTGGGTTATTGAACCACGACATACCTTCTCATCATGAGAAACATTTGTGCCAAGCCATTTGATAATCCATGCATCGGTGTAGATGATATAGACGGAAGGGAATTTCAATAGGTGACCTTTGACCTTCAACTGTGGACCTTGACCTTGGACGTAGGTGCGTGGTTATTGATCGCGACACACCTTCTCATCATGAGAAACATTTGTGCCAAGCCATTTGATAATCCATGCATGGGTGTAGAAGATATAGAGCGGAAGGGAATTTCCAAGACCGACAGACCGACCGAAACCGAACCGAACCGACCCCCCCCCAGACCGACCGACCAGACACCGACCGACCGATGCCGACCGACCGACCAACCGACAAGCTGACTCCTATATACCCCCTCAAACTTTGTTTGTGGGGGTATAAAAAGCAATATAGATCAGCAGGAGTGTGTTATTTCATCAGGAGTGACACTGGTCGCAAATCCCACAAGCCCCATATATTTCTCCAGTCAGACACATAAATTATACACTTCTAGTGTCTGTTCCACGTTTTGCTGACAGTAGGCACACTCACAGGCCTGAAATACCATGGAAACTATCAAACCCAGACTCTCAGGGTGTCTGGTTTAGAGAGGTTTGGACAGTGGTAGATTTTTACTATATCATAAGATACAGTTAAGTCGGCGTCCGATGTATGTTACTATTTTTAAGTATCACCATTTTATTTATCTATTTCAGAAGCATTAAATATGGCTGTCGTTCACCATTTTTGCGGACAGGTTTATTCGCCGGAACTTGTGTACTTATTATGTGGTAAAAAAACGGAACTTTTATAAACGGTTATAATTCATATTTCGTTAAATGTATCAAATTAAAGGCATGTCTCTATGCTCCAATTTGGTATATGATATGACATGTATGTCTTCGACGGGTGTAATTATTGCATCCCACACCAGTAGCCGATTTCATCAACATTGCAAAGTATACTTTTGTAACAAAGTATACTTTGAGGGAGAAATCATTTATTTTTTCCGAAAAGCATTATTTCATATAAAACTAACGACTGCATATATTTGATGATTAAAAGTATGCAGAATTATTATACTGAATTTATTACATTATCACAGCCAAATTGGCTGTGATAATGTAATAAATTCAGTATAATAAAAATTAATAAATTTATCATAAAATTGAAAATTTCTCCCTCAAAGTATACTTTGCTACTAAAGTATACTTTGCAATGTTGATGAAATGGGCTACAGATCAATATTGTTATAAAGGCTGCCAATGGGACATCATCAATGTAGGGCAGGCACACTTTTCTACTTTTTGTTTCTGGCGATACAGTTTCCGTTCTTCCAGTACATTGATTTTGTGGACCATTTATCTGGTATGCTGATTGATATCTGAAGTGATCCAGCTAATCGTGCTTTGAGATGCCAGAGTGTAAACATTTACAAAGAGAATTTGCTTCAATCTAATGTCATCTTTGCTAACTACTTAAGTGTTTTGAATCCAATAAATCAATAAGTTTTAAAGGTATGTGCCCACTCAGTAGTCACAAAACGTTCTTTATATCAGAGACATCATCAGAGAAATTTTTTGGCAAAATAAACATTCATTCACCATTACCCTACGTATTGATTGGCATTATTACACATTTTATATCGGACGTAAATTTCCACACTGATATCAGGGACGATAACTGTGTTTCCTTAAAATGTTAACGGACATTACTATTTATTCTCTATTTATTTTTTGATGTGCAATGATAATAGTTTAGAATCTGTCGAAAACATTATTTTTTCAGATGACGCATTTAATTAGTATAAATAATTAAAAAATATCATGCCTCATTTGCATATGAAAATAGCCTGATACCACCGCGAGTCACTATCAGTAAAATAAATATTACTAAATGATTATATCTGTATAGCGGCCACTCGTAATTTTTAGAACTGGTGGAATAGTGAGACAATTATACAGTTATTTAATTCCTACAAAGATTAGTTTGTGCCTACTGAGTGGGCATATGTACCTTTAAGATGATTCAAACATACCCTTGATTATCTTTATTTCTTTGGCTGTCCAATTAAGTTACAGGGTTATTATCTATGAAAGACAATGTTGATCACACTCATAGCAAATCTAGATATTTTAAACTTTTGATTCCTTTAACACTTTCTATCCCAATGTGTGCAAACAGTGTAGATCATATGTAATGGACTCATCCAGATCAGCGCAGATTTAGAATATTTTCTGAATCTTACAAAATTACCGGTTTTGATTAATATAACAGTATTAAAACTAGAGCAAGTGAGCAGGGGCTCATGGGTACCTCCAGCTGCCACCTGGACCGGAAAGAAAATGGTTAGTCAAAGTGTTACGGACGGATGGACGGACCCACGTAACTGTATACCCTTCGGCATACTTCATAAGCCTGGAGTGTAATTAATATTGCACAGTACAGAGCTCCAGATAAAGTTTCCATTGGAAATGACTCAAAAGTGCTGCTAAACCATGTTTTTGTTGATAAAAATGGAAATTAAGAAATAAATAGCAGCCGACACAATTTAATTCAGCATTGTACGGGTTCAATTAATCAAAATTATATTTAACATGTTCTGTTGCTTGCGGCAATTTGACAGGTGAAACCAACAAACGGACAGCGTTATTTTTAACATTGTAAGGAAAAAAAGCATAAGAAATACATATGATCTTGGGATGTGATCTTTTGGACAACTAATTAGAAACAACTTTACGTTTGCAACCAGCACAGGTGGAGATCAATTAGCATGTTTATGCAGTCTCATCTGAGATTATAGGCTACTGTACAAATGTGCAGTCAGCTGTGAAACAGTATTTAGCCCTTAGACCGCTACTCACAACAATTGTTGTCTGCTGTTGCTTTTATATCTTGCCTTATTTCTCAATAAAAACATGGTTTGACAGCACTTCAGAATCATTTCCACTGGAAATGATTCTGAAGTACTGTCAAAGCATGTTGTAAATTATTCTAAAGTGCTGTCAAAGCATGTTTTTGATGGTAAAAATGGAAAACAGAAAATAAACAGCAGACGACAAAAAAAATAAGATAGCGGTCTAAGGGTTAATGACATTCAACCCATTGGAGTATATCAATACAATGATTTTTATTGAAAACTAGAAAATGTGTTCATAGAACACGGATGCCCCACATAATGTTTTGATAATAAAATGAGGCAAAAGTCCAAGTCCAAAAGGGGAGATAATCCATGACCTGGGTGTCGAATCAACAAGCAAAATAAACTATGAGCATCTACTCATCATAAGGAAGCTACATGTACATACCAAGTTTCAGTTCTGTAACTATTACGGTTTAAAAGTTTTACGAGTTACAAGGCAATACTGCCAAATCCTAAGTCGAAAAGGGGGAGATAATCTATGTACTAACACCTTTCGGCAGTTGAAGAATCATCTTCCAACTCATCTTCTTTCAATGACCAGTTCAATTTGTCCAAACAGCATACCAGTGATCTGCGGCCCATTTCACTAAACTCCATACGACTAAAATGTTCGTAAGTGCAAATTCAGGATCGTCTGGACATTTCAATTGATGGATTTACATTTATTGAGTATAGGCTGCATACGCTCAATAAATGTAAATCCAATAATTGTTTGCAAGAAAACATCGTTAATGTGAAATTTACAGACTATCATAAGTTTGCACTTACGAACATTTTAGTTGTATGAAGTTTAGTGAAACAGCCCGCTGCATCACAGGTGTGAAAATCAGAAACAGGTCTCATAATTGTACTAATAAAGTAGTATGACATTTTCTAAAAAAATCTATATTTTCCTCATTTCTTCTCGAAAGTATATGTTGTCACCACTCATTTGAACCGTCTCAGTGAGACGGTTCAAATGAGTGGTAACAACATTTACTTTTATTGAGAAATAAAATAGAAATCAAGATTTTTTTTCAACTGAAAGGTTTTTCTCATAATTGTACTAATACACGTCCCCGGGATTATGCAATCCATGGGATCATAAGTACGTGTTCAGATCAGTTATTTATTATTTAATTATTTAATGGTATTTACCAGCCTGTCAACAATTAAGGTCATTTTAGGCCGTGTTAATAGGGTCAAATCCCATATTTCACCAATACGAATGGTGTGGGGGATCCAAAATTTTGCATAGCCCCACTCCCTGGAAGTAACTGGATTAGTACCAATCATACTTATAATGGGTCTGATTTGAGCATATGCTGATTGCAAATGTCAAGTGGACCGCTTTCGCATGTGCATGCTCAGTTGCTCTTTCTTGAAGATTATATCTTTTAATGATTAAGAAAATCTACACAGCTTGTAGAAATAGGATTTCCAATCAGGATTATTGATGTTCGGTCAATATACCATACCTGAGACGACAGCTGCAGAAAATCGCAAATCAGTTGGGAAAAAATCAGGTCAACATACTTTAAACAACATTTTATAAAGCAATATATTAACCCATTGCAGATGGGATACCATTAAAGTAGTATGAAATATTCTAAAACAATATTCCTATTTTTCTCATTTCTTCCCGAAATTATACGTTGTCACCACTCATTTGAACCGTCTCTGTGAGACAGTTCAAATGAGTGGTACCAACATATACTTTTATTGACAAATAAACTAGAAATCAGATTTTTTTTCAACAAAAATTATTGTATCCTTAGACCTCAATCAAATACAATTACAATAAGTAATGAGATGTGACTGAACGCATCAATTGAATTCATGCAAACTACCATAAGTACAGTACAGCAGCTTCTTGACATTTAACTTCATCACCCCTAAGTAACATGAATGGAATTTGATAGCTTAATTTTGCAAGCAATCCAATCGTCACAAAATGATTTTCAGACTGGCCCATTTATGAAAATGGGGTGTTTTTGCTCTAAAAAATATGAAAATTACTTGCAAAAAGTGCAGATCCTCATCTGGATCTACACTGTTTGCCAATACCACTATACAGGCCAGTGATGTTGAAAGGGTTAAAATGGGTGAACCTCAAAATTTGGTTTATACGTCCGTTCAACAGCAAGGTCATACATACAGACAGAAATGCATCTGTATGGAGCGAGCTCTGTATACTCAGCAATGTAATTACATTTACAGTAAACTCAGGCGCGGATACAGAAATAATTGCAGGGGGGTAATTAAAAGACCTGCACAAGTGAGAAATTGTAAAATGGGGGGTCTGGGTCCTCCCCCAGGAAATTTTTAAATGCCAGATCGCCGCAGATGCGATTTCCTGACACCTAGGCCACGAAAAAAGTCATCCAACTATTCGTGCATCGTGCATTGTAGATTTTCTTCTTCTTTTTTTTTTTTTGCCGGGAGCAGGGGGGTGGGGGGGGGGGTGCGGTCCGGACCCCCTGGACCCCCCCCCTGTATCCGCGCCTGAAACTAGAAGTGTGTCCATAGGATACGGATGCCCTGACTTACATGCTACATCAAGGGTTACAACTGTTCTTACTGGAGACGAGCACTATCCCCAGGTGCACAACTACACATGCTTAAATTAACATTTCTGTAAAGTTTCAAGTCTCTTGGTTAAATAATTTTGGAGATATGCGCGACACAAAACTTGTACATGCAGACGAACACACGGATGGATGTACAAGGACAAATATATATGCCACCCCAAAGTGAGGGTATAAAAACATTCGGCACTGAAAGACAGTGTCCTGATCCTGTGCCAGGCATCCTTTCTACACCGCATCACTTGGTCCCAGGTGTAAATCCCTCATTCACTAATTCCTTATCTGGAGCGCTGTTTGCACACTCTAAGCCTTAACCCTTCCCACACCATAGGCCTGCATAGTGGTTACTGGCAAAAAGTGTAGATCCAGATGAGCCGGCTCGTGACGAGCCGTCTCATCAGGATCTGCACTTTTTGAAAGTAATTTTCATATTTTTGAGAACAAACAATACCTCCTTTTCATAAATGGAATAGTCTGAAAATCATTTTGCGATGATTGGATTGGCTGCAAAATTAACATATCAAAATCCATTCCAGTTACTTAGGGGTGAAAGGGTTAAAGAACATAAGCACAGCTGTAGACATTCGCCTGGCACTGTACTATGAGAGAGCATACAGCAGATACTGAATAGTTAAGGCGTTAATGTATTTTGCAATTTCTCTAGGGACACGAAAATAACGCGGAAACTTGTGCCAGTGATTAAAACACCTGTGAAGCATGTTCAGGTGAGATGATTAGCCAATGGCGTTGTCCGTAACATTGGAAAACGTTCCCAATAATCGACTGTGACTGGAGAAATGGGGTCTACGACTAGTGAACAGTGCATGGTGCTAAATTAACACTCACCTACTCAATAGGGTGTTGATAACAAGTTCGGCGGTGACTGTAAACCGAGTGGATGGCAAGTGGTTTACACTGGTCACTAACACGAGGTCACCCAAACTGATTACTTGGGCAAGTGCTAACTTGTTTGTTTCACCTTGCAATGTAGACCCAGATCAGCCTGAACACCCGCACAGTCTGATCAAGGCCAGCACTGCTTGAGATTCAGTCAGTGAAGATCTGGGGCCCGTTTCACTAAACTTCGTACGACTAAAATGTGCGTAAGTGCAAATTTAGGATCGTCTGGATATTTCAATTGATGGATTTACATTTATTGAGCATAGGCTGAATATGCTCAATAAATATAAATCCAACTATTGTTTACAAGAAAACATTTGTTAGTGTGAAATTTACAGACCATCATAAGTTTGCATTACGTTTAATGAAACAGCCCCCTGTTAGCTATCTTATATTTAATGGTGAGACTTGGTTCAAAGAACCATCCATACCAGGTGAAACATCTGTCATGCTCATTACCTTTTACATGTATATCAGTCTGAGGGTACAGATTTGCGCTAGTTTATCAAAAGCTACACTGGATATAAACGCCAAAAGCCATATTTATCCAGTCACAGCCACATATGAAACACGCCATGTGATTTTGTACCTACTGTCTATTCCACGTTTTGCTGGCAACAAACTTTTGGCTATTAAACACATAAAATCTAAAAAACATTTAATTGTATCAGTGCTCCAGATAAGCTGCGTATTTGCGTAAATACCCAATTAAAATTGCCAAAAACCCAATTGAAATCAGAAGTAGCGAGTATCAAAAAGCAATAACAAATTTGTGGTACCTTTATCATGCTACAGAAAACAATAAACAGACCACAAATATAGCATATTTTTCTTATTTTCCATGAAAACACATCTTGGTATTTCATTAGAATTGTCTCCTTGGAGACAATTCTAATGAAATGCCAATACATGTTTTCATTTCGAAACAAACTATTCAATAATTGCTGTATGTTGATGTGTAAACAGTAGTGTGATGTTATTTTACCCAATTAAAATATTGAAATACCCAATTGCTTCAGATATGATGGAGTGAAAATACTCAATTACTAATTCCTTATCTGGAGCCCTGTTGCATGTACTTTTTCATCAATAACAAAAACAAAAAAGTCACCCTCCCTAAACAAAATTATTTGATGAAATTCCATAAAATATTGATTTTTTTGGGAAAATTTATTTACATCATTTCCAAGCTACATGTATCTCGCCAGGTTTCTGAATCAATTTCCAAAACTTTTCCTTTTTTTACCCTCTAGGACTCCTTTATGCCCCATGGAATTTCATAAAATAATTTTTTTAGGAAGGGTGACTTTTTTATTCATGATGAAAAAGTACTTGCATTTAAATATTTTTTAGATTTAATATGTTAAATATATCCAAAATTTTGATGGCTGAAAAACGTGGAACAGACAGTAAGTACATGTGAGACATTACAAAATCTATAATATTTTCCATAACTGACATCGAAAGTTGACGCAATTTGCATAGTAGATGCGGAATTCTATTCTAAATCACCTTTTGATTTACAGTAAATATCACAGTTTCCATAAATATATTTCATGAAAAATCGCATATGTTAATTTATTTTTGACCAGTGCAGGCCCAGACCAGTTAATAATCTCAGGCTCGTACGCAGAGAGGGGGGGACCCCCTTAATCCGCCAAGGTCCGTCTGTGGATGTGTAAAACATTTTTTTAGCAACTCTGAGTTTGCCATTGATAACGCACCCCGTTTTTAAATTCCTGCATATGGGCCTGATACTCATGTAAATTATTCATTAGCATGGAGATTTGTTTTACCAACAGCGAACATTATAGGCCCTGATCAGAATGGATGGTTACTTATCACATCATTTTGGAACTACCAGACATGGTGTATCATTCAGTATCAAGTCACACTGGCACACATCATCATCACGATAATCTTTGCCATTATTGTCTGGTCACGATAATCTTCGCCATTATTGTCTGGTCACGATAACCTTCGCCATTATCGTCAAGTAAGGATAAACTTCACCATTATTGTCTGGTCACGATAATCTTCACCATTATTGTCTGGTCACGATAATCTTCGCCATTATCGTCTAGTAAGGATAGACTTCACCATTATTGTCTGGTCACGATAATCTTCACCATTATTGTCTGGTCACGATAATCTTCACCATTATTGTCTGGTCACGATAATCTTCACCATCATTGTCTCGTCATAATAATCTTCACCATTATTGTCTAGTCACGATAATCTTCACCATTATTGTCTCTTCACCATTATTGTCTAGTCACGATAATCTTCACCATTATTGTCTAGTCATGATAATCTTCACCATTATTGTCTGGTCACGATAATCTTCACCATTATTGTCTGGTCACGATAATCTTCACCATCATTGTCTCGTCATAATAATCTTCACCATTATTGTGTAGTCACGATAATCTTCACCATTATTGTCTCTTCACCATTATTGTCTAGTCACGATAATCTTCACCATTATTGTCTAGTCATGATAGTCTTCACCATTATTGTCTAGTCACGACAATCTTCACCATTATTGTCTAGTCATGATAATCTTCACCATTATTGTCTGGTCACGATAATCTTCACGTCTGGTCACGATAATCTTCACCATTATTGTCTAGTCATGATAATCTTCACCATTATTGTCTGGTCACGATAATCTTCACCATTATTGTTTGGTCACGATAATTTTCACCATTATTGTCTGGTCACGATAATCTTCACGTCTGGTCACGATAATCTTCACCATTATTGTCTGGTCACATTAATCTTCACCATTATTGTCTTGTCACGATAATCTTCACCATTATTGTCTGGTGTGGATAATCTTCACCATTATTGTCTAGTCATGATAATCTTTACCATTATTGTGTAGTCACAATAATCTTCACCATTATTGTCTGGTCACGATAATCTTGCCATTATTGTTTGGTCACGATAATCTTCACCATTATTGTCTGGCTGGTCACGATAATCTTTGCCGTTATTGTCTGGTCACAATAATCTTTGCCATTATTGTAACTACATATACATGCATATTGATTACAGTTCTACAATATATTTTAGTATTACATCAAAAATAAGCAATGTTAAGCAATGTGTCAGTCGCACCTTAGCTACCATTGCTTGTACATTATTGGCTAAAGCCAGTGTACAGTGTATGTAACCTTAGGAAACCGAATTACTCTCTACCTTGGACAATTTATAAAGTCCAGGTGGCCGTTTCACTAAACTTTGTACGACTAAAATGTTCGTAAGTGCAAAATTATGATAGTCTGTAAATTTCACTTTAACAATGTTTTCTCGTAAACAATTGTTGGATTTACATTTATTGAGCAATAAATGTAAATCAGTCAATTGAAATTTCCAGACGATCCTAAATTTGCACTTACGAACATTTTAGTCGTACAAAGTTTAGTGAAACGACCCCCAGATTTTATTCTTTAGCATAAATATGAAAGAAAGAAAAGTGAGCAACAATTTTGCTACAAAAACAAAGGAAAAAAACATTTTTATTTCTAAAATATGGAGATAAATACGACACACAAGGAAAACAGTGGAAGCGTCGAAATGCCACACCAGTAACATCATGACTTCAACAATGTACAATGCAATGGTGAGCGATATGGTATAAATGCGAGCAACGTCGGCGGTTTCGCTTGTACCTGAAGTCTTACCAAGCCAGCCCTCGCAGTCAGCGAGCAGTTACGCTCGCATTTCACAAAAGAAGAGGAGGAAGATCCCCTACAAGGACGAAGAGGAGAAATACTCCCGCCCGCCCAAACTGACCAAGAAGACCAGCGCTCTCAATAAAATACACGCTCATCTTTACTGAGTAACCCCAAGAGAGCAAGAGAAATTGCATAAAAAATTTCTGGCAATTTATCATTTAATAACACATCAAATGTAAAATAATATAACCATGCACTTTAGTTATTAGGCAATCATATTCTTTACGATACACGATCAGAGATACATCACTCTGCAGTAGTAAACCAGGAAATGAAATTCCACTGTGTAATTACACAATAAAGATGCAGATAAATAAACAATCATATAGTGTACAATTGTTTCTTTATTTCTGGCTATGACTGGAGAAATGGGGCTTATGGGATTTGTGACCAGTGTAGCTCCTGATCAAATAGCATAATACTGTAGCCTGATAACAATCCATATTGCTTGTTAGGAACATGACGGGTGTTTCATTGATGGAATGGCGAACAGTGCAGATCCTGATCAGACTGTGCGGATGCACAGTCGCATGACGGGTGTTTCATTGATGGAATGGCGAACAGTGCAGATCCTGATCAGACTGTGTGGATGCACAGGCTGATCTGGATCTACACTGGTTGCATGACGGTTGTTTCATTGATGGAATGGCGTACAGTGCAGATCCTGATCAGACTGTGCAGATGCAAAACCCATAAACACCATTTCTCCAGTCACAGCCACATTTCATCATTTAAAGGCCCCCTATAATGTGTTGATAATTGAGGCTAACAATAATAGTTATATCAATTTACTAAATTAATATAACCTTAAATAAAAAATCAAATGTTTTAAAATGTGCGCATGTTATAATTCGCGAACAACCATAATTACGTTAAATTTGGTAGGATTTGATTTGATTTATTGGTGTTTAACTGCCTATCAACAGCTAAAGTCATTTAAGGACTGGCCAACTGGTTGGATCCCGCATTTAACTGCTGCATTGGGGGGAAATTCCCAAAATCAGAACGGAATATTTACATCAAAATAAATATATACATGTATTCAGCCCTGAAATTAGAATAACCTGACCTGGTGCCAGGTCCATACCTCACAAAGTCACTTGACCCCTTCCCCTAAAAGTAATACCAGTAGGATTACTCTTATAAGGGGTATAACCAGATTTAACTCGAGGAAGTTACTTCGAGGAAATTATTTGTCAGGGTGATTTTAAGCCACGTGTAAATGAATATAAAAGATAAACCATCCATCGACATTGTAAATAAATGAAGCCTGGTAAATGTGTTTTCAAGAATGTTTTGAAATAAACTTTTTGTGCCTATCTGAAACTCAGTGCCTTTAATATTGTTACTTTTATATCTCCAGTAAAAATCTAGTTTCAGTGGCACTTTTGAATTCACACATGGCTGAAGGAAATGGTAAAATAAAATCTTAACAAAACAGTATAGTTAATTGAAGGTGAAAGTACTGGCCATTATGCAAATGGATTTTTTTATGTAATTTTTACTATAAAATCCTTTCAACACCATTGTATAGTGTAAAAACACCCCCTTTTTATAAATGGACTAGTCTGAATATCATTTTGTAACGATTTGTATGGTCGGAAAATGAACAGATCACAAACCATTCCAGATACTTTAGGGTTTCACCCCTAAGTAACTGGAATGGATTGTGATCTGTTAAGCATTTATTGCTGTTGTAGATATACCAATATATAAATGCTGATAATTAACCTTCAAAATATTACGATTTCTTACTTGTGCGGTGCCAGAAGAAACTGATAAGCTAACGTGGGCCCATGTATGTATGTGTTTGCTTCATACAATTTTTCACAAAAGTATTTTGATACATTGAATGTGGTTTTATGTATATCAATTCAATAAATCAAAACCGTTCATTTGCTCGTGATTGATTGTGTTTTACATCTTATTCAATCAATCAACACCTTTACATTGGCAAATAAACTTTAACAATTTACATTGCAGATCAACTTCAAAGGAATTGCTTGATTGATTGTTTTTACGTCAGTTCAAAATCAAGGGCTTATACAAATGGGAATGTACCGGTGTAACAGGAAATACCCTCCCCCTGGAAATCTTCCCCCCCAGGGTGGGGGGGGGGGGGGAGATTTCCAAGCTTAAGCCTAGGAAATATTCCCCCCCACCTGGAAATTCTCCCCCCCCCCCATCACCACCTTCACAGACACTGTCCACAAAACTTTTAATGTATTTTCATATACATTGTTGATATTGTGCTCAGGAGCATACAAAATGCACATGCTAGAACCAGTCTGTTGGTAACAGAGGACGTAATATCCCTAATTGTATACCCAACTAACATAGTCATAATGTATGTCTGCTTGTGGAGAAGTATGTGAATAGGCGAGGCAGTATTTTCTATAAAAGAGCTCTCCAATTTAGTATAATATCTATACATAAACAATATAGTGGTGGTGAGGCGGTAGAGATTCTATTTACCGGTATATGCAATAATTCCCCATTACCGTACCATAACTATTATGTATGTTGGCTGGTAGAGAGTTCTCTAGGTTAAATCTCTACCATAGCTGCATATGATTGGTATAAATGTATAGCACATGGTGGGGGTGGGTCTAGAAAATAAAAACAGTACATCTGTGTAGAACAGCAAGCATGTGGCATGTATTGGAGGGGTGGGGGGGGGGGGGGGAAGACTTTTCCTAGGAAATATCCCCCCTCACCATCTACCAAATGCATAGTGGATATGGACATCTCTTTTGTAGACAAAACACCCACGATTGGGTGAGTATTTCTGATGAATGAAATAATGATAAGATTGGTGTAGAATAGAATAGCATGAGGCATGTATTTTGTTGTGAGGGGGGGGGGGGAGATTTTCCCTATGAGGAAATATCCCCCCCCCACCATTTACCCAATGCATCGTGGAATGTGATTGTCTCTTTGTATACAAGAATAGCCCATGATAGGGGGAGTTATTTCTGATGAAACAAAATAATGTATGATGGTGAAAACAACAGCATTTGCCATGTATTGGTGGTGGGGTGGGAGTGGGGGGGGGAGATTTTCCTAGGAAATATTCCCCCTACCATCTAACCCATTGCAAAGTGTTATGTGATTGTCTCCTTTTGTAGAGAGGAATAGCAGGTGATTGCGGGAGTATTTCTGATGAAATGAAATGTATGTTGGTGTAGAACAGATAGCATTTGGCATGTATTGAGGGAGGGGGGGGGGAGATTTTTCGGGGGGGGGGGGAGATTTTCCTAGGAAAATCTCCCCTCCCCCTCCCTCAATACATGCCAAATGCTATCTGTTCTACACCAACATACATTTAATTATTTCATCAGAAATACTCCCCCAATCGTGGATTATTCTTGTCTACAAAGAGACATCCACATCCGTTATGCATATGGTAGTTGGTTGGGGGGGGGGAATATGTCCTAGGAAAATCTCCCCCCTCCCCTCCCTCAATACATGCCAAATGCTATCTGTTCTACATCAACGTACATTATTTCATCAGAAATACTCCCCCAATCGTGGGTTATTCTTGTCTACAAAGAGACATCCACATCCGCTATGCATATGGTAGTTGGGGGGGGGGGGTATTTCCTAGGAAAATCTCCCTCCCCCCCACCAATACATGCCACATGCTATCTGTTCTACACCAACATACATTATTTCATCAGAAATACTCCCCCAATCGTGGGTTATTCTTGTCTACAAAGAGACATCCACATCCGCTATGCATATATGGTAGTTGGTTTGGGGGGGGGGGGGATATTTCCTAGGAAAATCTCCCCCCCTCCCTCAATACATGTCAAATTATATCTGTTCTACACCAACATACATTATTTCATCAGAAATACTCCCCCAATCGTGGGTTATTCTTGTCTACAAAGAGACATTCACATCCGCTATGCATATGGTAGATGGTTGGGGGGGATATTTCCTAGGAAAATCTCCCCACTCCCCCTCTCTCCCCCCGCCAATATGCGTCACATGCTAACTGTCCTACACAAACATTTTCACTTGATCAGAAATCTTCACCCAATCTTGTGATATTCTTGTCTATCAAGGGACTTACACTATGCATATGTTAGATTGGGGTGGGGTGTGATGGAGGTGATTTTTTATGTTTTTATGAAGGTTTCGCGGACGAAGGCGACCAAGTCCTTATGTACTTATATAGCCCCCTTTTTCCACTGACCTATGGACTTTAGCCCCTTTCATCCACTGCCGCCTTCAATTTATCTGCAACTATTGCTTCCCCTTGCAGTTGGAGGATGGGAGGATATGGGAGGGTATGAGTATCTTTACTATGAATTTATAGAGCTCGCATGACGGTGAGTTAAGGTGTGTAATTTGATCAACTTTGGGGAGACTTTCGTTATTTCTTTGCCAAAATTGGCAAGTTGAGAGGGCTTTAGAATCGTCTCTCGACGATTAAAAAGGCAATCCCAACTTGCCATTTTTTTTTGAAGAAATAAGAAAAATACCCGGAAAATTTGGTCCAATTACGCACTTTAACTGGAGCTCTGAATTTATAAATCTCACTTTCTCCTATTTCTTTATCTCCCTAACAGCCTTGTCAGTTGGCGCACAACAAAGTCTACTGTCTGTTCCACGTTTTTCTGCCGACAAACTTTTGGCTATTAAGCACATTAAATCTAAAAAATATTTAAATGTAAGTACATTTTCATCAATAACAAAAAGGTCACCCTCCCCAAATTTTCTTTTTTGATAAAATTCCATCAAATATTGATTTTATTGTGAAATAACGATTTTACTATGGGAATTTAACATGGGGCAAAAAGGAGACGGGTGACAAGGAGGGTCGAAAGTTAGATTTTGAAAATCGGTCCACAAATAAACAAGAAACGAGGCAAAGCCACGAAGGCCAGGTTTTTTCCAAGCATGGACACTTGGATAACATAATTATACCCACTTTTTGTAGACTAGATGGCCGTGGCCTGCATGTCGTGCCTTGGGGCGAGGCATGGACACTAAAAAAATAGATATAGTAGATGGAAAAACTTTAACGAAAAAACTTTAACCGGACACACGGACGGACGGACATATGCCAAAATGCCGACGATATCGCGCTTTCCGCAAGCGGGTGCGACAATGATGATAAACACCCATGTGAAGTATCAAGGTAATGGGTGAAGCAGTTGCAGAGATATATAGTACACGAAAAAACTTTAACAAATAAATTCAAAGTAATTTGACCTTGACATTGCGCACAGGGGCCGCACGGTTGGGGGTTAGAGTGAAAATATGGACGATGATAAACACCCATGTGAAGTTTCTTTAAGGTAATGGGCAAAGCAGTTGCAGAGATATAGTATAACAAAAAAGTTTTAACCAAAAAATTTAACCAGACGTACGTTAAAAAGTTAACGTTCAAAATGGCTAAGTCAATTACGTAGAAATAATAGGTGAAGGTAAAAAAATGGTCACATGTTGGATAGTTGTATGTGGTAGGCACCCCTTGGTTATGAAGCTGTGAAAGTTTGGTGGTCCTAGGTGGTACAGTACCAAAGAAATGGACTTAAACACGAAAACTTAACATTGTAAACGCGAAAAGTTAACATTGAAAATGGCTAATTAGTCGACTGCGCGGAAAAAATGGGTCAAGTTAAAAAAAAAGTAACATGTTGGATAGTGATATGTGGTGGGCACCCCTTGATTATGAAGCTGTGAAAGTTTATTGGTCCTAGGTGGTACAGTACCAAAGAAATGGACTTAAACACGAAAACTTAACATTGAAACGCGAAAACTTAACATTGAAAATGGCTAAGTCGATTGCGCGGAAAAAATGGGTCAAGTTAAAAAAAAAGTAACATGTTGGATAGTGATATGTGGTGGGCACCCCTTGATTATGAAGCTGTGAACGTTTGGTGGTCCTAGGTGGTACAGTACCAAAGAAATGGACTTAAACACGAAAACTTAACATTGAAAACGCGAAAACTTAACATTGAAAATGGCTAAGTCGATTGCGCGGAAAAAATGGGTCAAGTTAAAAAAAAAGTAACATGTTGGATAGTGATATGTGGTTGGCACCCCTTGATTATGAAGCTGTGAAAGTTTGGTGGTCCTAGGTGGTACAGTAACAAAGAAATGGACTCAAACACGAAAACTTAACATTGATTGTGGACGCCGCCCGCCCGC
This sequence comes from Conchocele bisecta, assembly GCA_029237695.1. Classification (NCBI taxonomy): domain Eukaryota; kingdom Metazoa; phylum Mollusca; class Bivalvia; order Lucinida; family Thyasiridae; genus Conchocele; species Conchocele bisecta. The sequence continues at coordinate 155,128,691 of CM055265.1, read as the reverse complement.
CGCCCGCCTGCCCACCCACCGCACCCGCCCGGCTTTCGCCAATCCAATAGCCTGGATTTTTTTTCAAAAAACCTGGCTAAAAATTATTTAAGAAAAATAGATATAGCCCCATGTTAAAGTCCCATAGGAAAATTGTATTTTTCACAATAAAATCAATATTTGACGGAATTTCATCAAATACTTTTTTTGGGGGACGGTGACTTTTTTGTTATGGATGAAAACTAATTGACGATTGATTAATTTATGCACACAACCAAACTACAGTAAGAGATTTCATAAACAAATGAACTATATATATAGCTAGCTACTGTCTGTTCCACGTATTGCTGCCTATCTATCTATCTCTATATTCTATCTATATATTTTCAGGGTCATATATATTAATTAGGAAACCAATAGAAATCCGCTGTGAAAAGCTTTTTTGGCAATCTGTTTTGGTCACAAATCATCTACATCTGCATTATCTGGGCATTTACAAATGTAGCATATTTATGTTCATGCATGCAATCAATCTGTCCCACACTATTAGAACTGTTCAACTTCATTAACATTCAAACCTATATATATATGAGTAAATAGCATCTTTCTCACTTTGAGTTAATGTTAGTATATATGTGTGGTCGACCAAAATAAATTATTTCCTCGGAAACTTGCAGTCTTGTTCTGCCATGGTCCATCGCCTCTAGGATGGGTCAGCTTATGGTAGATGTGCGGTGTGATCCCTGTTTATTAGTGTGCATCATATTTTCATTCTTGGAGAATTTCTGAAGTAGTGAACTGGCATTTGCAATCTGCATTTCAAAATTCTGTGACCCATGCATGAAACAGTTTAATTCCTGAGATCTCCATTTAAGTCTTCATATATTCAAAGCATGAAAATGTCCAGAGAGGTCCATGGTTCCGAACGCAAGAAGGTAAATTTATGTTATATGTGCACTTATTTTCTAAATACAACGATGGCATATTCTCAGACAGAAATGCTGCAGTAACAACGTAGAATTTTTCAGATCGTCATTTGTAATAACTGATTTTAGAAGCAGGTAAATGCCATTAACTAAAAGCATATATATATTGCATGATTCAAATACACATTTGGCAAAATATCTTTCATGACTGGAAACGGGTAATATAACAATCTATTTGCAGAGTGTTTGCAATGTATTTGCAGAGTGTTTGCTATCTATTTGCGAAGTGTTTGTTATCTATTTGCAATATATTTGCAGAGCATTTGCAAAATAATTGCAGTGTAATTGTTTTTTATTTGCCAAGTAATTGCACATGCAGGGTTTGCAATCTATTTGCGGCAAACCTTCTGCAAAGGGTTGTTGAAGTTCTTGCGCATACCCTTAATTTGCAATCTGTTTGCAGTCTGTTTGCACACGTCGTTCCAAATGTACACTACAGACTGCAGAATATATTCTGCAAATATTTGTAGAACATACTTTGCAAACACTTTTGCAAACAATTTGCAAAGGGATATAATATATTCCGCATACCCTCTCCATTCATAGGGGTAGTGAGTTTGAATCTTAGCTAATTAAGTTGTTCATACATACATGTATATTTTGATTTGTTTATGTTTTATTACATATTTCTTTTTTATGTGTGTTGCTCTTACAAATTACTTTAATTAAGCATCGAGATAGATTATATGTAGAACGTTAGTCTCGCTTTGAGGAAAACTAATAACTAAATGCACACTCATTTCATATATGTGTACATGAAGAATCTGGAGTATGTTCTCGCCGATCGTGTCACATTGAGGTCATATAACAATAGTGATAATCATTGCCTATTCACGTATTCCCGTATGCAGCAGGCAATCATAAATATAACAGAATGATATCGACAAAAGTAATGCGTTTTGTGAGGTTCGAACTCTCGACCAGATAAAATGAACAAAAGTTCTGCTAACATATAGATATTCTCCCGCTTCGATACCACTGAGCCACACTACATGTCTATTTTGCGCACCTTCAAAGAAAAGGGTGTATATAATAGTGTTGCAAATGTCCGTCCGTCTATATATGGCCAGAATAATTATATGTGCCACAACTATATATGCTGCAAATATAACGTACTGCTACAACTGTGCCGTAAGGTTGCCGCAACTGTGTGCCGCAAGGTTGCCGCAACTGTGTGCCAGAATGCTCATTTGCATACGAAATACGACCTTCCGGCAACCTTGCGGCAACCTTGCCACAAGTGTGCCGCAACTGTGTGCCACAAGGTTGCCACAACTGTGTGCCGCAAGGTTGCCGCAACTGTGTGCCAGAACGCTCATTTGCATACGAAATACGACCTTGCGGCAACCTTGCGGCAACCTTGCCACAAGTGTGCCGCAACTGTGTGCCGCAAGGTTGCCACAACTGTGTGCCGCAAGGTTGCCGCAACTATGTGCCAGAACGCTCATTTGCATACAAAATACGACCTTGCCGCAAGCTTGCCGCAACTAGTTGCCGCAACCTTGCCGCAAGGTTGCCGCAACCTTGCCGCAATTGGTTGCCAGAGACCTGATATTTCTGTAAGGGTACTTGAAATAAATATTTTTTAGATTTAATGTGTTTAATAGCCAGTTAGGTAGACAGTAGGTCCCCAGCAGGGGTTTGACTCTGAAGAATATAGATAGATAGAATTTATTGTGAATGATTTATATATTAACCCATTACATTACAGGTATGAATTTTTTTAAATAATTTTATTTCTCAATGAAAGTATATGTGGCAACCACTCATTTGAACCGTCTCGATGAGACGGTTCAAATGGTGGTTGCGACATTTACTAATAAGCACATTGGGGCCGTAACCAGAGGTAAAGACCAGACGAGGTGAACCAAGTCCCGATATGGGGGTCACAGAGCATTCTCCCCGCCACCATTGCGGGGGTTTGTTTAATTCTTAGCAACAAACAGCAAAATGACGGACGAGGCGACCACCTCCTCTGCCTCGTCCTGGTTACAGCAGTACATTTAGCAAGAAAATATTTATGATTTTCCCCAATCAAAATGGCAATCATCCGCATGAAATGGGTTAAGAGTGAATCTTACTGGGATTGAAAAATTGTAGTAAGGGTGCCTGGCACATGCTCAGGAAGCTGTCTTTTTGTAGGCTACTGAATGTTTTTATTTTAATTTGTGGCTGTGACTGGAGAAATGGGGTTTATGGGTTTTGCAACAAGTGTAGATCCAGATCAGCATCTGATTAGGATCTGCACTGTTCGGCATTCCATCAATGCAACACCCGTCATGCTTTTAACAAGGAATATAGATTGTTATCAAGCTATAAGGGTGTATTATTTGATCAAGATCTACACAGGTCACAAATCCCATAACCACCATTCAGCCAGATTTCAATTCTGAAACGTGGTACCTGCCCTGCCATGCCGGTGTCACAGGAAATTCCCCCCCCCTGGAAATCTCCCCCCCCCCCACCCCGCGGGGGGAATATTTCCAGGCTCGACCCTAGGAAATTCTCCCCACACCCTGGAAATTCTTACCCCCCCATCCAAAAGTTTGTGTTTGAATGCTACAAAGCACAATTATTTCCCACCAAACATGTGCACATAGGCACGCACAATGTATGCCATTTGGTAGTAAAAGAATGGGGAACATAAAAAATCACCTCCATCACACCCCACCCCAATCTACCATATGCATAGTGTAAGTCCCTTGATAGACAAGAATATCACAAGATTGGGGGATGATTTCTGATCAAGTGAAAATGTTTGTATAGGACAGTTAGCATGTGACGCATATTGGCGGGGTAGAGAGAGGGGGTGGGGGGGGGAGATTTTCCTAGGAAATATCCCCCCCCAGCCATCTACCATATGCATAGCGGATGTGAATGCCTCTTTGTAGACAAGAATAACCCCCCCTCCCTCATGATGAAATAATGTATGTTCGTGTAGAACAGATAGCATTTGGCATGTATTGAGGGAGGGGGGGGGGGGAGATTTTCCTAGGAAATATCCCCCCCCCCCAACTACCATATGCATAGCGGATGTGGATATCTCTTTGTAGACAAGAATAACCCACGATTTGGGAAGTATTTCTGATGAAATAATGTATGTTGGTGTAGAACCCGGATTAACCCACCGACCGCCCCCCCCCCCCCCCCCCCCACCGTATCCGCGCCTGAACTGCCCTGAATATGATACGTTTCATTGTTTGCCAACATATTCAGCGTTGTATCTGTAGCCTATTTCATCAAACTTGCAAAGTATACTTATCTAGCAAAGTATATTTTGAGGGAGAAATTTTCAATTTAAAGATAAATTTATTAATTTTTATTATACTGAATTTATTACATTATCACAGCCATTTTGGCTGTGATAATGTAAAAAATTCAGTATAATAATTCTACATACTTTTAATCATAAAATATATGCAGTGGTTAGTTCTATATAAAAAATGCATTTCGGGAAAAATAAATGATTTCTCCCTCAAAGTATACTTCACAAGATAAGTATACTTTGCAATTTTGATGAAATAGGCTACTGGAATGCGATCAGTGGCGAAAGGTCCAAAGTTGAATCGGGGTGGTGGGGTTGGGGAGATTGGTTTCAGGACCGTAGCCAGACCTGTTTGAAGGGGGGGTTGTTTCGAAGGCTCAAGGGGTCTGAAGTATCTACCTGTTTGAAGGGGTGGGGGGGGGGGTTTGTTTCGAAGGCTCAAGGGGTCTGAAGTATCTAAGGGGGTCTAAAAAAGTGAACCTCGAGGATGGGCGGGGGGGGGGGGGGCGTCAGACCGCTCCGACCACCCCTGGCTACGGGCCTGGGTTTGTTGGGAGTTATAATTTAGTACTGCACCTTCAACAGGCTCTCTGGTGACCTTTTGTGAAAAAGTAGGAAAAAAAGTAGGATTTTTTTTCGCAAAAAGTAGGAAAAAAGTAGGAAAAAGTAGGAATTTATGATAAAAAAGTAGGAACATTTGTTCATATTTTCTTACCTTTGACTTTTACTTTGAACATTTCTTGTACTCACGGTTACTCGGAACATGATGTTTCAGTGATGTCTTCTTGTTGTGGCCTTGTGTCTTCAACATTACGGATGCTGCCAGTCTGAAATTATTTTTTTTATTCTTTGAACTAACATTTTACAGCAATATGGACACCAACACTAAGAGCATGCCTTTTATGGTTTTCAACCAGCATATCAGCATGTATGAGCAGGCGTGGATACAGAAATAATTGCAGGGGGTGGGGTTTGTAATTAAAATTTGGCGTACCTGACCTGCGCGCGCGCGAAATCGTAAAGTCGGGGGGTCTGGGGTCCTCCCCCAGGAAATTTTTAACTGCCAGATCGCCGCAGATGCGATTTCCTGACACCTAGGCCACGAAAAAAGTCATCCAACTATTCGAGTATTGTAGATTTTTTTTTTTTTTTTTTTTTTTGCCGGGAGCAGGGGGGGTCCGGACCCCCTGGACCCCCCCCACCTGTATCCGCACCTAATGAGGTTATGAGGTCTGATCTCAGTGTACACTGTTTGGCATGCCATTACACGGCGCTAAGATATGGGTCTGGCAAGCAGTGTTGAGTCTGATCAAACTACACATGTGTATGCTCAGCTGGATGGAAAAGTTATAAGGTCCATTTTCTCAGTTGATGGCCCAATTTACTTAATATACTAATGTGTAGCCTATGATGACTAGAAATATATCAATGTGCCGTGTATTTAAAGGACAAAATACATTTCCCATAGACTATCATGTATTTTCATATTTTGTTTTTAATTTATACCAAGGGAACTGTGCAAGGTAGCTTCAGAAATGTAGTTGCAACTGCTGAATAATTTGAGCTATCTCGTCTTGTTCGACTCATCCATTCATGATATGTGCCAGTCCCTAAACATGGATTTTCAATCGATGTCAATGGCGATGTCATATGAAAAGTGACGCAAAATGCCATTCAAACATGTGCATATTATAAACTACTTCAGAAAACTTCAATGTAAAAAACTATTTTAAATTGCATAAATTTATTGCCAATTTAACTTGGTTGTTTAATTCAAATCAATTTAGTATTGAAACAGCAGCAGTTTGAAATACATGCACGTCTATTTGAAATATAATTTGTTCCTCAATATACTGAATCAAAATTCCCAATGCAACACTCATATAAACATCACAGTGTTTACCTTTTACACACAGATTTTAATTCCTAATTAAAAAGTATACAATACAATATACAATATTATGTATTAGCATTAAACATTAAACATGTACAATGTTCTTCGCTATAAACATAAATAGTCAAAGAGTGAAATCGTTTAAAGATGTATCAAAATAATATAACCATTGTCTGAAGTTGGCAGTGTCGAGCGTTATAAGTAGCCTGCGACGGCATGCGTCACTGTATTTGTATAGAATGTGTGCAAGTGACGTTGTAGGTTGGCAGAAGTCCCAGAGCAGGTGCGAAGGAGCTTTCTCACTATGCTAATCTGGTGCTTGATGCTATGGCACACAGGGAAAATGCCATCCCCTTTAACTCATCATTTATGAGAAGCAGGGGCTACTGCAACACAATTGTTTGGATCAGTTAATCTGGCACATAAATGTTCAAAGAAAAGGCTGTACCTGGGGGTAAAATCACTTAACAAGAGTATATTACAACACTCACCTGAGAATACTGTATGCTGTTCCGAACTGGCAGGCATCTGAGGTATCACAAACATCAAGGCCACAAGAAGAAGACACCCGAGAGCACTATATCACAGGTGGAAGACTCGGACCTATGACACCAAAAAAATGCCTATTAAAAAAAATCCCATTACCCCACCCACTTGGTCTCGTACAGTACATAACGTTAATTCAAGGTGAGCATAAATAGCGCTATTATAGAAAGAGCCCTCTTTTTTCCGGCTCGCACAAACACAATAAACATCGATTAAATGTATGAAATATGTCTCTGGCAATCGATAAAGGTATTAGGTGTGTGAATATACTCACTTCAAATCGCTGTTTCAAGTATTTATTGAGTTATTCGCGTTTTGATTACCCCATCCAAAGCGAAAGTTGCGTGTACGAAAGAATCTCACACAGAATCGGAGGCCGTCCGGCTGGATTATCGGTCATATTTGGCCGATAGCTGATCGCCAGCTCAAACTAAAGTCGTGCACCATGATCATATACATTAGAGACTCCAACCATACAAAGTTCGTCCAATTGTGATCGTTCGCCAATCTAAAAAACACTTTTTTCTAATTTTATTGACTTTCTTTCATGATTCGCGTACTATCAGATTATGTCTTCCGGAAACCCTGAAAAGGGAAAGTCCTCGCGTCTATTTTTAGGTTTAACCAATCAGAGATGTTCTTACATAGACGCTTCGGTGGTTGTATTATGGAAGATAGTGCATTGACCCAGTTCCAGATAATGAACGAAATTATAGAAAAAAGTGTTTTTTAGATCGGCGAACGATCACAATTGGACGAACTTTGTATGGTTGGAGTCTCTAATGTATATGATCATGGTGCACGACTTTAGTTTGAGCTGGCGATCAGCTATCGGCCAAATATGACCGATAATCCAGCCGGACGGCCTCCGATTCTGTGTGAGATTCTTTCGTACACGCAACTTTCGCTTTGGATGGGGTAATCAAAACGCGAATAACTCAATAAATACTTGAAACAGCGATTTGAAGTGAGTATATTCACACACCTAATACCTTTATCGATTGCCAGAGACATATTTCATACATTTAATCGATGTTTATTGTGTTTGTGCGAGCCGGAAAAAAGAGGGCTCTTTCTATAATAGCGCTATTTATGCTCACCTTGAATTAACGTTATGTACTGTACGAGACCAAGTGGGTGGGGTAATGGGATTTTTTTTAATAGGCATTTTTTTGGTGTCATAGGTCCGAGTCTTCCACCTGTGCTCTATATAACATGCACAGCTTTTTTCTGTAAATAAATCTCATAACAGATCAGAACAGCATAGTTTTTTAATTTTTTTAGCTTTTCAAATGAAAAAGTAGGAAAAAGTAGGAATTTTGGGAATTTTGATGAAATAGTAGGAAAAAGTACGAATAAAAAAAAAAGTAAAAAAAAGTAGGAAAAAGTAGGAACGCTTGAAAGCCTGCTTCAATGGACAGTTCTGTATTCAACGGAGATAAAAATATGAGAAATTAAAACAAATGGCGACTACCTGGTAGCGCCGAATATTCGGAGTAAAGGCATTCTGCTGCTAGGTACAAGGATGGTTTTCCTAAACTCAAAACAAACCATAGATACATGTACTCGTTTACTGAATTTAGTGAAATGCAAGTGACGTATAGTGTTAACTGGTCATGAACAAAACTACAGTGTTATTGTGAACAGAAACTCACAAGAACAAAACAGTAAAATAAAAGCATAAATCTGTTTGTGGCCTCTTGCTTCCCGCCATCTGTCATAGACGAACTGATTCGCACTTGAATCAGTTCGTCTCATCTCTATACTTGGGACCAACGGTCTAATGAGACACAAGGACGTAATACTTATATTGAGTGACGGACCGCTTCACTAAACTTCGACCGTACGACTAAAATTTTCGTAAGTGCAAATTTAGGATCGTCTGGCAATATCCAATTCCTAAACAATATTTAAATGTAAATACTTTTTCACCAATAACAAAAAAGTCACCCTCCCCCAAAAAAATGTGTTTGATGAATTTCCATCAAATATTGATTTATAGCGAAAAAAAAACGACTTTCCTTTGGGAATTTAACATGGAAGGAAAATAGGTGGAAGAGCTAGGTGAAAGAGGAATAAAAAAAACGAAACATCTTGGAAATTGACTCCGAAACCTGGTTAGACAGTTTGGAAACGATGGAAGTAAGAAAACAAAAGTTAAATCAATATTTGAATTTTTGTTATTGGTTAAAAAGTACTTACATTTATATATTTTTAAGATTTAATGTGTTTAATGGCCAAAAGTTCGTCGGCAGCAAAACGTGGAACCGTGACAGACAGTAGTGCTTCATCGATGTAATGGTGGCGAATAGTGCAGATCATGATCAGACTGTGCGGATCTGGGAATAATGATTCAAATGTATGTATGGTCCCTGTGCGGATGCACATGCTGATCTGGTTCTACACTGGTTTCAAAACATCAGGAATGCGAATTTTGGATGTGCCTGAATGATTGTCTATCATAAAGCCACACGTCTGGTTCTGACAAGAATGGTAGGATAGTCTGCAGAATGTACGCCTATAACGAAGAGGCTCTGTACTACCACAAACCTAGAGTAATTTATTCTAGGTCTGTGGTACTACTCTAGGCATATGTATGGTCCATTATGACATATAGATTGTGGTGCAAGTTGTTCTGTATACAATATACACGTTGTGTTAGTTGTCCCCTAGATGTGCTGCATATACAGTAGTAGGCCTAAACTTGAGTTATATTTATAAAGAAAATCAGGACCAATCAGTTAAAGGTACATGCCCACTCAGTAGGCACAACATGTTCTTTATAGGAATTAAATAAGTGTATAATTGTGTCACTATTCCATCAGTTCTAAAGCTTACTAGTGCCCGCTAAACAGATATAATCATTTAGTAATATTGTTGTTCCTGATAGTGACGCGCGGTGGTATCAGGCCTTTTTCATATGCAAATGAGGCATGATATTATTTAATTATTTATAGACTACTAATTAAATGCGTCAACTGAAAAATAATATTTTCGACAGATTTGAGTGGGCATGTACCAGTAACCTTTAATAGTCGACCGTCACCCAGAGAAAATGCAGTTTTCTTTGTGGTACAATTAAATGATCGTACAACCACCTGTCTCGTTATGCAGGGGGAATAACTATAAATGACATTAGAGATTTGTGATACACGAGTTATCACTCTTAGAGAAGTAGCAACAGCAATAGTACTATTTGTTCAGCAGAACGATAGTAATCACGGTGGGTACACACAGTACGTCACGACACCTACTTGAATGGGGTGCACTCCTTCGAAGGAAATAAAAAATGTCCACTGTCTTTAATATCCCAGCTACTACTAAAGCGATTTCGATGCGACCAAGCGCAGACACCCCGGAAAATTGAATAGCAAAACATGCCTCGTAGATTAGCTGGCGTTTAGGAATTATTTCGAGAAAGCCTACACTTTTCCGTAAGATAGGATGCACTGGGGTCCAAAATATACCTTGAAATTGGTAGAAAATGCACTTTATAACCCCATCCACAATAACAGACACAATAATACTTCCGAACTCTTATAGAGTATTATTAACAAGCATTAATACTGTAGGGTCCGAAGTAGGCGAATTTTCTTACCTGAAATAGTGCACCCCATCCACCGAGCAGGTACGCATGACGTTCTTTAACCACCGTATTCTAACTATTCATTGTATTATTACGTTAAACCTGGGATCCAATATCCCAGGTTGTAATACATCTTGTTTTCGTTCATTCTTTGGATACGAGTTGTTATTTTTCAGGTAAAATAAACATTCATTTACAATTACCAGACGTGTTAATTGTCATTATTCTACTTTTTATATCAAACGTAAAGTGTCACTCTTGATATCAGGGGCGATAACCGTAGTTCCTTTAAATGTTAACGGTCAAAATTATCATACTTTATGATATTTCGATAAATATTAATTCCGGCAACGCATTTAATTGATATTAATAATTAAAAAATGTCCTGCCTCATTTGCATATATATAGAAAAAATACAAAGTATTTTATTACACTCGCACCATTGTACCGAACCAGCTTGACACAAACGCGCGTCTCTATCAGTAAGTTAAAGATTACTCGGAATTATTATATATGTATAGAGAACACTCGCAAGTTTTAAACCGGTGTCATAGTTACACACTTAATACAGACTATTTAATTCCTATAAAGAACAGGTTGTGCCTAATCAATGGAATCCCAACTTTAAGGACCCGTTCTATACTTGATCATCGTTTGTGAATACATATATGTGAACATTAGCTTGCTACTGTATACTCTACGACGCATGGAGTTATTATGTCGGAAATTTTAGTGTGCACAAGCCATCGGCCAGTTTTACCTGTTGTTGCGTTCGACACATACCACAAATAATATGACATATACATAAATACAAGTTGGTGCAACATCTTCTACAAATGTTAAACAACAACGTCCTATGGATTGTTTTCATCAAACTTATATACAATGTCTGATTTCTGAAGAGTTTGTTGACCTGTTGTTAATTTTTTGTATTATCAGTTATCTGAGTGTATTGTCACTGGTGTCGTACTCGCCTACTATGCGAGTAGATATGGCTTTACATGTGGCTAATGTGTACAATAAACTTTGCATCAGATAGAAAAGTATACACATCAAAATATATTTTGAGATTGATGGGAGAAATGGTCAGATATCTCGTCTTTTGTATAGTTTTCTGGCATAATATTTATAGTACACTGTTTTCATATCTGTCTATGATGTATTGCACCACATTTTATTACTTTTACTGTCACATTATATGCTGTATGTGTCAAATGGTCGAAGTTGTGAAACTGTACGATGGCTTGTACATACAAAGATGGCGGAGATGGCAACTCAATCTACCATATAGTACACAGTAACAAAACACTATTCACATATGTTATCTTCAATTCATATATCACATCACTCTTATGAAGCAATTATGATTGAAGCCGAGTGTGTCTTTCTATGACCTAATTCCTTAAGCATACACTTTTTTGACAAGCTTGAAAAACTAGTGATTCACATCCGTTGACGCTAGTTATCCACGTTAACTCAACCAATTACAACGGATTCACAAGGTAAGTAATGTATATGAAACACGACATGCGATTTTGTAGCTACGGACGGTACGGGAGTAGATTGCAAGAGTTACCATTCGCAACTACGATTGTTCATAAAATATATTTTCAGAAACTGTGATAGTTTATGTAAATGACGTCGACAGATGACGAAATTTTCAAAGCGAATGCAGAATATTACGCAATTGCTACGAACGTTTTGTCATCTTTCGACGTCATTTACGGAAAATGTAAATTTTGTAAATAGGTTTTATTAAAAATCGCACATGTTCATAGGCATTGCGTGTCTGATATAGGTTAGATCAATGTTTGTCCTGCCCCATATATGAGCTACAAGGTGTATGCTCACGTGGTACTAACAACAACAACAACAACAAGTACCGATTCGTACGTATTCTTTTATAATGTGCTTATTACGTAACGGATATTGATGAAATATGGCGCATCATTCGCGTCTTGTTAAGCTGCATTTGGTGGTCACTTTATTTTCGCCCAAATTTCTGTCGTTTTTGCGAAGAATCGATTTACGTGCCTCCGACACGGAAATCGATTCTTCGCAAAAACGACATAAGTCTGTGCCAAATTCCAGAGGACACCAAATGCAGCTCATGAAGACGCGTTTGCTGCGCCATATTTCATCAAAATCCGTTGCATATTAAGGAAAATATCAAATCATACTTACTTTGCAGTGGGCGACGTTGTTGTTGTTGTAACCACGTGATCATGCACATTGAGCTAGTGCATTGTACGGTTTATTTGAATTTAAAAACTCGCTATGTAAACTGGGCAAACATGGTATCCCCATTTTTTCCCAGGCGACTTTAAAGTACAGTTGTGTTCAGAAATACGATACAAATCTATTACAATTAAAATGTTCCTGTGTATTTTCAACAAGATAGAAATTCTGATACTTAAGTACCGATATCGGTGAACATTGTGACAACCCAACAGTCCTAGTATCGTCATATATCTTCAATTAAACCACTTAACACAGGGCCATGATGAAGACACGTTTTTATTTGTTATAGTATTTTTTCAAAAAACATCCCGATATGTCCCTTTAACCCACAACATTTTGAATACACCTGTGCGGTGTAAAACAATCTAACATTTAGACGGTTCGAATGAGACTAAGTTGTCACAACATTAGCTGCAGACACTTAATATAACTCAGCAAAACCTCCCCTAGCGTTCGTAGCGGACAGTCAGTCTGCTGCATACGATACGGGAGTATTTGAGTTATATATACGTGTCCGCAACATATACTTCCGTGCATAAATGAAATAAATATATTTCCAAAAGAAGAAAAAGATTCACCACAGCATGGAAAGGGTTAAACGCATCATGGATGCTATGCACACGTTCAGAATAGTGTCGGCCTTGACACGACTGTCCCACCGGTTGAAGTAACGGACCGAGGTCTATACATACATTAAATATTCATGAAAGCATCAATAAATGGAAACAAATAAGCTAAACAAAAAAGTTTACTCCCTCCATATAGACTTATAAGTGTATATGGAGGTAGTAAACAAAAATGTTTATCTTATTTTTTTTCGTCCGTTACTTCAACCTGTGGACTGTGCAGGCTGGTTTGGGGATTGATGTATCACCGATACGGTTGGTTCATCTTTCTTAATGACCCGTTATATGTGGCTGTGACTGGAGAACAAAAGGGCTTAAGGGTTTTGCGACCAATGTAGATCCAGATCAGCCTGTGCATCCGCACAGTCTGATCAGGATCTTCACTGTTCGCCATTCCACCAATGAAACACCCGCTATACTTCGAACAAGCAATACAGATCGTTATCATGGTAAAGTAGTGTGCTATTTGATCAGAAGCTACACTGGTCACAAATCCCATAAGCTCCATTTCTCCAGTCACGACCACATATGTGAACCGATAACATGAGAAACTAGTAATATGTATTATAGCCTAGGTACACTGTATTAGTTTCAGCTGAGCAGGTGTATACTTTCGCATAGCTATATATACATGTATAAATAATAATTACACAGAACGACGTAAATCTTGACTGATACAGCATATCGGAGTAAATGACGATTTAAATCTCTTTTGCTCCGATATTATGGCGTATAATGTATGTTTGAAACTTTCCTAAACTAAATATTTCGGAAATAGGAATTTGAATGACAAAAGGCAAACTACTTTACACTTCAAGTGGTACAAGCTCACATGGCACATTGTCCTGGTGTGTAAAGGGAAATTTCAACTTGAAAACAGAAACCACGTGGATATATTGTGAATGTTTGATTATACAAGTTTAACTTTTCTTCAATTCACTTGATGAGACGTAAGGTAAGCTTTTATTTTCATTTACAAACATCATCTTATGTTGGTTGTAACATGCTGAATATTGAAATTTAATTTAATACAGTGTAAGCTTTAATTTCATTGATCTTATGTTGGTTTAACCCATACATGCTGAATACCCCTGCGCCGGAAAAACATTCTAAATATATTTTCGCATTTTTTCCTTATTTCTTTTTCAATGTATATGTTGATACCACTCATTTGAACCGTCTCGATGAGACCGTTCAAATAAGTGGTAACAACATACACTTCAGAGTATAAATGACAGATATAATTTCTTTCTGAAAAAAAAGAAGAAGATAAATATTCTCAATATAGTGGAAATGGTTAAAGCTTTCAAAAAAGTGTTGTTTTTAGTATTTACGTATATATTTTCACTATTTCTCGACAACACATGTATTGACTTCGCAGGAAAGTCGTCTCCAATTGAGACGATCCTCATGTTTTACCAAACATGCTTTTTTTTGCTAATGACAAGAAGTAAATGAAAATGAATAGACACAACTATTCGTTTCCCGGCGATAAACATTCATATATTAGTTGGGAGCCTATGTATTCCAGTACATACCCACTCAGTAGACACACACTGTTCTTTATATGAATTAAATAAGTGCATAATTGTGTAACTATTCCACCAGTTCTAAAAATTACGAGTGCCCGCTATACAGATATAATAATTTAGTAATATGTGTTTTACCGACAGTGATGCGCGGTGGTATCAGGCTATTTTCAAATGCAAATGAGGCATGATATTTTTTAATTATTTATACTAATTAAATGCGACACCTGATACAAAAATATTTTAGGCAGATTATAAAGTATGATTATTGCACATCAAAATATAAATACAGAGAATAAATAGTAATGTCCATTAAAATTTTAAGGAAACACGGTTATCGCCCCTGATATCAGTGTGCACATTTACATCTGATATACAATGTATAATAATGCCAATCAATACATGGGGTAATGGTGAATGCATGTTTATTTTGCCAGAATATGTCTCAAATCGATTAGAAAAACCCAAAACCTGAAAAACCAATTATAGATGGAGATGGGGTGGTGGTGGGATTTTTCCAAAATAATAGTTTTCTAAGTACTGTTAAACAAATCGACTGGGTTAAAATCTAGATGTGGAGAAGAGGCGGTCACGTGACCAGCATTCCCCGCTACTCTAAAACTAGAGGCTCGGTAAAGAATTTAGCGAGGCTCGGTAAAAAAGTATCTCAATAGAACTGTGTGCAACAAACATGAGCGGTAATACAAAAACTATTATCTGGCAATAATATTCATTTGCATTACACCCTCCTGCTTGATACCTGTGATTATTGAAAATCACATATATAAAACGGAGTGATGGAAAAAACATTCCATTGCATATGGTCTCCATTAATTAGAATGCAATCCACATACACCAGAAGCCCCGCATATATTCTACAGGTGTCAATGGTGCATTTGGATTGAATAACCCGATATAATACAGGTCACAACCTAGTTGATGATCGAGACGAGGCAAGGCAATGGAATAAAATTGACTTGATATACAGTCTTCATTTAATAATGCAATCCATTCACACCATAAACCCTGCATATATAATTCACCGGTGTCTATGGTGCAGTTGGGTTGACTAACCTGAATTACCACAGGTTACGGACAGGGCAGGCAATTTCATTTACTTCCTATACTGGTCTCCTTCACATAATGCAATCCACATACACCATAAGACCTGCATACATGTACATATTCTACAGGTGTCCATGATGCAGTTGGGTTGAATAACCTGAAATACCACAGGTCACATACACATTTGTGCACTAACCACGTACAATGGCTCGAAGCTCTGTTTGTGAGAATAGAATGAACAACATACAAGTAGATGTGTGTATATGTCATTTTTTATTAAATGACGTAACTTGGAATATTCAAGTTCAGTTGTATGCACATGTCATTGTTTTATACAGTGACGACCTGAATACAATATACTATTTTTAGTATTACACCTTATCTTTCAGATTACATGACAATTAATCACAAAGGTGGGGTAAATTATCCGCCACAGCCACACGCTCTATGATGCATGTGGCGCCCCACCCGAGAGCCAGTACGTGGTTAATGAACTACACAAAATAATCAAATTATCATGACAAAAACAAGGAAAGGATCAACAATGATAGAAAAAACATACAAATACATGAGCTACATAATTTTTACACCCACTGAGGCACAGACTCCAGCTGGACCTATCAACTAGATATATACATGTATGAACTAACCGCTTATGCCAGCAGCCTGAAGCTGGACTGGCACTGCGGCTGATGAGGCAGCCTTCAGCTGGACCCCAGAATTGGACCTAATAAACTAACCGCAAATGCCAGCAGCCTGAAGCTGGACTGGCAATGCGACTGATGAGGCAGCCTCTAGCTGGACCCCGCAATTGATAGTGATAGAATAATCCCTAATGCCAGCAGCCTGAAGCTGGACTGGCGTCGCAAATGATGAGGCAGCCTCCAGCTGGACCCCTGAACTACATATGGTATTGAACGGGAACCGAATTATGCCTGTACAATTACAAACTATCGGCTACTGTGACGCGGATATCAAACTTGAAAATGTGACATCCGGATATACCGTTGAAGCGCATCTGAATGCCACCTGCCCATCTTTTTTATCTGTTCTTCGGAGTGACCCGCCATGAAAGCTGCAGTCGCAGCCCCTATGCGGAATGAATGTGGTTTATACAAATCTGGATTGAGGCCTACAAATTTCACTAACGACTTAATCTTGTCTGCTATGAATGAATATGGAACAAAAGATCCATCGATAAACTGAAACAAAGGACCCACGGTGTGCCCTGACAAAGTAAGATAATTCTGCATAGCCTTGACCGGGCAAGTTAAAGTGCAAGGACTAGCTGGAACAAATATTGTAAATGGCATGTGTGCAATGTTGTTCTTGAAATTTCGCAAAGTAAGTTGCATACCCACGCAGACAGAATTTACAAACTGAAATTGAAAATCGTCCCGTTGCAACACTGACGATGGAGAGTAGCCAGACTGCAAACATAGTTCACCCATGCGTAAAAAAGCACTGAACGCTAAGAGCAAGATAGCCGCTATCAGACACCTATGTGATTGCAATGAGAAAACTAACGGGACGGCCGTCAACATAGACTTCAAAATATCGCCAGTAATCGGTAAACGTGAATCAGCGGACTTTCCCACAGACTTGACGACCCCCTTTAAACATTGTTTTACCAAGAATGAATTGGTTGGATCCGTAAACCCAAACAATTTATGAATATAAGCAATATCAGACATTTGGGATGCAATTGTGGAAGGTTTGTACCCACTCTCCGCGATATGCGCAATAAATTAACACAATGCACTATATCGACCGGTAATGACACATCAATGCGACTTTCGCGACAAAAATCACTATAAAGTAACCAGGATTTCCAATACATGCGCTTGGTTTTGATATGTAATGCTGAACGCAATAGTTCCTGGGCCTTCCAGCTTAGATCCGATATAAGCTGCCCGGCACAACTACCGGGTCTACTGATAGCCAAGGCGCCAACAATCTCGCCTCCTGAAATTGAAAGCGAGATAGTCGGTCAGCCACCAAATTGACCTTCCCGGGAACATGTCTACTGCGTATTATTAAAATTTCATTATCATCGACGCGACTACCAACCGGCGCACCAGCTTCATCATCACAGGATCACGAGATGATGCCCGATTGATAACATGGACCGTGGTTGCATTGTCCGACAGTAACACGACCTTGTGATTAGCCATTTTATTTCCCCAGAGTTCCACGGCTACAACAATGGGGAAAAGTTCCATAATGTTAATATGAAATTCACTAAATGCCGCAGACCACCTCCCGCAAAACCATGTTTTACCAAAAACTGCTGAAAAGCCACATGAAGATGAAGCACCAGTGAACAGTTGCAGTATATCCGAGTCCAACCACTGATCATGTAGAAACATACACCGGCCGTTGAACTCGGTCATGAATAATTCCCATGCAGACAAATCCGCCCTTGCCTCACTTGTCAGACGAACATGGAAATGCGGCGAGCGAACCCCAAAAGTCAAATCGTATAACCGACGCAAAGATGTACGGCCAGGAACTACGCACAAAGTGGCAAAATTTAGCAACCCTAACAACGATTGTAATTCGCGTAACGTAACCTTTTTCCTTTTGGAAAACGCCAACAATAGCGACCTAACCTTGTCAACTTTCTCCGCGGGCAGACGGAACACCATATTCACAGAATCGATCTCAATACCATATACAGTCATGCATGTTGACGGCAAACACGTCTTCATGCTTTATTGGGACCCCAATATCCCCACACATGGACAAAAAGGTTTGTAACGTGGTAAGGCAAAATTCACTATCTGGTGGGCCAACAAAGCAGAAATCGTCAATAAGGTGCGACATACACTTTCCTGCTGATGATTCAATAATCAATTGTAATGCTGAGCTGAAACGTTCAAACAGCTGGCAAGAAATGGACAACCCCATTGGTAAACATGCATCTAAGAAAAATTGGGACTGTTCAAGATGAGAATCAAGGTTCCATCTGAAACCTAACAACCGTCTGTCCGCAGGGAAAATTGGAATAATGCGATAGGCATTTTCTATATCGGTCTTGGCGATCAATGCTCCACGACCGAACTGTTTTACCAAAGCGACAACAGCTTCAATAGAATCATACGATACAGATTTTTGCTGGGGGTCAATGCTATCGTTCACCGAATCACCATGCGGATGAGATAGATCATGGATCAAGCGATATTTACCCGATTCGGACTTGGGAACCACTGCTAAAGGTGAACATATAATATCCTGAACCGGAGCGGTAATGTAAGGACCCAAGACCCGACCCGCGTCCAACTCTGTACGTAATTTTGAAGTGACAAACTCGGCATTGGCCGTCGCAGATTGATGATTCTGGGACACAGATGGAACTGAGAGCCCATGCGATGGGATATGGAAACCTTGTTGGAAACCGTTAATCAAATATTCCGTTTCCGCCGCGTCATATGTAGACAAAAGGGCAGCCAGTCTATCACTTCTTACTGGCGTAGTGATTTTGTCCGCGGCCGAACGAAAAGGGGGCGCGTGGACCCGAGGAGAATGGCGGAGGTGGTTGTGGGGTGGGCGCGGCCGGAGCTGTGTGGGTATTGACAAACCCCTTCCCCGGGACACCCTTTGCAGCCTTAAACGCGAAGCAATTCACCTGTGAGTGCCCTTTCCCACAATGACTGCACACATGCGAAAAGCGACATCGTTGAAAATTGCATCCTTGTGGCTTGTTAAAAGCAAAGCAATGTGCTTGCACTTTCGCAACAGGTTTGTTGACAGCTTGTGTCGGCACACTTGACATTGCGGAGGCCCTGACCCACAACTCAGTGTGCATTTGACCCCACGGGAGGTACTGTGACTGGCGATGAGCGCGAAAGTTGCGATCATAGTAGTTAAACGCGCGCACGCCAAATGACCTATCCATGTCGCGGACAAGATTCATGTAGGCAAAAACTATTATCTGGCAATAATATTCATTTTGTGCCTAGTGAGTGGGCATGTACCTTTAACGTTCGACGCTACGTAATTTGATAGTAATATTAAACTAACTTGCAAACTAGTGATGTTGCCATTTTTTTCTCTGAAAATATTTGATATATTGTCCCCATTTTGAATGCAAGGTACGATATAACTGATCGCCAAACAACGCTTGTGTATTTGCATATGTGGCTGTAATTTGAGAAATGGAGCTTATGGCATTTGCGACCAGTGCAGACCCGGACCAGCCTGCGCGTCCGCGCAGTCTGATCCGGGTCTGCACTGTTCGCCATTCATTCAGTTACTGAACACACCTGTCCTGCTTGTGACAAATAGCATAACGTTCACTCTAGTTGAATGAATGAGATGGCAGGCTAAGAGCTAGACGGACAACACATGCCATAAGCCCAATTTCTCCAGTCACAGTCACATATGTGGCTGTGACTGAAGAAATGGGGCTTATGGGTTTTGCGACCAGTGTGGATCCAGATCAGCCCGTGCATACGTACAATCTGATCAGGATCTGCACTGTTCGTCATTCCATCAGTGCAACACCCGTCATGCTTCTGACAAGCAATATTGATCGTTATCAGGCTACAGGAGTGTGCTATTTGATCAGGAGCTACACTGGTCAGAAATCCCATAAGTCCAATTTATCCAGTTACAGCCACATAGAGGCTACGGTGTCTGACCACAAGTGTGTACAAATACAACGGGGCCGTAGGTGTTTAAATGGAGTGACTATGAACATATACATGTATGTATGTACAGGTATGTGGAAAATAACTGTATACCTTTTTCGTTAAATTCCCGTTCAACCGTAACTCACTGTGATGGACTGTGATATGTTAATTTTCCGATCAATCCAATCGTCACAAAATAATTTTCAGACTAGTTGATTTATAGACAGGGTCTGTTTATTTGCAAAACGTGTAGATCCTGATGAGACGGCTCGTAGCGAACATTTGTTTGCAAACATTACTATAGACTATATAATCGAGGTTTGCAGTGTTGAAGGGATTAACTATAACTGTGAACAAATTGTAGAAACTTGTACACGCACACACATCTGTTTATAGTTTAGAGAAAACCGTGATCCATCGTTGCACATACATGTACCTGCGTATATGGGATTCAGAAGGAAGCAACCTGTTTATGCAAATATTTCTTTTAACCACCTGTGACTTCATTGCCGCGAGACGCTATAATACACAACAATAGTGATGTTAACCACTAAAACAAAACATGATATCATCGACATAAAAACACCAA
Organism: Conchocele bisecta; assembly: GCA_029237695.1. NCBI lineage: Eukaryota > Metazoa > Mollusca > Bivalvia > Lucinida > Thyasiridae > Conchocele > Conchocele bisecta. Next base: position 155,107,751 of record CM055265.1, on the reverse strand, counting down.
GGTGCACATCTTCAATATGTGTAGAAGACGTGTGTATAGTTTCAGAACGATCGACGGAAAGGTTTCGGAGGAGTTGTGTACACAAACTCTGTACCGTATATAGAATTGTATAGAAAAATGTAGAAAAAATGGCTAAGTTAAAAAGGCGATATTTTTGTTAAAAAATATTTTTTCGCCATAAAAACATCAAGGTGTACATCATCAATATGTGTAGAAGACGTGTGTATAGTTTCAGATCGATCGACTGAATGGTTTCGGAGGAGTTGTGTACACAAACTCTGTACCGTATATAGAATTGTATAGAAAAATGTAGAAAAAATGGCTAAGTTAAAAAGGCGATATCTTTGTTAAAAAATATTGTTTCGGCATAAAAACACGAAGGTGCACATCTTCAATATGTGTAGAAGACGTGTGTATAGTTTCAGAACGATCCACTGAACGGTTTCGGAGGAGTTGTGTACACAAACTCTGTACCGTATATATAAATGTACCGTATATAACAAATGGCTAAGTTAAAAAGGCGATATTTTTGTTAAACTAGTCGGAACGGTTTCGGAGGAGTTGTGTACACGAACTATGCGCTTTTTCTCCAGCCGCCCGCCCGCCGTGTGGTAAAATATAATACGTACCGTTTTTTAAAAACGGTCGTATACAAATCCATGTCCCCTGCGGGGCTCCGTAACCGAGTGATAGAAACGAAATGACGATGTACGGTGTAGATCCTGGTCTATGTACATGTAGCTTCAACACTGTCACCAATTGTTAATGATACACTGTTGACAGTAGACAGTACGTGGCGAACAGTATAGATCATGATCAGAATGTTGAACTATTGACGACCATCGCAAGCCGCCATATGTCATTACTAAACCGCATGTGATTTTACATACTTGGAATGGTCCGATAAAGTCGAGGAAGTTCTGACATGTGAGCCACGATAAAAGGGTCTATTTAATTTACCATTAGTCTAATATGTGGTTTTAGCTGGATAAATGGGGCTTATGGGTTTTGCGACCAGTGTAGATCCAGATCAGCCTGTGCAGCCTGCACAGTCTGATCAAGATCTGCACTGTTCGCCATTCCAGCAATGAGATAACCGTCGTACTTCTAACAAGCAATATAGATCGTTATCAGGCTACATTACTGTGGTATTTGATTAGGAGCTACACTGGTCACACATCCCATAAGCCCAATTTCTCCAGTCACAGCCACATATATTCTTACAAACTCCACAACAAACACTGCATGTTCTAATCCGACCGAGTTGATGCCGAGACTGATAAGGGGCGATCACTAAAATTCCGCTTTACTCGAGGGAATGGATGGACAATACAATAACAACAAATTATTTAAGGAAGAAAATATATATTATTATCTTTTAAGATTTTAACGTTGTTTCTATAGTCAGATCACACAGCAATATGATTCCCACTAGATAAGCCCACTAACGCAACCAGTTTGGCTCGTTAATTAATCTAATTATCATCAAGTTCTCCAATTTCCTCCTTCTCTCCCGTCATATTCTGCTCCGCTCTCCTCTCCAGCTCTTTCACGGCTCTCTTCGTCCTCGCGCTCATTAGAACCAAGTCAGCGCGCATGTGCAGTGTCCTTTCTGCCAGCGCCTGGAGAACTCTTTAAACCGGGCACCAAGAAAACTAACCCAAATGTGGCTGTGACTGGAGAAATAGGGCGTATGGCTTTTGCGACGAGTGTCGATCCAGATCAGCCTGTGCTTCCACACAGTCTGATCAAGAATCTGCACTGGTCGCTATATTCCATCAGTGAAACACCGTAATACTTATAACAAGCACTATAGATCGTTATCAGATTACACGAGTGTGCTATTTGATCAGGACATACACTGGTCACAAACCCAATAAACCCCATTTCTCCAGACTCAATCTGACTGTTCCCCATGGTGACTTTGTTCAGTGGCTCTGTGTGGCAGCCAGACAATCCGAGTTTCAGGAAAACATATGTGTGCTAAATTGTGATGGGTTTCACTGTAGTTTATCTCCAAAGATAGTGTCTGTTAATATAGTTGAATATCACACAAATATGTCATTGCATGTGAGGAGTTTTATGCTTTTGGAGGTAAATTATTTATCGAAACGTAAACTCAATTGTTTGGATGGTTACATGCAAAGCGTAAACATTGAAATACTGTTTACACGAAGAGTTGACTTAACATTTTGCAGAAAACAAGATTTTTTTCCGTTTGACCGTCGGTCTGGCTGTTTGTGAATTTGGAAATACATAATCACCAACGGCTAGTTATCATTCGTTTTTCACAGACAGAGGCAGACTACTTATTAGTATGTCTATGGTTTTATGTTTCAACCCTGTATAATGCTGTGGTTGTCCGGTTCGGGTGTATTCAATTATTTACTTATTTATTTAGTAGCCTAATCTAAATGATAATTTGTTACTATGGTAAGTGTAGCCCTATATGTGGCTGTGTTTGGAGAAGTGCGGTTTATGGCGTTTGCGACCAGTGCATACCTAGATAACTTTTCACATGCTAATAGGGATCTGCTCGACTCGCCATTCAATCAGTGAAACATTCCAACATACACTATAATCAGTAGCAGCATACAGTATGGCAAGCCAAACGCACAATAATTCCCTAAACAATGGTTTGGAGCTTAAACCCTGCTTTATTCTCCTCAAACCCTAGTTTGGACTCGCACAATAATTCACTAAACCCCAGTTTGAGAGTCTAAACCATGGTTTAGGCGCCCAAACCCCAGTTTGAGCAATTATTGTGCATTTGGCCAGAAAATGCCGTTTGAGATCGTAATCAAATACAAAGCATAAACCCTAATTTGAACCGAAACCATAGTTTAAGAAAAAAGCTGCCAATCGTGATCCCAAACGGTAGCGGCAGAAACAACCGCTTGGACTCTCAAACTAGAGTTTCTGATAGCTTAAACCACAGTTTGAGGTTAAACCCCAGTTTAGACTGCCCAAACCCTAGTTTAGGCTCGCCAAATGCACAATAATTCACTAAACACCAGTTCAAACACCACATACGCTTCCATCATGGTGCGACGCATTCATTTTGATATACACATTTTTTTTTGGTTTGTTCATACAATGTTACCTTATTTCACCAACTTGTTCCTTAGCCATATTGTAAAACTGATCTTCTGCAGGAGAAGAATTCACATAAGTGTAAAAGCTTGTTTTCTAATCCTGTTCTCAATTGTATGTATATATATATCACTTGCCACAACTTGAAATAAATATTGTTTAAACTAAACACCAGTTTGAGAGTCTAAACCATGGTTTATGCTCCCAAACCCAGTTTGAGCAAGCATTAAGCTATCAGAAACCCTAGTTTAAGTGATCAGTCACGGACAAATTATATGGCCCTGGCTGGAGAAATGGGGCTTACGCCAATTCTGTTATGCACGGTCATCGTACCGCAGGACCGTTTAGCAAACGACTTATCCACCTCGTCTTCTCGATCTCTTACGACAATTCTGGTCAGTATTATCTTCTAGCATATCCATGCAGTCTAATAAGGATACATACTGTCTGTACGTGGAAGGTCAGGCAATTTACTGACTGAATGGCAAACAGGCAAACAGGGTAGTAGAAACATTTATCCAGTTACAGCCACATATAATTATGGGGGCAATGGTGGGTAACATTTACAACTTACTCGACTCCTCTAAATCAGCCGCCATGTCTCGGGGCGTCATACACCGGCTGGCTGGTGGGGACCGCAGCCTCCTGCGGGTGGTGGGGGTTGGTGGCGGCGACCTGTGCCTCCGGCCAGAGGACGTTTGTATTGGCTCTTCCGCCGACGTATTTCTTTTCTTTTCGTTCTTTTTCATTTTCTTCTTTTTAGGGCAGCGCGTGACTTATACAAATCACCACCTCTCACAATCAGTAAAGGAGGCTCTTTTATTGGAAAATATTCGCAAATGAAGTACAAATCGCGCGCCACAATACAAATGCAGTAACCGCATCTTAACAAAATCACATGACGTGTCTCATATGGACACGTAACCCGAACGTTCTGTCTGTAACGTCATGCGACTTACAAATCGCCCTTGTCGACTTGTAAGTCGTCCTGCTTTACAGACAAAAGTATCGGGTTAATGGACACGTAAACAGTATACCGATCCAATCTGTGATGTTCTACTTCTCAATGGCGAACTGGACAGCGTCTAGAATCAATGACATAACGAATGTTAACCCGAATTCTCTGTCTGTAACGCAGGGCGACTTTGAAAGTCGCCCTGCGTTACAGACTGAGAATTTGGCTTAGGCGAATGTATCGATGGATCTGTGTCTACGCTGCTTACAAATACAATACGTTCTATTTTATACAGTCATCCACAATATGCCCAGAGGCAAATACCGCAAACATGCACGTACCTTTAGTTATATAGGTTATGTTCAGCATGTTAGCTGTAGCTGTGTTGAACCATATAATTGCATTGATGTATAGGTGAGAAATACTAGTAGCCTTAAACATTCCCGGTATGTTGATATTAGTAGGGGGCAGGCACCCATAACAATGAATTCTGTTCAGCCCGAGAGAGCAAAAGCAACGACTACTTTAAATCAATGCATTATATCATTCTGAACACGAATCCGGTGTCGGTCAATCAAATCAAGTGGGGTTATTGAGTGCACATGGGTCAAGTGAGTATTTGCATAACATTACAGAAATATCCTATAAAGTATGTTTTATTGGTGATTATTGTTTTATGGGGGGAGGGGGCATAAACAAAGCGATTCGATTTGCTCGGACGTCTCTATCGTTGAGAGTATCAACATATTCAAGATGGTCGCCAAGCATAAATATTTAACATGAAATGTGCACATATTAAATATGTTTAACCTTTACACCGTTGAATAAATTGTGCCGTCTGCTGTTTATTTCTTGTTTTCATTTGTTTTCTCTCGTTTGAAAACGCATGAGAATCGTCTCCAATGGGGAGTTTGTCTATTCTCTAGTTGTGAGAACAATCGTTTTGTTCGTTTCTATTGCATACATGTCTAACAGTACATGTATATTATATCATCCTATCACCAAGCCGACCGCCTGTGGTCTAGCTAGTATATAACCTGATCAGCTGTCACGTGCAGTCTGATAGCTTGCGCCAATCCTGCCAATGTTTGTCAATTTATTTTTTCAAAATAAAGTGGAACCTCTCTAAACTGGACACTATGGGGACCTCATAGGGTGTCCGGTTTAGAGAGGTTACACTGTAATTAAGCAACCGATAGCCAATTTCTGTCATTTTCTGTTTTGAACAGACAGGACAATTACATAAATTACATTGAAACCCATATAATATAAATTAGACATACTGGGGTCCCCAGGGTGTTCGGTTTAGCGACAGAACTAAGAAACGTGTAGACCCTGATCAGACTATGCGGATGTTAATATTGGCCTATAATCGGTGCCAGAAAGTGAAAAAATGTGCATTAGCTGAAATATTTGCTATAATAGTCTTAAATTCTGTGTTCTGAGACACTGTAAAACAAAAAACAAATTGGTACCATTTTTTCCATCGCTATCTTGAATTAAAAATGGCCACCAGTATTGTCAATAATGCTGCATAGGTGTGTGTTTTGCTAAATATTTCTATGTTGTGCAATCCATAGAGTGCCGCCATCTTGTATTTCAAAATGGCCACCGAATCAAAAATATATTTTACAATATCATTGTTCACTATTGTGATTTAGAACTAAGTTTTCAACACCATTCTACTTGATATTATTTGTAAATAGTGTGTTATAAAAGCCAGCAATGCTAAAAGATTATCATATAGTATATCAAAATGGCCACCAAGATAAGTTCATTTTTGGTATGTTTTTTAAAAAAAGTCTGTGTTTCTTCATTACATGAATGTATATATTTGTATATGACTACCAGCACAAACACTACATTTGTATTTATGTTATTATTATTATATATTAAATATACTACTAAGTAACAAACATATGCAATATGATATGTTTAAAAACATCAAGATGCTCGCCATATAAGCAGGTTTTAAGTTAATGTTAATGAATGTTCAAATGTCCCAAATCTTATTTTGCTTTTGTTTGAAGTGAATATATATGTCTCATTAGTCAATAATATATATATGTGCTATAACATAGACTGGCACAAATAATTACAGACAGTAGAACTATAATATGGCTGCCAATATTTACTACATATACATTTTGTATATCCGCTGTCAAATGATTGTAGTACTCATCATTACATATGTCGTCACGTTGATTTTATGCTTGAAACATTAACTATATACCTTTAATAATACGATAAGAACAATATTGAGCGACTTAAATCAATAAACAAGTAAGTAATCCAATATGGACGCCAACATGTCGTGATTTTATAATTTTCTCGTGTTATTTATTCCAGCCACAGTCTCATATAATACAACTGGCAGAAAGAAAACATACATAATGTACATAATATGTCCTTCTATAGCACATGCTGAAGGCTTTCATAACTACTGTGCTTGTTGCATAAGACGCTGTTCATTGTTATTAAACATTGAGTATATTAGCAGAATATTCAATGGTTGTACGGCCTGTCAACAGCTAAGGTCAGTTTAGGCTGGGTTGTCGGCGCATCAAATCCCATATTCCATCTATACAGATGGATGTGGATCCAAGAATCAGAACTGAATAGTTACAGGAAAATATATATTCAGCTCTGAAATTCGATTAATCTGATCTAGTGCCTGGTCCTCACCATACCAGTCACTTAGCCCCAAACCCGTAACAGTAATATAATTAGTACTAATCCTACTATATTTATAATGTAATTCAACTCTCAAGTAACAAGGACGTCAAAAGTGTTCCTGATCACTACTGAAACCAGGTATATTGTGATTTGGGATGAAAACCGTTAAATTACCATTCACATGCTCCCAAACCTACTGCCTTATAGAAGACGATTCAGACTTGTCATGAAATCATATAATGAAAATAGTTTACATTGGCAATTTCCTGCATTCGACCAATTACCCAATGTGTTGCAATTATGTAACATTGTTTGATGGCTGGAGGTGACGATAGTTCATCTCTGTAAAGTAAGTCATATACATAACAGCGAATGAGACTAATTTGGTCCTCCTGTTTATCTTGCGACGCATTAGACACTGGCATTTTCCCAAATTGGTGACATTACCAAATTTCAAGGATTGCATCATTCTACTTTTGTCACATTGTATGCTATTATTGATACTCCCTAGTCCCTTAAATACTATTGGTTATTGATGACGTATTCAGATGGCGCTGATCATCAGTAGGAGGAGCTTGACCAAGGTTATATAAGGCTGGTTCATTGGGACAGCCGGGCACAACACGAAGTAGGGAATCACAGTAAATGTTAACTTTATTTAGAAACGTTAGATAGCTTAATAAACTTGTAAATTAATTGAATTAATAAGTAAGAACTTTAGATGGACTTGAGTTGTGTTATTTAAATCCCAGCAGCACTACAATTAGTGTTGTACATGTACATTTTGTGCATGTAACAGTGATTAAGTTACTAGTATTGACAGTGTGATGAAGTAACCGTTGACTCAGTATGTTTTGATTCTGTTTAATGCTGATTATTGGTAATTGACAAACGTGTGATAAGCTCAAACGTGGTAGGATTTGTCGGTCTTCAGGTGTTTAACATGCCGATAATAAACTATAAATACGTGTTATGCTCCTTTTAAAATTCGGAAGATGGGCATTTGTATATATATATTGGCTTATACTGGGGGAATTAAAGTACTACGTTTGACATGTGTATGTGGTGTCAGATAGTTATGCCAACCAAAAGGATAACATAACCCAGGTGAAGATATTGTATGTTAATCTACGAACAGAAACAGTTCCGTCATTGACCCCTCCCCGGAATGTTTGAAGTGAAACATTTGAAGATGATAACACAATAACAATGACCATTTAATACTTAAATAATACAATAGTAAGTGTTAATCACATGATGACATATGCGTTCAAAGATATATAAGTTGCAAACTGGTGTGATGTGACATGATCACATGACGGAACCGTGAAGTATTCACATTTTAAAAACAAATGGTGTCAAAACAAGATCGTCCAAATTTATTCACAGTTCATGTGTATGAATTATTTTGAGCTCCACTGTCACTATCATAAAAGGTGTGTAAACGTGGATTTTTCTAAATTATCATCTTTGTAATATACATATGGCACCAGGATGAATGTTCAAGTTCTACATGGACAACATGCATACATGGCCACATGACTAGCGATCAATTGCTGTAAAATAAGGTGGTCGCCGAGAAGAGGACAGTTTCTTCCATAACATAGTAGGTTGATGACACAGGGTGCTTCGTCATAAATCTAAGGAATATATTGATGAAGCTTGAAAAAGAAACATGACTAATATCTCTGGAGATACATAAATGCAATATATCAATGTATGCCCAAATATGTTGATGCCATCTACTGAGCTTTCGCCGAAATTGTAACATTCCACTACAGTCGGTTATACAAGTGTGTACATACGCTACAGGATTACATAAGGAGTTAATGTTTGGCATATAAGTAATAAGTAAGTGTATATATATAATGCTTAATATATTAAGTTAGCATGTTTAGTAGTTTAATATTGCATAGTCATACACAAACTTTCTACTAGTATCATTTTCTGCCTGTTTTAATAAATAATTGTATTGCTTATGTAAATTAAAGGTACCCAATTGGAACACGTCAAAGTATGCTAAATATGGCAGCCATCTTGGATTTTAAAATGACAGGCATACGTATTATTACATACAAATATGGCTAATATATATATATTATAAGTTATTGTGATTCTACACAGGCTATATGGAGTAATATTGCCCGTCTGGAGGTATGTTCACCCGAGGCGATAGCCTCGGGTGAACATACATCCAGACGGGCAATATTACACCATATAGCCTGTGTAGAATCACAATAACGTATTTGTCATACCGCAGATCCTGTATTTGGCGTATAAACATATCTCTTCTTTTGATCTTTGCGTTTTTTTCAGGAAGAAAAGTAAACCGAGATTCGATTTTCTACCGTCAGTCTTAATATAAAGGCGTAAATGAACATTTTGTTTTTTTATTAAACGGAAACTAAATATGGAGCCAGAAATCCATCGAAAACGACTTTATGACAGTTTTTTTATATCGTGTAATTTAAATTATATTCCACTGCTCTATCGATTTGCTCTCCCTTTTTACGCCTCTAGAATAATGCGACTGGTTCCCAAACATTCGCTGTCATTGCTACGCCGCGGTTTCGTGCGTGGAACCCATCGTTTGTGACCTAAATATAGCCGTGTCACGAAGCCAAGGTTTTTGAGATTTTAAAAGCAATTTTCGTTATTTTGGCTAATTTTTCGCTCATATTTTGATGAGCGAAGAATATTTATGGAAACATAAACAATAAAGACTGGTTTTGAATGTACAATTTGTTACTTGTATTGATCAATTCGGGGTTTTATTGTGTTTAGTGAGGAATACAATTCGCAATCGCTAGACGCTTTCAAAATGTGTCTTCATAGGACGCGAGGCGCCGGAGGAGAATCGCAATTTCTCTATGTTCGACGGCCTTGGCAGGTCATATAATATATATGACCAGGCAAGCTAGCCAATCAAAAGCCGAGAAACTTATCTGCGGTATGACAAAATATTATGTTTTCAATCAATATCGTACATAACTAGCCACAGTTCAAGTCCAAACCGTTACTATTATCATACTGACATAATTGTTTGATTATAACGGTGGCCATTTTGAAATACAAATCTATGTAAACAACACTTTAATTTCATTACGTCAAATGGTAATACATGTTAAAATGAAATATTTCACTTACTGCATTATTTTGTTGATAATTATCCATTTTAACAGTGAAATTGCTGGTATTCAATTGAAAATAACAAAAAATGTAATGCTATGGCGGCCATTTTGAATTTTGAAATGGCACACATATTTGTTATTGAATCACTATTTAATTTTTTAGATATATCCCATAAATAATTTGTCTAACTTGTGGTCGAGAATGGGCTTATTATTTTGATAAAAAGATATGTGTCTTGAATGGCGGCCATTTCAAAAGTCAAGATGGCCGCCTCACATATGACCGAAACAAATGGTACCAATTTGTTTTGTTTACTATGTCACATGCTCTGTCATAAAAACACATTTCTGAAGACGATAGCAACAATTTCAACAGGTTTACATTTTCACATTGTAATGTGAGTATTACGATATTCGTAATCTTATTTTAGGGGAACGGGCCAAGTGACTTGGTGTGGTATGGAACTGGCACCAGGTCAGGTAGGTTATTCTAATTTCAGGGCTGAATATATTTGTTCTCGATGTAAATACTCCGTTCTGATTTTGGGATTTCCCCCTCAATGCAGCAGGTTAAAATGTGATCGAACCCGTTTGCCCGGCCTTACATGACCTTAGCTGTTGATAGGCCGTTAAACACTAATAAACAAACAAACAAACATTTTCACACCGACTATTACGCTGGTCGCAAACGCATTACGACGGTTACGCCATTCCTCATATCAGTATTAACCCTTAGACCGCTACTCACAACAATTGTCGTCTGCCGTTGCTTTTATATATTGCATTATTTCTCAATAAAAACATGGTTTTAACCCTTAGACCGCTACTCACAAGAATTGTCGTCTGCTGTTGCTTTTATATCTTGCCTTATTTCTCAATAAAACATGGTTTTAACCCTTCGACCGCTGCTCACAACAATTGAAGTCTGCTGTTGCTTTTATATCTTGCCTCATTTCTCAATAAAAACATGTTTTACAGCACTTCAGAATCATTTCCAATGGAAATGATTCTGAAGTGCTGTCAAAGCATGTTGTAAATTATTATAAAGTGCTTTCAAAGTATGTTTTTGATGATAAAAATGGAAAATAGAAAATAAACAGCAGACGACAAAAATAAGATAGCGGTGTAAGGGCTAAGGTTACTTTTTATGAACTATCGGCCCATATGAAATGACCTAGAATCAATGCAATATGAATAAATCTTCTCAGACACACAGTCAATATTCATGTGTCTGGTTATCTCCCGCATTTTGTGGCTTCCGCACTACACAGATAAATAAATACACAGCGGATATATGTTATATATTTTCGAATGGTTGGATCAATGATACACAGAGTTGGAATATTATTGTGTTTTTGTGAATCACCCTCGGCAACCTGATACTAGAAACACGAATGTTCGCGTTTCTAGTAAGATAACGGTTTGCGTATGATTGCTTGTATTTTACGAACACAAATCGCGTTGTGTTTGCAAAAAGAAGCATAGAGCGATGCGATATTGTTTGTAAAACCTTATAATGCTAAATTAAATGTTGTCGTCTGCTGCTTATTTTTTATATTCCACTGCTGTCATCAGAACCATTTTCTGACAGCACTTTAGATTTGAAAGTGCTGTCAGATAATGTTTTTATTGAGAAAGAAAACAACAACAGCAGACGACAATTTTCGTTTCCCGCATTCTAAGGGTTAAGCGTGTCTTTGCTATTCTCACTGTTTCCAGGATACACGATTTTACCTGTTGTTTCCATAGCGACAAACAGTGTATACCCGGGTCATTCTTCACTGATGTGCTGTATGATCCGGGTGTACATGGTTGTACATGTTTTACATATTCCCGTCTGATTCGTTGTAGATAAAACGTTAAGGTGAAGGTCAGAATGAGTAGACCAAATCGGCGTCACATGGGACAGGGCGGGGCCTGGAGGAAGAAACTGGTACGGTCGGACGAACAGACAGTACCGTTCGGCGATATCCACGAGTTGTATGATGGTAAGTTAGTAATAAACTATTTAATGACAATCACAATGATGGCTAGCGTGATGCATGGTTGTGTTGGTTGATTGATTGCCTGATTGATTGATTGGACGAGTGCTTGTTTTCTGGCTTGCTTGCTTGATTGATTGATTAGCCGAGTGGTTTCTCAATTGACTGTTGATTGATTGTTGATTGATTTGTTAATTTATGAAGGTCATATCCACGAACTACTCATTTAGATGCATATAATTGTCGGTCGTGTGGTTTGCTGTGTGAGAAAGTCGGTACTTGAAAGATGAAACCATCTATACTAGCCCATAATTAATGTCTGTGACAGTACAGAGATATACAATAGCGTGTAACTCTGACCAAGCCAGAGATGAAATGTAAAAATACAACAACACTATCTGTGTACCACTACTTATGTTCACGTGTGGCTGTGACTGGATAAATGGGGCTTATGTGTTTTGCGACCAGTGTAGATCCAGATCAGTAACACACGCCATGCATCTGACAAGCATTATAGATCGTTATCAGGCTACAGGAGTGTGATATTTTGATCGGGAGCTACACTGGCCACAAATCCCATAAACCCTATTTGTCCAGTAGCAGCCACATTTACGTCCTCAGTGGTAATGTCTATAAGGCATTTATAGACACAGTCAAGTCCACGAAACATGTTCACGTCTCTTGCCTGTACACATATACACTACAAAATGTGCGGCGTATGCATTTCATATGTTTTTCATATGAACATTTCAGATGCAAATGATATAAAGTGAGCCGATATGCAATTCATATGCAAAATTTTCATATGCATTTCATATGCAAATCATATGAACTTCATATGCAAATCATAAGAATTTCATATGAAGACCCATGTACAATGCTTTTAAATCTATAAAATGTTCATATGAATTTCATATGAAAACTATATGAATTTCATATAAATTTTGCGTATGAAAACATATTGTATATTTCATATGATTTGCATATGTGGCACAGTTTGCTGTGTAGACAATTTGTGGTCAGCGTGTGGAGGCTGATCAGTAGCCTATTTCATCAACAGTGCAAAGTATACTTTTCTAGCAAAGTATACTTTGAGGGAGAAATTTTCAATTTTATGATAAATTTATTTATTTTTATTATACTGAATTTATTACCATTTTGGCTGTGATAATGTAATAAATTCAGTATAATAATTCTGCATACTTTTAATCATCAAATATATGCAGTAGTTAGTTCTGTATGAAATAATGCATTTTGGGAAAAGTAAATGATTACTCCCTCAAAGTATACTTTGCTAGAAAAGTATACTTTGCAATTTTGATGAAATCGGCTACAGGAGGCCGTTTCACTAAACTTCGTACGACTAAAATGTTCGTAAGTGCAAATTTAGGATCGTTTGGAAATTTCAATTCATGGATTCATATTTATTGAACATAGGCTGCATATACTCAATAAATGTAAATTCAATACTTGTTTACAAGAAAACATTGTTAATGTGAAATTTACATACTATGATAAATCTGCACTTACGAACACATTAGTCGTACGAAGTCTAGTGAAACAGCCCCCCAGGATCGGAAATGAAATAAGTTTTTGTCGAACCGTGTTAATATAATATGTGGGAACGTGACTGGGAAAGTTGCGTTGAGCTATACAACCAATATAAACCTAGATCAGTATGCGTATCCGCACTCTGATCAGGGTCTACACCGTTCACTGTTCGCTAGCGTACTAGGAATTCCTCTGACCACAAAGCCCATAAGCCCCACTTCTCCAGCTACCGTCACATTTCATGGGCCAAACCCCATTAGCAGATTTCATCAAAATTGCAAAGTATACTTATCTAGCAAAGTATATTTTGAGGGAGTAACCATTTATTTTTTCCCAAAATGCATTATTTCATATAGAACTAACGACTACATACATATATTTGATGATTACAAGTATGCAGAATTATTATACTGAATGTATTACATTATCACCGCCAAAATGTCTGTGATAATGTAATAAATTCAGTATAATAGAAATTAATAAATTTATCTTTAAATTGAAAATTTATCGCTCAAAGTATACTTTGCTAGATAAGTATACTTTGCAATGTTTGTGACATAGGCTACAGATGGCGAACCCGAGTATTATGACCCATCTATTGTAGATATGTTAATAATGTGTCGAATATTTCAATGGCAGTTACTGACCGGCATTTATCATCGTCGGTCAATGACACCTCGGCGAGAATGAAAATCAACATTAGTCCATATGCGATTTTGCCCTGAGAAATTTACATTTTAAAACTGTAACCTTTCAGGTCATTGGCCATATCGATTGCACGGAAATTAGTACACATTGTCACTGCAAATAGACTTCAAGTGCAATTATAGTGAACATATTACATATCTTGGCATAAACTGGTATCAAGGGCAAACAAAAACCCCGACTTTTCTCCCGTAGTGCAAATATCTTATAATGAATTACATATAACTGTACATACGGAATGCTGACCAATGATACCGTATAGTCTGTTATTAAAGGTACATACCCACTCAGTAGGGCAGGCACAAGATGTTCTTTATGGGCGATCACCGTGTTTCCTTAAACATTTTTTATTCGGCTCATATTTAAGGGTGGGAATTGGCTCGAACACCTTCCATACCCGGTTAAAATGTTAACGGACATTACTAGTTATACTCTGTATTTATTTTTTTGATGTGCTATTATCATACTTTCTAATCTGTCGGTCGAAATACTATTTTTTTCCGGTGACGCATTTAATTAGTATAAATAATTTAAAAAATGCCATGCCTCATTAATGATTTGCATATGAAAATAGCTTGATACCAACGCGCGTCACTATCAGTAAAATAAATATTACTAAATGATTATATCCGTATAGCGGCCACTCGTAATCTTTAGAACTGGTGGAATAGTGACACAGTTATACACTTATTTAACTCCTATAAAAAAACATTTTGTGCCTATTGAGTGGGCATGTATCTTTAATATAAATCCAGTATGTAACTTAATGCCTGCAATATATACTGACAAGTGCATCTTTGTGTTCTTATCAGTAATATATACTTCTCAGTCGCACGTGCTTTTAATGCAAATAACAAATCAACCGTTATCATTATTATTATTAGTATTATTCCCCAGAATTAGAAGAGCACCTGTCCCGCGCGGCCACGCCAGTGTCGCCGCCATCACCACCGCCACCAGAGCGAGTCAGAATCAAGACAAATGATGACGTCATACCTGTCAAGGTGCGTATTACCGATTTCCGCTGGTAATACGAAACATACGATGTCCAGCCTTATAAATACCTTCTGATCATGTACTCC